>WBND01000292.1:272594-361730 GCA_013398595.1 Tychaedon coryphoeus | reverse complement strand
TTTAAAAAAAACCCAACCATCCAACCAAACCAACACATAACTTATCCTGTAGAAGCCATTTTTTGGCAATGTGGCTTGCAATTCACAGTTTGAAGTGTTTTTCCAATTTCCATTATATTGTTTTAGCTGTGAGTTTGATGTTGAATGTCTGTTGTTTGAAGTTTTCCTGAATTCTACAAAGTATAATATCATATGACATGATACGATATATGAATATAATTAATGGTATTATGTATATGTATATTAAGCCACTCTTTTTGGTTCAAATTTAAGTCTGGATAAAAAATCACTATAATAACAGCAAGAGTAATCCTTAAATAGTTAGGTTTTTCTATGCCAATTTATTTCTTGTTATTTCTCTAAAATCACTTTGATTGTATACTTTATTTTGCTGAATAAAAATAATCACAATAACTAGTAAAATGATTTCAATATTATTGTGCAAGCATGAGATTTGTATCTTGTTCTTTTAAGAGCTGTAATGTTAAAATAAGGCGGCTTCTTCTGATTGTTTACATTACTTAACATCATTTAACAGGCTCCTTATTCCTAAATGGGACTCTAATAATTCAGTTTCTTGGAATTGTAAGTAGTTGGAAAATAGGCACCCAACTGGAAATAGTTCAAAATTGCTTAGGTTTTGTGCTCTCAGCAGTAAGCAGATTGATTCGGTTTTTGTCATGCTATGTTTGCCTTTGACTTGCTCATCTTCAGCAGTTTGAAAACTCAGCTTCAGTATCTCCAAATGCATCCTCCACATCACACTTTGGAAATGTTTGATAATGGCTGATAATTGTGTCTTGATTCATTTCTGAAAGCAGCAAGGATCATCTTTAATGCTGTATTTTTATAATTTCATCCACCCATGCCTATCCATCGTTGCTTTTATTTGTGTGTGTGGATGTTTTCCAGCATGCTTTGGTTTGTGCACTTGGATCTGCACGCTGAACATGATGTATTTGTCTGTCATACTCTCTCTTTGTGCCCAGTGGAAGTGTCCTTTTATCATCAAGCAATCTTTTCACCTCACTGCATTGAAACAGAGCTTGCACAAGCAGTTGCAATACTAAAGTTGTTCTAAGAAAGAATTGCTGAGGCATTCATCTTTAAAGGGAGATATTTTTATCCAAATATCTTAAAGTAGTCCTAGTCTTGATTATGTCAAGGACCCTTTGAAGTTTCTGACTTCAGCAAGCTGGATTAGTCTCTACTATTACTATTATTTTGCTCTCCTTTTGTGTCTGAGAGAGACACTTAACTTTTCAAAGGTGTAGAAAGCTTTCAATGACAGTGTAAAATTCTTTATTCAGGGAGACACAAGAAAGATATCGAATATTCATCTATGTTATAAGCCATGTCTAAGATATTTAGTACCTTGCATTTAGCACGGTAAGAACATTGCAGAGAAATTGAATTATTCGAGGAGTTTACATTTTCACAGAATGGTGCTTTCTTGTCCCTTTTTATTCATTTTTGATCCATGTTGTTTTGGAAAGAGAGAGAATCTGACCATGAATTTTCTGTGGGTTCAGTTACAAGTCCTTGAAAATGGCATCTGATGTTGTTAGTGCACACTCCAGACTTGAAAAAGGAGGACAAGTGAGAGGAAATTATACTGTGACTAATGAGTCAGTTGTCTTACTCTCGTCAGATATATGAACTGTCAACCTTCTTACAAGACCTTGGCAATCAGGCTGACATTAACTGTGAAGTCATTTCTGTGTCTGTAATCTGTATGTATTTCAAATGAACTCATTGCACAACCTATACACCATCCATAAGAAACATTCTTCCATATTTTCCATGTATGGGAATGTTCCCAGATTTCAGAAGTAGCTCTCTTTGTAGAAATACACAGTCCACACACACCTAATAGAAAAGATACCCTCTGTCTCAGATTTTCCTTCCCACATTCCTCCACACAGTGGGTAAACATCAGGTTCAGTCTAAGCTGGCTATTTTCCAGGTAAGTTCAAGTTATCCTATGCTGCCCTGAGCCACATTTTTCCTTCAAAATCTGTTAGGGAAGAGTGATTCTGAAGGTGTGCCCAGAGGCCATGATCAGTAGGCACAGGGTAAGGTGTAGGCTGTGAGCAGGTGGGCAGTTATTACACTTCAAACTTCCATGGAATTCTAGATGATGTCTCTAAAAAAAGTCAAATTTTGTGTGCACACAACCAGCATAAGTAAGCACAACCTCAGAAAAGCAGTCAAAAGGACTTTGTTGTCTTTTTTTTCAGCTTGCTCACCAATTCCCTCTCATGGTTTGGTCAAGAGTTTACAAAGACTATAAAGACTGGATGTTGCACTCAGTGCTGTGGTTTAGTTGATGAGGAGGTGTTAAGTATAGGTAGGACTTAATGATCTCAAAAGGTCTATTCCAACCTAGTTAATTGTGTGATTCTATGAAAATACTCCACATCTACTTTTTTATATTAAAGTGTCTCTTTTTCAAGATGCAAGTAGACAAGAAGAAAAGGTATTACGAGCTCCTGAGTACCCTTTTACTGAATGGTTTTATTTGTCTGAAAAAAAAATCAAAGACATGCTATTCAATACTTAGAGAAGTCAACAACACTCCAAACAAGGGTGAAAGAGGCAAAATGAAAGTAGGAAATGATTAATGGAGTTGTCTTTAATCACACTGTATTATGTTTTCTCTTGGACATAGAACACAGATCACTGACAGATTTTATAGCAACTGGACAACATTTTTTGGTGGAGATGGTAGGAAAGAAAAGGGAAAAGAACAATCACTAAAGAAGCTTTCAAGAGTTTTCCTCGTGCATCCTCTTAATATAAATGAACTGTAATGTATGTCGTTTTCTGATTCTATCGAATGCTTGCTATGGAGAAAAGGAACTGTTTATTGAAAAGGAGTATTGCCATTGGCCTTCTTGGCCACCTGGGCACTGCTGGCTCATGTTCAGCTGCTGTCACAGCACCCCCAGGTCCTTTTCCTGTGGCAGCTTTGCAGCCACTCTGCCCCAGCCCGTGGCCCTGCCTGGGGCTGTTGTGACCCAAGGGCAGGAGCCAGCACTGGCCTTGTTGAGCCTCACACCACTGGCCCTGGGCCATGATCCAGCCTGCCCAGATCCCTCTGCAGAGCCTTCCTGCCCTCCAGCACACCAGCACTCTGTCCTAACTCGCCTACAAATTGCCTGAGGTAGCACTCGATCTCCTTGTCTGGGTTTTCAACAAAGAAATTAAACAGACCTGACCCCAATACTGAGCCCTGGAGAGTCCCACTGAGCATCAACAGGATTCAACTTCATTCACCAACGTTCTCTGGGCCTGGCTATCCAGATGGTTTTTTACCCAGTGAAGAGTGACAGCAAAGTGTAACTGTATAACATGAAAAAATGAGGTATTTTAAAACAAAGATATAGGAATGACGCAATAAACATATTTCTGGGCACATGCAACTGAAGGAACCAAAATACATAAACTGATAAACTGTTAATTAACTGTGGGTAAACTACAATTAACCTTTTTTTTTTTTTTTTTGGAAACAATGTTTTATTTGTGAGCAGTGTTTAACAAGTAATTGGGATGCAGACAGAAATCCACAGATCCAAATCCTCTTGCAGGACACTATTAAAGAGCTGGTACTGTGGAATGGATACTTCACAAACAAGATGTAATGCAGCAAGCTTCTCCAAGGATGAATTCAGGTTTTGAGTATATAAGGCAAAGGATTGACAGTTGAAAGACCACCGTGTTTCAAAGTATATGGACGGGTGGATCTAGGATAAAGGCTCTGTTTTTTTTATTGTTACTTATGTGTTTAAGTGGAATAATGAAAGAAATTTGTGCGCTTATAGTTAATAAAGGAAATAAAAGGAAACTCACAGTTTCTACAGATCCAATTAGTTTACGTATCTTAGTTTACGTATCTGTATCTTCAAATGAGAGTAAATAGTGTACTTCCAAAATTGTCAATTATAGTTATGCCATGTAACCTGACATAAGTTTTATTAGAGTGGCTTGATCTAATTCAAAAGGCCAGTAGCTTTCAGGATTAGTTTTCCTTTGACTTTGATTCCTTGCTTTTCCACACATGTATTGGCAAATACCTTTTAATTACAATGACATATGGTATTTCTTTGCACAGTAATGGAGCACTGATTTCACAGAAAAAAGCAGATCCAAAGAGACACAGGATTATGTGGTGCAATTTGCACTTCTAGCTGAACATTCAGATATGCATTGTGAGAGCTGGCCAGTTTCAAACCAACAGCCTCCTTTTGCTTTTTCTGAATTTGCAGTTATGATTCCTTAAGAGCAGAAAGAGTGTCATGGAAGCACAGGTGTGTGTTAACAAAGGCTTTAATTTATTCGACCTTTTTATTTCCTGTCCTTTTGTTTGCCATCTTCTGCACACTATAGAAGAGAGCATTACTTGTCTCCCAGAGTGGAAGAGGAACCTATTAAGACAGAATGGAGCAGGGAAGGTTACTTTTCCTATTGCTGTACTGGCCTACAGCTTGGTTAAGCTCTTCAGCAGTAGGTGTGAGGATGTGAGAAACTCTTGCATCACCACTGTGTGCCATCAGAACTGGGAAACAGACTGACAGTTGCTTTTGTGATGTGTCCTCTCTTCTGATGCCTTTAGACCCACATGTTAATTTTCTACCCAATTTAAGGAGGACTCTAAAGTTTCTCATGGATGCATTGGTCAAATTTTTAACATCATGTATTCTCTAGGCCTGTTCTTATAAACAGTGGAACACTTCCAATAAAATTTTGTCAATAAAATTAAGAGAAATTATCAGTCATTGATAGGCAGCTGGTATATACAGTTTCAGCTTTGATGATTAAGTAAAACCAGAGAAGCTTGACAGCCCATCAAAATGGAAAAAGGCATGCTAATTTAGCAAGTGTATAAGCACCCAGAATATAGTTTTAGCCCCTGTCATTTATCTTCATAAATTTGCAGCATTTAAAAAATATAGATTATGGAACAAGCTTGTAGCAAGGATGAACTCATTAGTTTAGCTGCAACATGCTCTGAGAACAAGGAGTAGCTGATGAGAGCCATTTAAAGGAGCTGATGATTTGACAGAAAATAATATGGGGACAAGTTTGCTTAAAAAAAGCTCAAAGCCAGATATAATGGACTTTACTAAGGTATTTTCTGAAGGTTAGACTATTCATCTTTTTCCCTGGCACTGCAGTGGTCTCCGCTCAGTTCTGCATGCCAAGTACTCTTAATCTTGTAAGAAAACGCTGTACCAGAGGGTGGTGTGCACACCTGACTTTGGCTCAGGCTGACATAAATTATTATTGCTTTTGCAATTATAGAGGCATTTCTTTGAGATACATCTTTCTTATATTTATAGACACTTATCAAAATTCCATGGACTGGAAAGCAGAAGAAAAGGTTAGTACACAGGAAAATTCAGTCTCTTTGTTTCTAAGCCACAGGTAGGTGTGTTGTGTGGGAACAATGGAAACTGTGGAAACAGTGTACAGTTTCCTCTCTGCATGCCTCAGCTGCCTTTGAGTGGAGTCCATAAGGTCAAGGCAGAACTGTGGCTCTTTTACTGTAGAAAAATTGTTAGTACTGTCTCATGGATGTTTGGCTGTTATCTGACGTGTAATGTCTCAGAGTGTTGGGCAGGCTTATTCTGTGCTGCAACATTTAGAAAAACTTCACTTTAAGCATGCTGCTTTGTCTGAAGGTTGTAATTTAATGTAAGTATTGAGGGAAGTTCCCTAGCTGGATTTGCTGATCCCCTTAACCTAGGTGAGTGATAACTTTGGAGTGGGAAGGGGTTTCAGTATTTTCTTGCAAATGTGATCTCTTCAATAAGATGTTGAAGAGAAAACAGCAGTAAAGGCAAATATTGCACAGCCAAGTCATCTTACCTTTGCTGTGGGATACCAGACAAGAGTATATATTCTTTGTCTGCCACTTCCTGTATTGCATCTAGGGCTTTCTGTAACCTTATCAGATGAATGAGGACTACTGGATGATTCTCTGCATTTTAAGTGTCTCTGTGTTTCAGGAGAATGAAGAAAGGAACAAGGGGTAGCTGTGCTCAAATGAGGAGTGACAAATATATTCTCTTGCCTGTTGCTGGGTCAGGTGTTCCAGGAAGAAATTGAATGCATAGGCTGAGAGACAGTATTTTCAGTATGGAAACCACAAGTCTTGGAAAGGGAGTTTTCCACTGATTGCTCCTTTTTTCCACAGATATAATTATCTTCATCTTTACTGCTTCTTTAATATATCATGTATCAGGTATTTTTCACTGACATTCCAGAAAAACTAGTTCAGAAATCCTGTGCAGATTATTTTGATACTTAAATAAAATTTCATCATGGTGAATACAGGACCAGCAAGAGCTCTGTAATTCCTAATTAATTTTGTTGAGTTGGTTATCTATGTGGGAAGAAACTATGTTGCAATTTTTTACATCTCCTGTTACATGTAAATTATTTTAGAAAATTTAAACTCCAGATCAAAATAATAAAAAAAAATTCTTGATAACAATAAACTTACCCTTCCCCAGGGCAGAAGTTAGTATGACATTAGCCTGAATGTCAATGTGTTGGTACATTGTCTGAAGGGAATCAGAGTGCAGTGTCCTGACACCTATCATCACCTGTATGTGCCAAGGGCATCTCTGGATGACCCGTGTCTCCTGCAGTGCAGCTTGGTCTGCTGCTTGTTCACAGGCTGAAGCAATGCCTCCCTGGCTCAGTGGCAGCTGTACCCTCCAGGACAGAACCTGACAGAGCCGAAGCAGACATCGCTCTCTGTGGAGACAGCCTTGAGAACCCTAAGTGCCTGGGATGCAGGGCTGATCACAACTACATGTCTCTACAAATCTACTTATGAACATAAGTTACTGTAGTTTCTGAATCACACTTTTAGCATTTCACTATGCAAAGAACTAGCTACTTCAAATTCTCATTTCAATTCCTGACAGAATCTAATTTATAATAAACTTCATAGTGTTCAGAAAAGAGGTTTGTTTTACAGCATCATCCCTTTTAATGCATACAGAAACACAGTAGACTTTCAAAAGTGTACTTCCCTGCAGTCAAATTCTGCTCTTCACTATAATCCAATTGTCCTGAGGATTGTGAGCATGCATCTGAAACTAGAAACTCTGGCTCACGCTCACTGAATAATAGTAAATATTGATGTAGCAAACTGGATTGGTCAGGTTGTTTATGGGGCACATTGTAAAATTCCCTGCACTCTCAAAGCCTAGAATTGTCTTAATTTACTCCAGTGTGGTGAAAACAGAATGCAGCTTGGAACAAATTTGTCTTATTAAGTTAATATTAGAATGTATTTGTTATTGCCAGAGCAGTAGAGCATGAAAAATACAACTACAAGTACAGTAACAACCACAGAGTTAAGTGGTTTCAAGAAGTTCACAGAACAAGATAAAATAGGAATGGAAGAGACTCTGAGAAATTTAATCCATTACTCTTTTCTAGTTACGGTTGTCATTGCTATAGGCATATCTGTCTAATCTGTAGTGAAAAATCTCCAGTAATGCCAAGTGCTCTGTTACGTGCAAACACCATAGTTATCATCTATTTATTGAAAGTTACAACAGCATCAAAAGAGAAATCTGTTGTGGTCAATTATCTTGCCTTCAATGCACATCTGATCTTGAGCTCTACCAAGGGAGGACCTCCTACTATACACAGATCATCTGTCATGAGAGGGATTTAGCAGATCGTATGCCAATCTCCATGCTCTGTTTTGGAGGGCATGGGAGGACCAGTTACTGCTTTCTGCTAAAACTTTGTGCCTCGTGTCTCTGTCCAAATTTGTATGCACTTCTGCTTGGTTCAGAGTCATGTACTCTCAGCTGAACACAGAAATTACTTGTACTTCTAGGACCTACAGTGGTGGGTTTTTTTTCTGATGTAGCTGAAGATCTGGGCTGCTAAGCTTCTGATTTTTTTTTTTCATATGGAGAATGAGTAAATTAAATAAAAATTTTCCTCCAGCCTTCAAATGAAGAACATTTAAAATTTTCATCATGTAGCAAAATTCCTCTTGACTGCCTTGAAGCAAGAACATGTATCTAATATGTATAATGATTCTGTGGTTAGAATTCCCTGCTGAACTTCTAATGTACTGATCTGCTTTGCCTCTTTTGTCTCAAAAGGTACAGATTATTTTTATCTCTTACCCTGCACAAAAACTTGATGCTTGCACATGTTGATTTCCTTCCTACTCAGCAGCTGCCATCTCATCAAGACTTTGTAAGGGATCTCATAGGTGGGAAAACAAATTCTCTGTTCCCAGGTGGTGTGGCTACCATCCATATTCATTAGGTCTGATGTTGTTTTCCTTCTTATTATCCTAAAATCACTGTTACAGTGATCAGCTCCCTGGTCATGGTTTAGTGATTAGTCTTGCTGTATGTCCTTTCATTCCTTAGGTAGAAATAAATCCTTACCTACATCAATCTGTCAGTGGTTGTGTTAAAAACCAGTTATTACCATTCTGGGTCAGAGCTGAGGTCTGTTTAAGCTCATATCCTCTCTCTAGTAATAGTCAGTACCAGAAGCACCATGGAAATGAATTTGCCTCCCATTCCTGTGAATACTCTCCTGCTCTTAAGCATGCAGTTGCACTACCTTCCAGTCTCTTGTTTCTATAGTCTTGTTTTTAGCTCTCAGTAGAAAAATCTGAAACTAGGGGAATTTTGCTATGATATATGTTGCTCTTTGAAAATAAATAAGTTAACTGCACATGTGCCAGCAATGATCTGTTGGTGTTGACAACAGTGTGAGAAGATAGGTGGAAGGAAAGATATTGAGGCAGTCTAAATAATAAAATAATGTTTTGTCTAGCAGAGCTCATTTTAAAAGTGCAGCTTTAAAAGCATAGATATGTAATGTTTGCCATCACAGGGACTTTCTATCAATACCAGAGCAGTGCAAGGACAACACTTTATTTTGGCATACTAGGCAGTACTAATGCAAAGGGTGGAAGAGGGGATTCATGGAAGCAGGAACATCTTTTTTCCCTTTGCTCCTCGGATGCTGCTGTTCATTCTTTCTGTTTCTGATCAGATACCATCTTGATGGTGAGCAGTTCATTCGCTCAAAAATTTTTTTATTCTGCATCAGTTCTCATGAAAGATACCAGGCAGATGTATGTGGAAGCTGAAGCCCTTCACCTACAACAAAAAAAGCATACATCAATCAGTGTAAGCAATCCTGTGCTGCCTGATGTGTTGGGGCAAAGGGAAGCTGAGTTTTCACAGCATTGATTTTCTGTTTTTTGTGACATCATTGTCATTGTCATTACAGGACACCTACTATCGGTCACCATTCATTAGGAATGCGGCTGGAGACTAAACATCAGATGACACGTGGACTAGTTTTTGATCAAATCAGTTTATAAAAGTTCATGTGTTTAATTTATTTAAAAGAGCTCCTGTGGAGTTTATAATCAGTAACATTTTTGGTTATTTTTGTTTCCTAGAAGAGGAGGCTTATCTCATCCTGCATTCTTGCCTGTGAATGTGTTTGTGAGTGTCTGTGCATGTGTTTGTTTCCCTCTTCTCTTGGAATGCCTTTTGCACCTCAAGAATCCTTAATTACATGCAAAGACAGTCTCAAGATACAAAATTTCTACGAGTCACACGAGACAGAAAACATAAAAAACCACACTGAGGAAATAATGTACAACACATATCAATAAGAAGGGGACTTCATTAGTTATTAAAATAATGAATTTTTTGGTTTTGAATGTGTTCATTGCACCCTCTTCTAGGATTTATACTATGGAGAGGAGACTCATTGATATGTGACACCACTGTAGCGGTTTACCTTTGGAGAGGGTAATTAATATGATCCTAGAATAGGGTTAATTTTTATTTTCTCCAAGCACTTTGAGCATTTTCCTTGAATTTGAGATCATTTTTTTTCCCCCCAAGAACCACAGAATGTCCTGAGCTGAAAGAGATCCACAAGGATCATCGAGTCCAACTGCTGGCTCTGCACAGAAAATCCCAGGAATCACATCATGTGCCCGAAAGCATTGCTCAAACTTCTTGAACTCTGTCAGGCTTGGTGCTGTGACCACTTCCCTGGAGACCCTGGTCCAGTGCCCAACCACTCTGGTGAAGAACCTTTTCCTGATATTCAACCTAAACCTCCCCTGACACAAATTCAGGCTATTTCCTTGGGTCCTGTTGCTGTCACCATAGAGGAGAGATCAGTGCCTGCCACTCCTCTTCCCCTAACAGGGGAGGACTGCAATGAGGCGTTCCCTCAGTGTCCTCTTCTCCAGACTGAATAGAACAAGTGATCTCAGACACTCCTTGTGGCTTTCCCTCTTTTTTATTATGTAACAATTATTTTTGCTAAAATGATCACTTAGAAATTAAAAAATATTTCTTCAGTACAAACATGTAGAATCTCAATTGGTAGAAATTTACATCTTTAAAATTTGTTCAGTGAAGTAAATAGAGTTCTTGAGGTAGTTGGCAAAAGTTAATAGTCAGTAGAGTCTTGCTTTATCATATGTTGACTCTGTCCTACCTTGCAAAACAATTTTGTCTCATAAATTTTTCTTTTGTGTACAGAGTGTTCACTATAATTCACGTTATTATCATTTAAATAAGATTAAATAATCAACATTTCTAAACCATATTGCTGGCATGGAAAGAAATACACCTGCAAGAAAGGTCAATTAGAAATATTTCTTTCTAATTAATGGACAGTATTTTTCCTGTTGTGTGTACATGAGGGGAAATGTCACTGTTTTTTAAAATAGTGTTGTCAATCAAATGCCCTAACCAATATTTATTTTCCTAAAAGTTTATTCTCTGTGATTGGAAGGATTGTCTGCTGGTCAGAGGGCATGCTACCATCCATCACTTGCTCACATAGCTTCTACTGCTAGAAAAGACAGATAACAAACAGTTTCTACTACTGATACAGAGTAGTACAACAAAATTTGTCACTGAATTTGTGCTGTGAAACTAACTCACCTTGGGAGTGAGTCTTCTGGTGGAATTTTTCTGAGTGCAGATTATATCATGCTCTCACCCATAGCTGAGAACCACAACCAGTCTTTTTGTCTTTTGTTCTGTTTGTCCAGGCAGACTTGGCACAGCAGGCTGATCCATGACACTTACCTTCACAGTACCATTTCAGGAATTTGGCTACACCACACCCTTCTGCAAAAAGGTGAAATGCAGGGCAGAGAGGCAGGAGAAAATACTGGTAGTTTCATGCAAAGCTGTTTTCCTGGGGATTTTCTCAAAGTGCAGATTGAATAACTGGGGATAACGTGCAGAGTATAATTCTTGATCAGAAGAATTGAGAAGGGAAGAAAACCTGATTATTTTCTGAACTGGAGAGATCATGACCATATAACTTCTGAACGCAATGACAGCAGAGGAACAGTTTGCTGTTAAGTGAGAGTTTGCACTGAGTAGGTGCTGATCTGTAGGGTGCTGGGTGATCTAGTAATAATGAAAGGTGATAAGACTATATGGGAACAAAACAAATGATGTGAAATACTATAAGTGAGAATACAACAGAAATAAAGTAATACCAGATAATGAAAATCAAGTCATCAGCCATTTTCTAGATTTGAAATCCAGTAAATTGAGTAAGTACTGGATTTCAGATTTGTTATCAGTAGTCTAAATGTTACTTGACTTATTTTTTTATTTTTTCTTTTGCCTAACAGTGACTACATACATCCTGCGAACTAAAACCAGGTTATTAAGAGCATGCGAACATTGACTGGGCATGATGAATTAGTATTTTTTTTCATAAAAGACAATTCATAATAGAGCAGTGTTAAGATGTGAGAGAGTCATACACCACAATTTTAAAAGCAATGATTAGATTTTTCTGAGTATTTAGTGTAGGAACAGAAAAAAAATATTCATTGATTAGAGTAGTTATGCTTCTTAATAGGGGTCTGCTGTCACAGTAACTGGTTTGCACTGACATAATTTGTAACTAGTTTGCACTGACATAACTTGTCAAATAATTTTATGTTCAGCCCTGTATTAAAACAAGCTCTTAGGTGTTTGATTTGCACGAAGAGTGGAGGAAGTTACATGTGCCTTTGTGGAAAGAACATAGCTTCCAATTTAACAAGAGAGAGTTTACTCTCACAATACAGGTCTGGCAAAGATTCTTTGGTTTAATGTATCCATCCCTTCTTCTCTACCAGGATGTCCTGTTGATATACAGCTGACAGCCTTGGTGGGGAATTCCTCAAGGAAGGTTGTTGGGAAACAGACTGCATCATCTTCTCTGAAGGACCTGTTGGCACAAAAGCATGTTGAAGTTTCAGAAGCTAAGACTTCTCAGTCTGCTAGCACAGTGCCCCTCAAATTCTTAAGGCTTCATACAAAGCAAGGAAAACTTTTCAATAAAATGCGAGAAGCAGCAGACAAGTATAGCTGCACATCTGGAATGTGTGGAGCACTTAGAAATTTGCAGATTTGCTGTATTCAGAGGACTAGATGTTGAGATTCTGAGCATGTCCATGTCATTTGAGATATGTTCTCAGGATAGAAGTCTGTCCTTCTAAACATGCAGATGAAAAAACTGTTGGAAAACTGAACTGGGGAGAGAACTCACCCCTGTGTTCAGCATTCCCCTACTTCTAGATAGCAACAAGGGGACCCATTTTACTGGGTAATCAATGCAGAAAAATTGTACAGCCCTAGAGACAGACCTAAAGTGTCCTGTGGCCCATCCCCTCTAATGAGGTGGGGCTGTTTAGAGAAAAAACACAGTTTTTAAAACCAAACTAGCAAAAAACTTGCGAAAAACCTGGTCTGAAATGCCTGGATATATTTGCCTAATCTAGTTATGTAGACAAGAAGCATGTGAGGAATTCTGCCTAGTTCTTCCTTGTTTCTTCTGCAGCAGACAACAATCAAGCAGTATTACTATTTAAAAAAACCTCTCCAATTTTGTATATACTTTCTGTTGTCACAATTCATTGGAAAGTAGCCTTCCATTATAGTTTGGCAGTGCAGAGGGTAAATTAGATCATGTTACAGTTCTCTTGACCTAGCTGCGGATGAAGACAGTTTGTATGAAACTGACATTTGCAATATAGTGTTAGTGTCAGCTAATCTGCTTCTCCTGCACTGGCTTCCAAAACAAATACAAAAATGGGAGGAGACATAATTGTTGAATAGGACCAAAGGGCTTTCCCAGGCCTGACTGTCAATTCTGAGAACAGAAAACAGCATGGGGCACTGATTATTCTTTCAAACTTTTGTACTAAAGCTATGCATAGATCTGGAGACTGAGCAACTTTTTAACACTAAGATGTTTTATGTGCTGTTCAGGGTGAAAAATGCAGTTAATAGTCCACAAAGTTCAGCTAAAACTAAAATTTATCTTTATGGGGAGCCACAAAGATGATGGTATATTCTGTGATTTTAAACAGTGAGTAACTGTTACTACATTGTAGTGACAACTCCCAGAATATCTACAAATGCTAATATCTGTAATGGAAAAATGAGATCAAGACAACACTCTTGAGGGTCGCTTATTTGTTGAAGTGGGTCATTTTGTATCATTGTACATGGTGCACAGAAAAATATACAACGTATTTGACAAACTGGGACACTTCCACACCCACATTCTTGGAGGAGTGCATGGGACTTGAAAGGAGGCTGTGGCCAGGGAAAAAAAGCCTAGATAATTTTGTGCCTTCAGTTACAGTGTGGATGGTGTGCTTTTTGTTGGTATGGACACCCGCAGCAAGGTGGAGCAGGATATACAGATACTTATGTCAGGGTATTTTTTGACTTCTGATTGCCTAAGATTTACTGTCAGGCCTCCTTTTGATGGAGGGTTCTGTTGCATTTTCTATATGACAGCACTGTGTTGCTGAACTGGTCCTGCATGTTACTCCAAAACCCCAAACAATGTCGGACCTGCCTCTAGTGAGAAAACAGAAGAGCAACACACTGCAGTGTGTCACTAACACTGCTTTCAAACATTCATGCCAATATCTTTGAAGGTATGTTTACCACCAATTGTAGTACAAAACTGTCTGGAACATGAGAGTTTACTATGTTCTTTCTCTTTGTGTGGTTTAGCTCAAAAGCAGGGCAATAGCAAAATCCTTAGTAATTTATTTTGTACCCCAGAACTTTTTATTCATAATATTCATACTTCAAGTTGCAAAATATGACCATCCAAATTACGGTACTGCTATATTTTTCTCATGTATTATAAAATATATCACTGAGATTCAGCTCTGCATGTGAGCAGTGTATGATAGGAAGGAGTTTAGAGTGCGTTACAAGTCTGTCCAGCTCAATGCAGTTATTCATTACTGCGGGAGGCTGCGTTCAAGCAGCCTGACATCAACAAACCTGGTCTCAAACTTTTCACCACTGTTTTCCAAAAACAGCTGCCAGTGATACCAGCCTGAATTCAGTTATTTCCTAGCTTTGGAAGTCTTGACTGTATGACCTGACATACTTTGTTTTTTGTAGCTCTATGTATAATGCCACATCATTATAAAATGGTGCCTTTAGGCTGGGGAAAAAAAAAAAGCCAGTTCTTGTTTAGACAATTGTTTTTTGAAAAGGTTTGTTGTACAACTGGTCTTTTAAGTAGATTTTCATAAAAGTTTGATGTATACAAGAAAAATGTTCTTTATCAAATTATTATAATAAAAGGCTGTCATTAATGGTGTATGGCCTCAAAGACAGTAAACTATCTGCATTTCATTTCTTCAGGGTCTTTTACAGAGTTTTTATTCAACCTGAAATAAAGGGGGTATAATGTCTGAAATCAAAGTAGTGAGATGAAAGGTCAGATATGACCTAGAGAATTCCCTTGCAGACAATAGGGGGTGTGTGAAATGCCTGTTTCTGGTTTGCCTGCATTGTAGTGCCTATTGTCTCCCAGCAGCAACTTCTCTGTCCTTCCTGCCCAGCTGATGAAAAGGAGGAATAGTAGCTTTGGTATAAGACAGAGAGATGTACTGCTATCGCTTAGGGACCCTCAGACTCTGTGGAAATTATCTCCACTTTGTCTAGCGCTCACTCTTACTATTTTGTCCCCTAAAGCCCCTTTCCTAATCCCAGAGTTCGTTACAAAGCTGCAAAGCTACAACCTGTACCAAACCCATGTTGTGGTTCCTCTGAAGGCCACATAACCCTTCTTACTCACTGCAATGAAGTTGATGGTGACCTTTAGGAGAATGAACACCTTTCATGGTGCACACAGTAAAAAGAAGTGAACAACAATCTTCATACAGGAATTAGCATTTTAAGCTGTCCACAGGCAGCAGCAGGTTTATCATAAAGTGGACTGGCTAGCTGGGTGCTGCCCAGAAGGTAGAGCAACAGTTTACTGCCACAACACACAGCTAAAGATGGAAACAATAAAGAGCCTCATTGTGAAAAACTGGTCACTGACTGAGAAATGTTTGCTGCAGGCAAAAATGAGGTATTTTCCAAGTATTTGCTAGTACACTCAACCCGGAGTAAGGACCTTAAAAGATTGATCCAGTCTTGGTACTCGACCACCAGGCCAGTGGTCTCAGGTTGTTTTCCCAGAAGGGACTATGTAGTCCAGCCTACATTTGTGTTCAGACAGGTGTTCACAGTACAGCATTGATGAACAGGGAAAGTGACAATATTACTTAGTTGGGGCAGTTTGTTCATTTTTGTTCCACTTGTTTTTGATTCTATGTCTCTCTTCCTGTTTCTTCTGTACTTAATAACTTGATGTACTCTGAAAGTAGATCACTACAGCAGCACCTGAAACAAACAATGTTTGTAATGTAAATGTATGAAAGGGATTTTTGGCCCTTTTGTTTCACATTTTTTCCCACATTATTTATTACTAAGAAATCTATTTGAAAATACAGGAAATACTCTAGATTGAACGTCTGCAGTTTGCTGCAAGCCCCTGGGTGTGGTAGGACCTGGTTTAGCCAGGGATAGGGACAGATGTGCAAAAGAGCAGTTTTAAAATGCTGTTGCCAGACATTCACAAGCAGTATGATTAGAGAAGCATCTTAACTCCTTTACTTAGCACGGGATTGATAAAGAAACTCTGTGGCTTTTTTCAAGGACTATGGACAGAGATAGCTTTGAAAGAAACAGTACTCTGAATTTGAGAATTTGTTCTCCCTGGCTCAAGTATTTATTATAGAGCACATCTTTGAAGCAGAATTGGATGTTGATATGAAATGGAGATAACTGCTGCAGGTGACTTAGAAGTCACCCAGATTCAAACCCCCTGATTTCTCCCAACTTGGGAAATTGACTGGGAGAGGGGGAGAGGAAAGAGCCTTTATATTTGTGCTGCCATGATGTTGAAATAGGAGTTGAAGGAAGAAAATGTATCACACTTAAAAAGTACTTTTCACTCACTGCATTTGTGCTTCATGGTGGGCCTGGTGTCATGACTGTTCCCATTTTGTCTCTGAAGCCTGCAACAGACAGGCAGCCCAAAAACTGGGGCTGCTTCCTGGTTTTACAGTTGCTGGGACAGTTGTGGGTACCTTGTTCCTTCCTCTGTCACACATATTTTCTCCAGAAAACAAAGGAAGGAGACACAGCAACAGGGGTACCAGTGCTGCTGGGTGTCTTTTGGTACTGCTGAAAAAAACAGTTGGCACCACTAGCCTGCCTTCGTATTTGTTCTTCTTTCATGTATTGAAATACAGGAGGTTCCCTCAGAACATGAGGAAACACTTTTTTGCTGTGAGGATGCTGAGACCTCTGCTTACAGCTGTCCCCTGGCAGACCAGTCAGCAGATGCTTTTCTTCCAAGCATTTCTGACAGAGACTAACATAGGAAATTATGCTTGCTCCAACGTGGTCCCACTTCTTTGCCAACAGAGAACAGTGCATTCACAGGGCAGTAGCCCACCAACCTTTCCCATCTGACTGGTGGAGTAGCTTTGTGATGAGAAACTGGGCTCCTGAACTTTACTGTTCACTTGACTACTGCATTCAGAGGCAAATGAGGAAAGCAAGGTAGGAGGAGAGCAGAAGTGCCCAAGCTTTCTCTGCACCCACAGTGTGTCAGCTCTAGGATGTGCAGTGAGCTCTTTAGGCCCTCCCTGAGCCCCAGGACTGCGAGACAGAAAGGTCCCACGGCTCCAGTGCCTCTCCCTCTTGCTGAAGCTCACATCCCACACATCCATAACCTGTATTACTTTCTTGCCAGTCATGTACTGTGGGATCTTCAGGCAGATATTAATATTGCTGCTTCTGTAGGGTCCTATTTTTTTCAGATACTGTATTTCTTATTCCTGTTTCAGGGAAGCTTCTCTAGCTTTTGGCCTTTGATCATCTTCTCTACATGGTTCTGATGCTTTACAGGACTACCTAAAAGCAGAGGCCAGAGAAAATTAATGGAATAACAAGCAGTTATATTTATTGAAAAGCCTTCAGGTGCATTTTGGGCAGATGAAGGCCACCCTCCCCCCCACACTCCCCAGGGGCTACACACAAAAAATAGGTGATGGGTCATGGGTTTTCATATTTTTCAAAGTTTGTTCCATTTGCATATTGGGTGTTAATTTTCCAATTACAGCATCAGGTAATGAAGGAATTTTCCCTAAGTTTGCTCCCCCTCAACTCACTTTTGTTTACATTTTTCAAGGCCTGAGACAGTAAGGTGTCCTTGATCACCAGGGCTGGAGAGGAATAGTTTTGTCTGACCAAAATGGGAAAGCAGTAGCTAAGCCTCGATATGGAATTGAGAGTTACACTAAAGAATTGCATGATTACAAATACATGAAAACTATGAAAGCAAAAATCCTAAGCCATCAGTTCGCATAGCTATAAAATTGGGTCAAATACATCAAGGCTTAACCATTATGTTTGAGGATCATCACAGTCATATGATAATAACTTATTTTAAAATCATGTCACACAAATGGCAGAGTAGGGACATTCTCTCTTGGTGTGAGAAATGTGTGTGGCTGAAGCTGTGTTTGAGCTGCAGTGTCTGAGTGTCTTCTGAGGACTGTTTTCACAGAAAGAAGTGCACAGCTCCATCAGAAGTTGCTTTCTAACATGCTTTTGAATGAGAACAATTAGAATCAAAACCCTCCAGAGACTGAACTTTGAAAAGACTGAGGTTTATTGAGATAAATGTGACTGGTTATGGCAAAGCATGAAAGAAAAGGAGTTTGGAGTCAATTTAGAACGGCAATATTTGCATTCCTGGCAACTTCGTTAGTTTTGACTACTGAAGATACTGGTAGAATACGAACTCCCTCCCTTAAAGTCCATTGATGAATCAGTGCTCTGGACAGGGTCCAGTTTCTTATCTATCTGGGATGAAGTTACCTACTTTCTCTATTTTTGTATGTGAACAATGATAAATGGAGATATCTGTCACTAAATTGACATCACTAAAATGATGATGACACTTCTTAACTGATTGCCCTGCAGATGAAACAAATGGGTACAGTTTTGAGGTAACATCTGGAGTTATCACAACCTTACATCTTCATTAAGTCTTCTTCTTTTTACTAAGACAGTGCAGACACAAAACAGTATCAGATTAGAGGGATAATGTATTAAACTTTGCTGATGCAAATTATTTAAAAGGCAAGATGTCAAGCAGTGTCTCCAAACAGGGCACACCTCATCTAAAAAAACTACCCAAACCATATAACCATAACACTCTGAAGAAAACTACAAGAAAAGAGAAGGTCTTTCCAACTATGAAATTACTTTCAAAATCCTCCTAACTTAGATTCTTGAACATAGTCAATGTTAAAAAAATGAATTTACTGAAAAAGCACACAGCACGCGAAGTTCAGTAAAATTTTTGGGTACTCAAAGAACATCTATCTCAATATTTCAATATTTGACTTTGAATCCATATTTTCATAAGTGTTAAAAGTTTAAAATCAAACCCAAGAAACTGGTTTAGATGCAAACAACAACTGCAAACTAAATCCTTGTTTAAACCAAGACAAAAGATTGGTGCAACACCAATTATGAGTATGCATTATAAAAATTCTTGCTTTAACTAGAAATTTTTCAACAGTGGTGATTTTTACAGCATGTGTATTTTGTAAACCAGCTTTGCAAACACTTCCTGAATAAGCTTCTGAAATATTTTTTGTACTTTCTTGTATTTGACACTGATGACATCTTGTGGTAATTTTAGTCAACGTAAATAGCACCTGCTGCTTTTGTCATCATTACTCTGCAGATGTACTTACTGCTGAGTGATAGAGTCCTGCAATTGATAAAAATGAAATGTATGGCTTCATGCTGAAGAGATACTATATATTTTAATAACATAAAACTAGCCTAAGTTAAGTGTCAAAAGAAATCTCGCTGCAGCCACAGAAAGGAGAAAACAAAATCAAACCAGTTATAACTGTAATTAGTCTGCACCAGAAAGTTAATGACTCCTTCCGGAAAAGACTGAACTCTTGCTGAAAAGAGCTAGTTAATAAAGCTGTGGGACAGATGAGGAAGTGTGTATGTAACTCTGGACTAGGGTCTGCAAATGTCACAGTCCTAAGCCTCCCCTCTCGTATGTGCTCTGACTACAACAAAATGACATGGATATTTTGTCATTTCCAACCCTACAGTGAAAATCCACTATTAAATAAGAACTACCAGTATTAGTACAGTACAAAGAAAACAACTGACAAATCCTGTAAAAATATGACAGTTTTATTTGCCCTTTTAAACCAAAATACCTTTTCCTGGTCACTAACAAGAAAGAAAGTGTCACTATGTGGCAAGTACTGGGCCAAACTGTCAAATGAAATAATTTTATGGCTGTCTAACATAGTCATAGTGACACGGATAGTTTTATCTACCCCTGCAGGAAATATGGTTGAGGGTTTTATGATATAATTTTTCCTGTCCCTCTATATGTTTAACGAGAGGGGTATGTTGCAGAGTTAGGAAAGGAAATAGGCAGAAAAGGTACAGCTGCCATGAATGCTGCCCAAGGATATCTGACCCTGTGAATTGCTTAATACAAGGGCAAAAAATGTGGTTTTGAGAAGGGTTTGTGAGAGTCCCACATATGTGTTATACTTAGCAAGGAGTAAATTAAATAATGCCTGCAACATGAAAGCAGTCTTGGATTTCAGTTAGGTGCTGAAACTTTAATGAGAAGGAGGCTGGAAATCCCCCTTCCAAGGCATAGCCCAAGCACCCATGGCAGAACCAGTGCAAGTGATCAGTTTTGGTGGAAATCAGCAGTCTGCACGGGTGCAAGTAGCATCACAACTAAGTAAAGCATCACAACATTAAGTAAAGCATTGGTGCATCTAGGGCTGAAATTCTGCAGCCTTACTAGTAAGAAGACTATGATATATAGAAGCAGTATGATAAGCAAGTACCTCACCCAACTCAGAGAATACCAGAAGGACTAAGATACACACTTACACAAAAGCTTTTCGATGATCACAAGAAAAAAAAAGTTAGAAAAATCAGGGATTTCATATCTTAGAAATTGTGTGTAGAATACTAAATGTCTGAACTGACCATGTTTTGAACAATCTGGTTGAGGTCTGATAGCATGAATAAACTACAAAGTAAGGTGTCAGAGATGCGTATCTAAAACTGTATTGAAAACAATGGCAAAAACATCTGATAGGCATTGTTACTAGCCTAGTTCTGCTATCTCATGTAACACTTCAAATTGGCTAAAAAGCTTTATCCAGGTTACTATTAGTATTTCACCACTTTAGAGACATTTTCAGCAGTAGCATTAGGTAACTTATCACCATCTAAGGTCTAAATTTGAAAAGGAATTGGAAGCTATTTGTCATTTATTTTAGTTTGATACACAAATGATAGGCTATAGGAAACACAGAATTACAGAATGACTTTGGAAGGCACCTCTGGGGGTCCTGCTGTCTAACCCCCTGCTGCAGCAGAGCCACTTGGAGCTGGTTGTCCGTGATTGTGTCCAGATGGCTTTTGCAAATTTCCAGTGGGGCAGACTTGACAAACTCTCTGGGCAACTTGTGCCAGTTCCCAGCCATCCTCACGGAAAATAAAGTTTCCTATTGTTTAAAAAGTACCTCCTGTGTTTCAGTCTATGCCCATTGTCTCTGGTCCTGTCACTGAAGTCAACTGAGGAGAGCATGGGTCTCTTTGTTGGACTCTCTCTTTGGGTATTTTTAGGTGTGGATGAGTTCTCTTTCCTGGGCTGAACCCCTCTCACAGGAGACACTCTCCAGTCTCCTCAACATCTAGTAAAGATTATTGAGAATTGCCTCACAGTGGTGTGGGTCACTCAGTGGTACAGGAACTCAGATCTCATGGGTGCACCCCAACAGGGCTCTGGTATGTTCAGATTGCTTCAGTGTTCCCTGACCTGATCCTCTTCCACCAAGGAAGAGGATCCACCCTATGCATTTTCCTTTCTCCACATTTGTCATGTGTCTCTGGGTTTTCTGAAAGCTGGGACTGCTAGCAAAGACTGAGGCAAAGAAGGCATTATGTACCACGGTGTTTTCCATGTCATAGAATCATGGAACATAGAATGATTCGAGTTGGAAAGGGCCTTAAAGATTATCGAGTTCCAATGCTCCCTGCTGTGGGCAGGGACACCTTCCACTAGATCAGCTTGCTGAGATCCTCATCCAGTCTGGCCTTGAACATTTCCAGGACATCCACAACTTCTCTGGGCAACCTGTTCTAGTGTCTCACAACCTTCACAGTAAGAATATTTCTTGATATCTAATCCAAACCTACTCTATTTCAGTTTGAAGCCATTCCCCCTTGTCCTGTCACTACACACCACTGTAAAATGTCTTTCTCCGGGTTTCCTTTAGGCTCCCTTCAAGTACTGGAAGGCTGTAATTAGTCACCCCAGAGCCTTCTTTTCTCCAGGCTGAACAAATCCAATTCTCCCAGCCTTTCCTCATAGGAGAGGTGCTCCAATCCCTCCAATATTCTGAGCACCCGTCCTCCGGACTCACTCCAGCAGGTCCATGTCCTTCCTGTGCTGGGACCCAGAGCTGGATGCAGCACTGCAGGTGGGGTCTCACCAGAGCAGAGCAGAGCAGAGCAGAGCAGAGCAGAGCAGAGGGGCAGAATCCCCTCTCTGGCCCTGCTGCCCACACTGCTCTGGATGCAGCCCAGCACACGTTTGGGTTTCTGAGCTGTGAGTGCCCATGGCTGGGTCATGTCCAGCCTCTCACCCACCAGCACCCCCAAGTCCTTCTGGGCAGAGCTGTTCTGAGCTGTTCATCCTTTGTTGATACCAGAGGTTGCCCAAGTTGCACTTGCTCTTGTTAAACCTCATGAGATTCCTATGGATCCCCTTCCTGTGCTTCCCCAGGTCCCTCTGAATGGCATCCCATCATTCAGGTGTGTCACGTGTATCACTCAGCTTGGCACCATCTGCAATTTTGTACTCAATCTCTTTGTCTACGTCATGAACGGAAATATTAAATAATACTGGTCCCAATACAGACTGCTGAGGGACACCACTTATCCCTGATGTCCATCAGAACTCTGAGCCATTGACCGCTACCCTCTGGACGCCACTACCCTGCTAATTTGTTATCCATCTAACAGTCCACCCAAGAAGTCCCTCTCTCTTTATTTTAAGGGAGAAGGATATTGTGAGGGCTTGTGTCAAAGGCCTTACAGAAGTCCAGATCAATGACATCTGTCGCTGTCCACTGGTGCAATCACCCCATCATAGAAAGCCACTGGGTTGATCAAGGACCTGCCCTTGGTACAGCTGTGCTGGCTGTCCCAAACCACCTTCCTGTCCTACGTGTGCCTTAGCACAGCTTTGGGAGGATTTGTTTCAGTGGTCTTCCCAGGCAGGGAGGGAAGGCTGACAGGCTGGTAGTTCCCAAGGGCTTCCTCTACACTCTTTTAAAAGGTGGGTATAATGTTTTCTTGTTGCTATTACCACTGACGTCACTTGACTGCCATCACTTTTCAAGCATCATGGAGAGTGGCTTGGCAAGTACATCAGCCAGCCCTCAGAACTCTGGGATGCCCCCCATCCGGTCCCTTAGTCTTCTGTATGTACATGCAGGTTCTTTTCCTTTCATTAGCAGGACTGAGAACAACAGCTAGAACCAAGAGCCAAGCTTTCCCTAGCAGTATAATTTCCTTTCCCATGGAAGATCAGCAGAGGTATTAGTCAAAGAGTCAGACAAGCTTCTGGAGTCCCTACACATTATCCTGGACAGAGCACCCTGGCCGGCAGCAAATCTCTTCAGCTGACATGTCAGGTCAATATATGGCTTCTTCTGTCCCCTGCAGCAAGGAGTCACCCATTGCAATTAATCACTGCTTTTTCCTGACAATATTGCATGTTTTTGGGTCAGGTGGACCAGATAAATTGCTTGAAGTTGCATGAAGCTCCTACTCAGCTTTGAGGATAGTGAACCTATTGTGTAGGTGCAAGCCTTTAGGTGAGAATAGAACCTTCCTCATTGTGCCATAAGTCACCTGCCTCCATCTCTTCCATACTCCAGAGGTTGCACTTACCTTTATATTAGGGGTGAACACTGTCAACTTCTCAGCTGCAGGTGGAGTTGGTGGCTTTTCAAGCTGCTGAGTCTCAGAGAATGTCCTATCTCTCTTTCCTCTTTCCTTATACTATGCAGCCTGATCACTTCCTCGGGTAATTCCTCATTTTGGCAGCAAGAATCCTCCAAGACATTACAGATCCTACAACAAACTAAAATGAAACAACAGATTTTTAATGGAATCATACTAAATGTCAAAGTAGCTGCTGAATTACAAATGTCTTTTCAGACTGAACGTCCTACTGCTTTCAAAGAACTATTTCACTTGGCAGAAACATCTTTCCAAATTAGGTATCTCCAACTTCTGCAACTGCTTGTTATCATTACTTGCCCTACAGGGATCCTCCTTCACACCACATCTAAGGTGTAGCTCATTTTCTGTGTAAAGGTAACCTACCATCACCTCTAACCCCTTTACACAAAGTCAGCCTAGTCTTACAGCCATTAGGTCAGTGCATGGCTTACATACAAAATTGAAACTAACAAACAAACAGAAAAACCCCTATAACAAAACAACGCAATGCAAGTTACAGAAGTTTTTAGATTAAATGTTCTACAAGTTACAAAGATTTTCACACAGATCTGATGTGAAAATTACCATTAAGTGTAAGTCTGTCCCTGGGAACGGTGACGCTCAAGGAAAGTTCTCAGCATTCAGAGAATTTTACGGCAGTTTCACAGGTAGCTTGAAGCAGCAGAGAAACACTTTCTGTGTTTGAAAACATGGTTTGAAACAAGTGTTTTGAAACAACTACAGATACACAATATAAATATGATCAGGGCATGGCTAGGGGAACAGGCTTCAGACACTTGCCAATTAGGGCTTTGGGCTTTCTCCAGGGTTGTAAGCAATCACTCAGAAAGGAGGATGTGAAACAAATGTGAAAAACTGCTGCAGGATTAGATGAATGGTTATTCCACAGAGAGAACTCTAAGTAAACTACTGCCCAGTCTCAGATACCATGATCACTCTAAGCTCTCTGTGAAGCACACCTGCCTGCAGGTTGTTTGAATGCAAAGAATAAAAATTTAGTGCCTTCATATTTTTGTCTATCAGCTCTGGTAGGATAATACATTAGCGGATCAACTGTTGCACTAATGGGAAAAATTATGCTCAGACATCCAAATTATTTTCTCAAGAAACTCCTGACCTGTCATGCAACTTCATTGATAGGAGCATATTTTGCTTTCAAAAAAGTAAATGGGGCAGCTCTGAGAAGAATGGCTTGTAAAAACCAGTGGTGAAACAAACTAAAGGAATATTTGTGGAAATGACTGGATTTCTAAATTCCACTTCTTGCATTATTATATTAATGAAATTTACAGACACTGTGGTTATGGCCTTGGACAAATAAGAATTTCTCTCTGCACATATTTTTTCCTCAATCATACTTCCAGCCTAGTGAGAACACTTTATGGTAAAGTTGGTGTTCACATCTGAAAACCCTAAAGTCTTTCATGCTGATCTAGTCATGCCATACAGAGCATATCATGTGCCATACAGGGCATGTTGTATGGCACATTTTCCACCATTTCACTCTTGTGGCATCCTTGCTCTCCAGAGCTTGGCTGTTCCTGAGTCACTTTTCCTTACACAACCTGGCACACCCTACTCCACTGGTCAGCCCTTGTCTGTGAAGCCCTGACTAGCTTGTGAGAAAGTGTGAGAAGGCATGGGCCTGTGCTTTATTCAGACATAAAGCCTTATTATTCAGCTGACCTGGGGGTCCCCATGGAGGTGAGCCACAGCTGTGTGAAGATTTCATTGCCTGTTCAGCAGTGATGCAGTTGGGTGCAGCACCTTCTGCTTCCAATGGGAAAGTAGACAGGCATGTGCTTCAGCTGGGATCTGGACCTCTCTTGTCCTATATAGGAGCTGGAGAGTAACAAAGTGGCATGAAGCAACTATGTTCATGCAGCACAAGCCATGCAAACAGACTATATTCAGTGAATGACATTGTGGGCTGCTGCTTTGATGATTGGTTGGGAGGTTGGAGCTGTATGGATGATATAAGTCTTTGTGTTGTGTCAGTAATGCCTAACTGGGATGCTGGGCACAATGGAAAACACCATCAGCTGCGAAATCCAGATTGTTGGATGCACTGTGCTGCTGATTGTGGAGGTATTGAGACAGGGTTTGAGAGAAAAACAGATACATGGCCTGCTCGAACGAGATTCCGGCACTCGATTACTGTGTGGTGAAGGAAGTGCGTCCTTCTGGTATGTTCCCCATTTCTGCACCTGTTAATGGTTTGGCAAGAGGGTGACTCAATATTCCATTGGAATAGCAATATATTTTGTGAGGCATGATGATGTGAACTTGTGAGATGATTGCTGATGCAAGAAAATAGCTTTTTCTGTTCCCACTGATCTTCCAGGTGACTGCTTAAGTGCTACTCATTGTAGCACCAAGGCAAAGACTGCATTATTAACCTTGGGCTGGCTGAGAGGTTGTCAATGCATGCAGGCTCAATCAGGTTCTTCATCTGTAAATAGAGACCATCCTTTCACCACCTGTATTGCCATTATTTGATAAGATCTCCACATAAACTACTTAAATACACCTATGAAATGTGCTTTTTTCAGCCCTGACATGACTTATCTTTCAAGAAAAATATCGTTTGAAGTAAAGACAGGCTTGATGTAGATGTCTCAGTTCAATATCAGTTTCTCAGTTCATTGTATCTGGATGGTATCTTCATGGAAATTGAGTGCTTGTTCATGGTAATTTCAATTGGTATAAAAGTACAAAACATTTTTCTCTTAGTCTTCTACCAGTGAGAATTTGTACTGGTCTCTGAAGCTTTTGCAATTTTAAAATCATGAGGCACATGGTATTTGCCAGTGGAACGTTTTTGTTCTGAGTCCAGACTTATGAACTGAATAATTACAGTTTTTTGTTAGTTTGAGTTAAACAGAAGCAAATTTTAAAAGTAAGTGCTTTCTTGGCATGA
Source organism: Tychaedon coryphoeus (assembly GCA_013398595.1). Classification (NCBI taxonomy): domain Eukaryota; kingdom Metazoa; phylum Chordata; class Aves; order Passeriformes; family Muscicapidae; genus Tychaedon; species Tychaedon coryphoeus. Next base: position 335,276 of record WBND01000292.1, on the reverse strand, counting down.
TCTTTTGTAGAAGACAATTGAAAGAATCACAAGTGGCTGACCCTATCAGCACCTCTGGAGATCACTCTGTCTATCATCATGGTCAACAGCAGCAAGTTAATCACAGCCTTGAACAGGCAGACAGATTCTAAAACCTTGCTGTTCCAGAGTGTTTAACCACACTCACGGAAAATAACATTTTAATACCTCTAGTCTGAGCTTTTCATGCTCCAACTTGCTTTTCATCTATGAATGTGAACTTCTGAATAGGATTTGTCTCTACTTTCCCTATATCCTCCCACAAGGAAGTTGAAGGTAAGAGAAAGTGCAACTCCCTGATGAATAAAACTGGCAAACTGGTAGCAACAGATGAGGAGAAGACTCAGGTACTCAACAGCTTTTTGCCTTCAGTCTTCACTGGCAATCTCTTCCCACAAATCTGGAGTGGATGGGGAGCAAAGTCCTCCCACTGTAAGAGAAGATCAGGTTCAAGACTACTTGAGAAATATGAACAGACATAAGTCTACAGGACCTGATGAGATACATCACAGCATCCTGAGGGAATTGGGTGATGTAGGGAATTGGAGTTGCCAGGCCATTCTCTGTAATATTTGAAAAATGATAGCAATCAGGTGAAGTCCCAGGTGAGTGGAAAAGTTAACATTTTACTCATCTTTTAAAAGGATAGAAATGAGAACCCTGAGAAGTCCTCTTCTCTGTGCCTGAAAAGAGCATGGGACATCTACCTAGAGGAGGTGCCCTGGCACATGGAGGTGGTTCAAGACAGCCAGCACAGCTTCACCAAGGGCAAGTCTTGCCTGGCCAGCCAAGTGGCCTTCTATGATGGAGGGACCAGATCAGTGGGCAAGGAAGGGATGAAGATGACATCTATGTGGACTTCTGCAAAGCCTTGTCACAACTCCCAACAACTTCCTTCTCTCTAAATTGGAGAGAGGGATTCGATGGGTGGACTGTTCAGTGGACAAGACTGCATGTCTGCATGCAGACAGCAGTGGTCAATGGATCAAGGTCTGGCTGGAAATCAGTGATGAACAGTGTCCCTCAAGAGGCTGTCTTGGGACTGATTCTGTTTAGTGTCCTCATCTATGATACAGACAAAAGGATCAAGTAACGTCAGCAAGTTAGCAGACAACACCCAGCTGAGTGTGCAGTTGACATGTGAAGGACAGGATTCTATCACAGGGACCTGGACAAGCTTGAGAAGCGGGTCCATGGGAATGCCATGAGTTTCAAAAAGCCCAAATACAAAGTGCTGCATCTGGGTGGGGGTAAACTCTTGATTTTAACACAGGCTGGAGATGAACTGATCAGAGCAGCCCTGCCCAGAAGGGTTTGGGGGTTCTGGTGGGTGAGAGGCTGGACATGACCCAGCCATGGGCACTCCCAGCCCAGAGAGCCAAACGTGTGCTGGGTGCATCCAGAGCAGTGTGGGCAGCAGGGCCAGGGAGGGGATTCTGCCCCTCTGCTCTGCTCTGCTGAGACCCCACCTGCAGTGCTGCACCCAGCTCTGGGGTCCCAGCACTGGAAAGACATGGAACTGCCAGAGTGGTCCAGAGAAGACCACAAAGCTGGTCTAGAGCCACAGAGAGGCTGGAGCACCTCTCCTACAAGGAAAGACTAAGGGTTGGGGCTCAGTCTGGAGAAGAGAAGGCTTTGGAGCGACCTTATTTGCACCCCTTCAATACTTAAGGGGGCTTATAAGGAGGATTAACACAGACTGTTTTCGGAGGAACTGAAACAACAGAGTAAAAGGTAGCGCTTTTAAAATAAAAGGGTACATTCCAACTAGAAATAAGGAAAACATTTTTTACAATGAGGTGGTAGAACACTGGAACAGGTTGCCCAGAGACCTTGTGGATGCCTCATCTCTGGTAACATTCAAGGTCAGGTTATTTGGGGGGGTCTAAGCGATCTGATGTACGTGAAAATGCCTCTGATTACTGCAGGGGAGTTGCACTAGATGACCTGCAAAGGTCCCTTCCAGCACAAAATATTCTGTCATTCTAAGAAGTCAAAAAAGCAATAGATCTTCCATCCCTTTTTCCAGGTTGACAAAAGGCTGGGGACCTCTGCTGAACCTAACCCGATATATCCATCTCTTCTCTATGTTATTTGGGATCCAAAACTGGACACAGCAATTCATAGCCACCTCAAAAAGGGCTGAATCAGTGACAGGGAAAGGATAACTTCCCTAGATCTGGTGTGTCTGTCTTTGCCAGAATAGTCAAGCATTTGGCTGGGTTTCCTTGCTGCAATACTGTTTCCCAGGTAACAGAATAACAGAATAATTTAGGTTGGAAAAGATATCCAAGACCATCAAGTCCGAGCACTGATCAAATACCACCATGCCCACTAAATCACAGCACGAAGTGCCACATTTTAATTTTTTTTCTTCCAATAATGGTGACTCCACCACCCACTGAGCAGCCTGTTCCAATGCTTAACTACTCTGTCAGTGCAGACATTTTTCCCAATATCCGACCTGAACTTTCCTTGGCACAATTCCTCTTTTCCTAATGCTAACTGCCTGGAAGAAGAGACAGATCACCATTTCACCACAATCTTTCAGATAGTTATTCGAAGCAGGTCTCCCCTGAGCCTTTTTTCTCCAGCCTAAACAACCCCAGCTCCCTTAGTTGTTCCTTATAAGTCTTGTGGTCTGGAACCATCACAGCTCCATTACCTCCTATGCCCATGCTCCAGCATCTCAATGTCCTTCTTGGAGTGAGTGACCCAGAACTGAACACAGGATTTGAGCTGTGCCCTCACCACACAGTGCTGAGTACAGGGGGACAATCCCTGCCCTGCTCCTGCTGGCCACACTACTGCTGGAACAGGCCAGGGTGCCATTGGCCTTCTTGGCCACCTGGGCACTGCTGGCTCATGTTCAGCTGCTGTCACAGCACCCCCAGGTCCTTTTCCTGTGGCAGCTTTGCAGCCACTCTGCCCCAGCCTGTGGCACTGCCTGGGGCTGTTGTGACCCAAGGGCAGGAGCCAGCACTGGCCTTGTTGAGCCTCACACCACTGGCCCTGGGCCATGATCCAGCCTGCCCAGATCCCTCTGCAGAGCCTTCCTGCCCTCCAGCACATCAACACTCCCACATCCCACACTCCCAGCACTCAACACATCAGCTTGGAGTCATCTGCAAACTGACTGAGGCTGCACTCAATCCCCCCATCCAGGTCATCAATAACAATATTAAACAGAACTGGCCCCAGTACTGAGCCCTGGGGAACACCACTGGTCCCTGGCTACCAGTTGCATGTAACTTCATGCACAACCAATCTCTGGGCCCAGCCATACAGATGGTTTTTTACCCTGTGAAAAGTGTGCCTGTCTCAGCCATGAGCAGAAAATTTCTCCAGAAGGATGCTGTGGGAAACAGTGTCAAAGGCTTTGCTGAAGTTCAAGGAGAAATATCCACAGCCTTTTCCTCATCCTCTAAGGTTTCACCTGGTCATAGAAGGGATCAGGTTGGTCAAACAAGATGCACATTTCATAATGGTGCGGTTGGCTGGCCCTGATTTTCTGGATTTCCTGTACATTTCTTAGTCCTAAGGCCCGTATATGGTAGTCAGAGAAAGTAATAATTTACTGCAGTTTCCTTGTATGAGTGAGGAGTATGAATCTTGAACTACTTAAAGAAATTTTGTTTAACAAGACACATTGGAATTAATTTTGTCTCTTTGATTCCGAAACTTGGGCTGGGATAGGAAACATGTGAAGTGGTAACTCAATGTTTTCAACTTCTGCTTTTTCCCCATTGATTTTTCCCTGTCAGAACAGGCAGACAATGTTGCTCTCTTAAAAATGTGCAAGAGGCCAGAAATCAAAATGCTGCACCAACTGTGCCCGTCTTTCAGCACAGTCACTCAAGAAAATATCCCAGCAGTTACACTGAATTGAACATTCTGTAGTTGGTGGCTGTATCTCCATGTGACAGGTGAGCCAGAGCCTGGTTGCCAGGGGATCTCTGTATAATGTAGAATTTGAAATCTAGCAAAACACATGGATTCACAGAGATTACTTTTCAGAAATCAATCATATTCACAAACGGTACAAAGATATCAAAGGCTAAAGGGACCAGTGGGGAGGTCACTACCACACTGCCACAGCAGAACTGTCAGGCATTCTGGGTAACAGGGGCTGAATGCCCAGTTTCTTATCTCAGTATGAGTAGGCAGAAAATCTGCACTGGGACTATGTTGAAGCTGAAGCAGTGTCCAGTATAATTATGGCTTCCCAAAAGGTGACTCTGGAGTATGGAAAGACTGTATCTCAGGTCCGTCCTACAGAGGTCACTGCAAACCCACTTCTGAGAAAACTGCAATGCTGGTTTGCCATATTATCACACTAAATGCAGGCTGGAGTGTCTTTGTCTATCACCAGTATTTATTTACATCTCACATGTTTGCACAGTGACAAACAGAAATGTTATATATCTTTTTAGACATATTCAGTGTAACTTTGAGGGCAAGACATTAGTAAGCATTGGGTTTTTACTTCTCTGAACCAGGAAAAAGAAACAACTAGGACTCTAGCTCATCCTGTTTTTTAAAAATGGACACTCAGCTCTAAGTTAGAAGAAAACATCATTCTTGAACTTCTGATTTTCTCCTATCTTGAGTAGATTTGCAATTTCACAGATGTCTGTGACATTGTGTCTATGATTTTTGGTGAAATCTTTTTATTGTTTGTAAGTGTTGAAGAGTGGTGAAAGAGAGTTCTTCAAATTAGGAAAAAAAGCTAATAATACCTTTGAAAAACCAGTTTCAACACTTGGATTGAACCTCAAATTGCATTTAGGGAAAAGTTTTCTCAGATGCTAACCCTTATTTAACAGTAATATGATTATAATAAATTATAGGTTTATTTTTTTGGATTACTGTTAAAGTGTGTACCTGCAGTGTTGAAGTGCAAGTGGTGAAAGAAGACATAGTGGTTCTTTCCCCTTGACACTGTTTTAGGAACATGGTTTCCAAACCTCTGAAATAAGCATTAGGAAAACAGCCCAGATCATGCTTCTCTCTACATCCTACATTACTATTTTTAAAGTCTATACTCAAGGAGAACATGCAGACTGACAGCTTCATTAGGACCTCAAAGAGCTTGATTTAGACCTTAATTTCTGAATTTATGGAAGTTCCAACTTTGGCTGTGGTGGGGTTCTGCAGCCAGTGTTTGGAATCGTTGTGTGTCCTTTGTTTTCCCATGGCATTAGAGCTTTCTGCACCTGGGATTGGGCAGCCCTGGATGTACAGACAAATAAGATGTTGGAAAGCAGTGGCACAGAAAGGGTCCTGGGGTTCTTGGTCTGTGGCAAGCCGAACATGGGCCAGCAGTGCCCTGGCAGCCAGGAGAGCCACCTGTGTCCTGGGGAGCATCAGGGACAGCATCACCAGCCAGGCAAGGGAGGGGATTGTCCTGCTCTGCTCTGCACTGGGGCAGCCTCACCTCCAGTGCTGGGGGCAGCTCTGGGTGCCACAGGGGAAGAGAGAGATAAAACTACTGGGGAGTGTCCAAAGGAGGGCCATGAGGATGGTGAAGAGCCTAGAAGGAAAGCCATATAAAGAGCAGCTGGGGTCAGTTGTTCTTTTTAGCCTAGAGTAGACTGAGGAGAGACCTCATTTCAAGTCACCTTTCCCCTGATGGGGAGAGGAGGCAATGGTTTTAAACTGGAAAAGGGTAGATTTGCTTGGATATAAGGATGAAATCTTTTACAATAGGGTGTTGAGACATTGGAACAGGTTGCTCTAATAAGCTATGGATGCACCATCACTGAAGTGTCCAAGGTCGGGTTTCACACTGCAATCTGGTGAAGGATGTCCCTACCATGGGTCATCATGATCTTTAAAGGTCCCTTCTAACCATAACCGTGGTATGATTCTATATTTTGTAGAGGGTTTTAAAATTTGCTTTAGAATTTGTAAAAAACTCTCTATGCATAGTGAAATATGCAGAATATTGAAAAAGGATGGTTGAGTATAGACACTTAATAACAACAAAAGGTAAGTGGGGACTCAGCCATGCTTGAATATATCTGCTGACTTTATGACTGTTACTTGAGATATCAGCATCCTTTGTTGCCAAAACAGTAAAGGAATATAGTAAGAAACAGAGTATTCTGGGAGTAAAACTATGTTATAATAGCTGCTCTGTCTTGAGCTGAATAATCATAAGAACCTAAAAAATCACCTAATGATCTTATTATGCCAGATAACAAAAATGATCATAGGACTTGTGATTATAACAGGCAATTAAAGACTGAGGTGCCTGCATTTTTTTGCCCTGCGATTTATATTTGTAATTTGCTAGCTTAGCCTAAAATTTAAAAAAGACTCACCATGGAATGTTAATAGTTAGCCAACATCCAAAAACATCATCCAGACCAGAATGGAGAGTAATATTCTGTTCTAGTAAGACCTGAAGTGCTTGTAGTCTTTCAAAGTACAGGTTTTGAGGAGCCCCAGCAAGATCTGAGCAGAAAAATGTGATGCCAAGATCCCAATAAATAAGACCCAGCGCCTCACTCTCATGTTTGGGTGCCCCTTTCTTAATGTCTCTCTCTCTCTCACAATATATCAGGGCCTCTAGGACAGTCCTGGCTGGGTAAACATATTTCATGGAATGAGGCACTCAAAAGAGAAGCTGACTGAAGAGGCAGTCAGCAGTTTCCCCTCTCCCAGACACTACAACATCAAAGCTGAGAAGCATCTGGGAACATATTAGTGGTACAGCAGTGAAAGTTAATTAGCATCTACTTTAGAGATTAGGTTTTCGTTTGTGCCTGTACATAAAGGCATATGCTCTGAAAAATCATTAGCTTGAGGAATGCCCTTCTGCTTACCCATGCTTTCTAGCCAGACAGCATTTCTTTCTGTATTTTCCTTCTTTCCTAGTGTCCCTACCTTGTGAAACACGGATAACCACGTCTGCAGTCCAGCTGAACATTTAAAACTTGTTTAATTTTCAGTATTTTTATATTTTTCTATTGAAATCAAATCAATTCAAGCCTTTAAAATGTTTCCCTGTAATAGTAACAGGCAGGTGCTGTGAAAATTCCAGAAAAAAAAAAGATCTAAGGAACGCAACAAAAATATTAATAAGTATTGACAGTCATTACTAGCATGCAGTATTGTTGTATTTTAATGTGTACAGGTTTTTGTTAGATATTGCTGTGATTACTTTTGCTTGGATTCTTGAGTGTGCATATGTGTGTACATATATTCTCTCTAGCGATATGGTATCTCTTGCATCAAATAGATGATGCCAAAATTCTTGGATGGCAACAAGAAAGAAAATAGTGACACAATGTTCAATAAAGATTGTTTATATTAAATTTTCCTGTCTCACTGTGGTCAAGTTTTTCTACAATTTATGTATCCCCATGCTGTGCAACATTTTATGCAATCAGAGCTGTCAGAAAAAGAAAGAACTGTATTAGCATATACAACACTTTGAATCTAACTCAGCAACAACAGTCTGAATATATAGAAAGACATCACTTTTAGATGTTTCTGAAGGCCAAGACTCAGTCTTCATTACTGTGTCATCAGGAAGTTAGAAAAGGCAAGGAAGGAGATCTCATTAAGTGTCACAGCACTTCTCTGGAAACCTTGGAAGGTTTTTCTCCTACAGCTGAAGCTCACTGGATTTTTTTTGTCTAATCCTTATATTTTAGAATTTTACTGACATTGGGATTTGTTCAAGTCAACTCCATTTATATCCATGATTGTCTGAGATTTTTGTGGAATGGCAAACCCCTTCAGTTACAGGGCACAGAAAATTAGTAAGTTGCTTTGAAGTGAGAACTTTTTAAATGGAACTCCTTACAGAATAAATAAAAAATATTAAAAAAGTAACATTTTGGAAGGATGAGAGTATGTTTTTAGCAATGTGAAGGAAATAGATAGAAATGTACCTAAATCACTTAGGCTTATGGATATGTATTGCCAGGCTCCCAGAAGTTAGTGAATTGCATAGGCATACCATAGAGTAGAATTTTGTGTCGTATATGAAATAAAAAGTAAAAATGCAGCTTATAAAAAAATTTAGATGCACTGGTGGATTTTTGATAATTTCTGAGACACATCATATTTTCAGAAAGAATGGAATGTGTGACTTGGTGTTATTCTTTTCTGTTTTGGGTTCTTTAAACTAGAACAAAGAAGTATAATAGTATAATTGGCAACATTTATAAGGAGTTTTTTGTGCAATGTAGACTCTTACAGCTTAGAATAACAAATGGAATTAAGTAAAAATTGTAGTATTATATAGATCACCACAGCTGTTTTCATATCTGTTTTACAAGTGGATAAAAAGAGAGAAGTTGTTAGAACTGCTTTACTTAAATTCAAGGCAAGACTCAGGAGATGAGTTTCCAATCCACTATACCCCTGTAATTCTTACAGAGTGAATTAGATGTGAAGATAGGTTGATACAGCTATATGAAGTAGGCTGGGAATATGAGCGAGTACTGTTGTAAGAACAAGATCAGGTAAGTCAGTATTTTGACACTTGGCTAGCATATAGACAACTTTCTTATTTCTTACATCTGTCTAAACACTAACTTTTGAGAATAATGTGTGACCAGCCATATATCTGCACTTTGATTTAACTTCACTAGAGGCTATAGGAGTCCTTTCTAACTCCAAGCAGAGAAATACTATTTTAGGCAGCAAATTCAACGGTACAGAAGCAGAAAACATAAGAAACACATTCTAACAGTGAAATACATTATCCTAGGAAAAAGTTAGATTTCAATCACAGTGAATTCTGTGTAAAATTGAACAAAAAAAGAAAAAAAAAAAAGGAGTAACATCAAATTATTCACATGTTGTTTTAAAATTGCACATCTTCTCATAATGGAAATATACTGAAACAATGAAAAGAAAGGAGAGTGGGTGATTTTCTTAAGGACATGGTAGAGAGTACAAAGTCAAGATACCTTTTACTTGGGCTTCATGGAGACACCTGTTGCTCTGTTACAGGCAATGGGCTTCCTGTGGCAACACTATGTGTGCAACATCATAGCTTCACCCATTTGTCTCCCCCAGACCTCTTTCTTAATTGCATGTCAGTTTTGGGAAGAGGCACACTGACTGCTGGAGATAGCCACATTTGGGGTGAGTTGTTCAATATCTGATTGATCAAGGACCTACTTTTTAGTGTTTTCTGAACTGAATTAGTTTCTTTAGTAGAAGTCCAAAGGTACTATAATGAAGAAAGCTAACTACACACATGTCAGTATCTATTACAAGGTATGAAGTAAAATTTAACATCAAAAAACAGTGCTGAGGTCAATAGGCACACAAACAAGAGTAGGAGAAAAATTGCAGTGGTATGTGCATACCACTGCAGTGATTATTAAAATGCTTACTCTCCCAAACAAGAAAAGTGAGTTTCAACATTGTACTTATCTGCTGTTCAATCTAAAATTGCTGGGGCCTACAAAAGAAATCATTATTAATATCAGAAGATCTTACTGTAGGACAAACAGTAGTTCCACTTTCTCACAGCATTTTCTTCTAAGGTTTCTAAGTGGACTGTGGGAAATTTCCCTCTTTTTTTCTTGCTTTGCCCTCAGTTAGCATCCTACCTATAACGCTATTTCTGGCAGTGTTATTCATCAGTAGATATTAGGGAAAGGATATCATGCTAGTTTGAAATCCCTTACACTTTCTCAATGGAAATTAGACATGTTTAGTTTACTATACTTTGATCCACGTCAAACTCAATTCCACTTCAAACTCAATTCAAGCATGAAGACAGGCTCCCAAGCAAATGTGGTGCCTCTCTTCTCTTCACCCATTTGTTGATGTACATAATATTCCCACTTTGTGACCTGAACCCCAGAGTGTGAAATATCTAGAAAAAGTGTTAGTTAAGTATAAATATATCCTAGGTAAACTCCACTGCTGATATTATTTTTTGCCGCTGATTAATTTTTTATGAGAATTGGAAAACTAATTCTACTCATCAGTCTCAGTTCCAGCTTCTTCAGGTGCATTGTAGGAATGTAGAACTCTCTTGCAATTAATTTTATTCTAATAATTTTATTTTCTGGCCCTAAAGGTACATGGTATCATCAAATACTGTTATAGATAGTAACTGCATTCTTCTGCAAAGGTTCTGCATGTGTTTTTGTACCAATAAAACTAGACTACAATTTAATTAAATGAGCCCTGTTTACCAATGCCAGCTTTGTCTGTATAATAATGTTGGGGAATCAAACTCTATTTCTTTGAGGAGGTTAGTAGAATGCATGTATTTTTTTCATATTTATTCCACAGACAGTTTGCTGTCCAGCTGACAGCTTACATTTAAGAGTGGGGATGGAACAGCTTTTATAAATCAATTCACAGTGCAGAGTGAGTTGCTGGAGGTGCAAGGAGAGGAACTGATTTGTTATAACGGTATCTGGATGCTGTTAGGAACTTTGACAATCTTAGCAATAGGTTCTTAATAAGTGTTGGTTTCTTGCAGTGTGGAAGAGAAATATATTGCCTTATCTCCTGCATAGTAAGTAAAACCCACTACAAAAGCAGTATTTGTGAAATGTGGATATAGAATATAAAATAGTAGTAGTTTTTCTGAAGGACTAAGACATAGCCTTTTCATAATTGGGATGTGTGTTTTATGTCAGGAATGAGTATGGGTTCATACTGATGGATATGAATATGCAACGGTGTATGACAGGTATGAACATACAGTAGTGTTACCCACTAAGAAAACTTTGGATGCTCTTACTTTTAATGCACTTATTAGTCTTACCTGGCCTATTTTACAAAAAATTTGCTGTTATTTCAGACATCAAAAATTAAGAATTATCTTTAGATACGAGTTGCAGATTCTAATGTTAACTTTGTTAATATGAGGTTCTGATTGTCCTTCTTACTTCATGCTCAGGCTTTCTTAGCAGGCTTCATCCATGACAACAAAAACCTCTTATCCTGTATGCAAAGGATGCCTTTATCTTGTGCTTTAGACCGTGTGTTTCTCAAGGTGGTACATTGATAAGATCCATAATTTCTTTTCATTTGAAAAACGGAGACAATTTACTTCCCATACATAGAAATAACTTGATAAGGCAAACAGATTTTTTAAAATGGTGGTTAGATTTAGTTTCTGATATTGGCAGGGTTTATTTAAAGCAACATATTTAAAGCAAACTCACCTATTTGGTAGATTTCAATTAAAATGAGCACTTTGACAGTTATCAGTTGTTTTTTTGTTGTCTGTATTACTCATTTTTAGTGTGTGTTCCTCTATCATTATCATGGCTATCATGTTTGTGGATAATCCTTGGACCTTTTAGTGATGATTCCAATTAAATGATAATTGCATAGAAAATTCTGGCATATAGCACCAGTAAAGAGACAGTAAAGAAAAACACTTATTGAGCTGCTCAAAAGTAAATTCTGTGCTTTCATGAGGAAAAGACCCCTTCAGTTGACAGTTTTTTTAATATGGTTTTTAAAGTGAGACACAGCGTGCAAATATTAATGTTTGCTTTAAATGTGCTATGAATAGTAGATTTATTTACCAAGTGTCTCAATCTCTAAGCATCCATGTGCTTAGAAAAAAATGCCAAAAAACTGGAAAGCAATGAAACTTTAAAAGAAAGAATGAAGCCTCAATGTCTCTGCTAGGTTTTCTGGGTATGTAAAGAACACAATACTGCCTCCTTAGGAACTTCACAGTCACATTAACTGGATGCAATATGAATGAATGACAAAGAAGCTTTCGCTTGGAAGAATTTATTCAGCTAAGGATCAAGGCTGACCTTGAGGCGCACAGTGGACACAGTAAAGCACATACCCTTCCCTCAACTCTTCTCCTAACAGCTCCTATAGGGATACAGGCTTAAAGGTATACAAGATTACCCTTCTCCTTGGAAGAAGCAATCCAGACTGCCACAACGCCATTCTCATTCTCGGATAATTGGGATAAAAAATTGTTTTAAGTTGTTTTTTAATTGTTTTAAGGCTGGCCTGCTTGGCATGAAAGGCCCACACCTGCTGCACTCTTCAATTGCCCAACCATGCTAGTGGGCTCCCTTGCTTGGAGACTCCCTGGCTGACAGGGTGCCCTGCCATGAGGTCTCATGCTGGCAGAGTGATAGGGCAATTTGCTGCTCCCTGAGCCTGGCTTTTTAGCTGCTTCATTCACTTCTAGCTTCAGCTCATTGATATTCACAATTCCTCAGTCACACCAGAGGGGAATAAGACTGACCCAAACTGAAAGAACCAACATGTTTTAGTTGCTGGGCATGTGTAGGAGTCTTTTCGAGAGCAATGGGTGGTCTTCATGGTATTTACCTCTCGGCTGCAACTGTTCCTGCAGGAGCTGATCATCCACCTGGGTCCACAGTATCCCTGTGCTTTCGCTCTGAGTGGATACTTACCACACTGCTAGTCCTGTGGTATTTCCAAGTCAGATGTCCTTCTAATTGAGAAAGGCTCTTGCACGTGCTCATCACAGCTTTCAATGCTGGAGGAAAAGCGCCACCAGACATTAAGCTCCTTCATCCTCTTTCCCCCTTCCGAAGTCGTGTTCTCCTGCCCGGTTTACCTGCTCCCCTGCCCCACCGTTCGGTTTTCTCGTTCACTCACACACAGGTCCCATCCAGGCCCTGGCAGCCTCCGTGCAATCCCGCACGCACTCCCCGTACAGCCCATGGCGCGTACCCTCCAGGGAGCCTGCAGCCCCTAGAGCTTCTGAGCACTCCTCCTTCAGAACCGGGGCACCCCGCAGCTCGCCCCGGTCCCGTTACACACAGACACAAAATCTCCCCGCCTCCCCTACTGCCAGCACCTCCGGGGCACCCCTCCGTTCCTCCATCCCCTCCAGCGCCTCTGCAGCCCCCTACCCCCCCAGCCTCCCCCCGCCATCTTCCAGCCCCTACAGGGCCACCCCATCAAGCACCCCTCCTGCACCTGCGAGCCGCCCGGCTCCCCCCGCCCCTACACAGCCGCGTCCCCGCTGCCCACGCGTCCCCTCAGGGCGGGGGGCGCGGCGGGGCCGCTGCCGGCGGGACGGCGCTGCCCCCGCCCGGCGGAGCAGGCGCGGCTCGGCGGGGCCGGCCCAGGCCGCGGGAAGGGTTAACGGCGGGGCGGCGGGCACATGACGGCGGGGCACGGGCGGGCGCGCTCGGCGGGAGCTGCGCGCTGCCGGCGGGGCGGGCGGGAGGTGGGTGAGTGCCCCGAGCCCCGCGGCGGCGCCGCGCCCCGCCGAGCCTGCCCGCGCCCGGGGGCGTGCAGCACGGCACGGCAGGGCACCGCACGGCACGGCACGGCACGGCCCCTCCGCTGCCTCGCTCCCCAGAGCTGCTCCCAGCCCCGCGCCGCCGGCCCCGGCGGGGAGAGGGTGAGTCGGCGGCTCACGGCCTCCGTGTCAGCGCGGGGAGGGCGGAGGAGAAGGGAAAGCAAAACAAGCGCGCTTGTGGTGCCGTCAGTTCGCGGTTACTCACCTCGCCGGCCGGTCCGCCGCCGAGATGGGGACGGAGCGCTGTCTGGGAGGACGGGACAGACACACGCCCGGGAGATTTGTCATCGCACTGGTGAATAACCGGAGATAGGTAGCCGCGGAGGGAGGCTCGGAGCGGCGCGGGCGGGGAGCCGGAGCGGCGGGGTGCCGGCCGCAGGGATGCGCATCCCGCGGGGCTGCCGCGCCGGGGCTCGTGGCTCTGGTGCCGGGCAGGATCCCGCCCGCGGCTTCCTCTCATCCGAGGGCTGTTCTCGCTCGCAGGAGACCCGAGTGTCGTGCTTGGTGAGGTGACAGCTCTGTCCATCTGCCGGCCTGTGTGTTGCTAGCAACTCCAGCCTCTTAAACTTAAAAAGACTCGAAATTCATGGCTTTTAGCTGTGCCCTTCTCCCTTTCTCGCTTTTGGCCCCGCTGAAGCGGCTCACGCGTTGGCTGCGGGATCTATGGGGTGAGCCGTGGCTGTGATACGGGTGGCCGTAGTTGTCCCCCGGGCCATCACCCGGGTGGCGTGTGGTGGCCTCCTGCACTGCCCCACGAGTGGTGGTCACAGCGGGGACACCGAGGCAGGGCAGGTGTCCGTGCACCATGCCTCTGCCTCCGCCCTGCCGTCGGCTCACACGGGGACATTGGTGGTGGTTTCCTGTGTCCTGCGTGGACTGAGGGTATCACCATTGCTGACCCTGCGGCATTAGCAATTGTGCCTGCACTCCTGGAGAGTCCAAAGCCATTTTAGGCAAAATGAACAAGGCAGCATTGAGAGTAAAAGGTGCACAAATTAGGGCTTGCAGGAACCTTTGTCTGCTTGGTGAGGATGCTGCGGCTATTGATGGCGTGTCAGAAAGCCTGCTCAGAATCAGATACTCAGTGCTGCTTGATTTGTGTTGAGTTTTTCAAGCATCTTGTCTGAAGGTTGTAGCTAGCCTTGCTGAGAATAATTTTGCTCCTGGAAAGCTCATGCTGTTCTTTTGGAGCAACCACTTGCAGTAGCACAGCTCTGATATTTAAAGTCCTAGTAAAGAAGAAGCTTAGGAGATCTTAATTAGCATAACAAACTTGAGAAGGTTTCTTGGGAAGACTGGCAAAAATGGTAACTACACTAGGATATACATCATCCTGTCCACTGATAATGGTTGCCCTTTTGGTGGCAGTTGCAGCAGTATCAATGACTGTGCTCTGCTCTGTGTACAGTCCCTTGCACAAAGGCATTCCTTTCTGTGACTAATCTTCCTAGGAATTATAGTGATGCAAGTAATAAGTAATTAGTAGATTTCATTATACTAGCTCTGGGAAACTCAATCATGTTTGGGGGCTGGTTGCCTCAAGTGCTGTGGAAGATCTTTAGCTGTCATTGCCTTGCTTGTTCATGATGTATCAAGAGGGCATCCTGATGATGCTCAAGAACTAAAAGCTTTCAGATTGTGTGACCTTTTCTAGTTGTCCTTGGCTGATGACCTGGGCCTTAGAAAAATGTGATACTTTCAGACTACTGCAGTTTGGAATGAAGCCCCCTGTGGTACTTCAAGAATACAACTGTCAAGAAATAGATACAAATGACCAAAACAGTGGATGCTAATATGATGTATTTATTATTCTCAGTAGTGCGTGAGTTCTGAGATGCTGGCAGACATGGAGGGTGGGGGAGATATTCTATATAAATTGAGAGAAAAGCTTATTTTTTATCCTCACTTTTGAAAGCACATTGTCTTTCTTTATTGCAGTTGGGATTCTTAATGTACCTATTGTTCCAAGCGTAATTCTGAACTCAATTATTATTTCTTGTCTAGTTAAATCTCTGTGTGGTTTTCCTTTTCAAGGAGAATTTATTATCATGCTCTGATCTGCGAACTAGAGCCAGATAACTGTACAAAAACTGTAACACTTCCTATGCATGTGTGGTCTGTTTAGAAAATGCATGGTGGTTTACCCCTATATTAAGGTGTGTCTTTTTCACAAGCAGCTGTGGGGCACAAAAACCTCAGGGGTCAGTGAGACTGAGGTGAAGCATCTCTGTAGGTTTTGGTGCTTGTTCCTTCCCCCTCTCCATCACAGTCCTATCCACCCAGACTGGCTTATCAGGGGTGTGACATCAATACTTCTGAGTATTCCACCGTGGTGCCACTGAGAAGTGATGCTCCAAAAACTATGGCCATGCAAAACTGGAAGGACTGATAGGGGAGAATAGAGGACAAAGGTTAGGTAGACCCTTTGGGTGGCCTTGTGGTTACTCAGCCCTGGGAGGAAGTAAATTTTTTTCCTGGAATTGTGCCAAGGAAATTGTGGAGGGGAACATGGTGAGTGGTGAGAGGTGTGGCTGTCCATATTCATGTTTGGGATGAGGGCAGGCACTCACAATCTTGGAACACTCAGTCCTAAAGGAGGGGGTTTTGGTTCATATTTACTTTCTGTAGCATCTGGTAGCTGTTGTAGAGGTGAGATATGCCCAGTGGAAAAATCGAAAGGGAAAATAGGAGGTTCAGTACCTTGTCTTTCAGTCTTCTCCTTCGGAATAGTGCTTGCTACGCTATGTGCAAAATGCCAGTGTCTGATAACTACTTTTGTGAAAGCATCTCCTGAGCTGGATTTACTAGTCCTTGAACTGATCTCTGCCGCAGAGTAATTTAGCTTTTGTTGGAAATTGAAACAATTTCACTCTTCTTTCAATAGGGGAAGCAGTAAGCCAGCTCTGATTAAAACTCTCAAAACTGCACTGTAAAAGTAGCATATGTGCTATATGTACTACAGACAGAGGTTTGTGAATTATTCTTCTGTTTCACTTTCTGAAGGATTAGTGTTCGGATTTTCCAAGGCTTCAGTTCAGCTTGAATTTAAATTTTATTTTGATGTAAGTGGATTTATGAATTTATGAATTTATGGTTTTTGAGCACTTATGTTGTCATAATGTTATTGATGCAGAGTCATAGAACTTTTAGTAATGTCAGCTTAGGAAAAAAGAAACTTTAAAAGCAGTGGATGTAGGTAGTTTTGTGACATCTGTGTCACAAAAGGGCCCTACAGTATCATACTGATGGACCGAAATATTGCATTAAAAGATGGAAAGTCCTTCTGTTCTTTTGATAGAACAAAAGAATTTGTCAGTACAGCCATGCAATTTCAGGTTATTATTATTTCTGGAGTTTTTTTGTTCGCTTGTTGGGGGGATTTTTGTGTGTTTTAACCTAGCACGTAAAGTTTCAACCCTATGCAGGATTGCGAAGCTTATTTCTAAATAAGCAATTGTATTTGCTGTACTCTCACAATTTCCAAGATCGCTTTGATTAGAAGTAGATGGGGTTTTACTATTATGCGTAGCTGTTTAAGGATCTGGTACAAAAATTAGTTAGATGCTTAGAAAAGAATTCATGTCTAGCTGGCATTTAATTAGTTATATATGATTTAATGCACCTCTAGATAATCTGATGCTTTGGTCTGATTCAGTCTGGCCACTAGTATGAGATGGTCTTAAGTTCCTGATGGAAATTGATACTAAAATACCACAAAATAATAATTTTTCAAATGGGAAGACTTACGCTCTCCAAGGTGCTTTAGTATTTTAAAGAAAGAATATATTCATTTGCATGTCAATGTAATGTTACACATTTTCATAATAGAATCAGAAAGGGACTAGAGGGAGAAAATGCAGGAGAATGACTTAACATGTTTCTTCTCTCATAAAGAAATTTGATTTATTAGTATGAGAAAAGAAATTATGTGTTCAGAGGCCTTTCTTCAAGTGTAAAAACCAATACAGTAGCTAATGAGAAAAGACAATAGTATACAACACTGTCATTCCTTGTAAGATATAATATTGCTAGACAAGAATAGCAAGGGACATCAGCATTATAACAACACAAGTTGTATGTTGACCTCAGTTTTATAGGCCTTGTAGGTCTGTGCAACCTACGTAGAAGAATTCTGTTGATTAAACTAAATGGACTTTTGTTGAGTAAAGCTAATGCATTCATCATGTTGAAGTCTTTTCTTCATTATGTTTGTACTTTTCTAATGTAGTTAAAATTGCAGACAGGAACTACAGGGAAGAATGATTTTTATTTGTAGCTAGTTTTTAATGACATCATATAAACCCTTGCCAGCAGAACATGGCCTTTTTTTTTTTAATGTCCTTTTCTAAAGACTTACTCACCTGTGTTAAGGCAAGGGACTTTCTGCTTTTAAAATAAACTGAGAATTTAAGAACATTCAGCTCTCCCTGTCCTTGGCTGAATTGGAGAGAGTGATTTATGTTTCACCCAGACATGAAAATAAATAATACTGATTTTTATTGTTGTACTTTACAGTTTTTATTCCCATAACACAAAAATGTAACAGTAAAAAATTGTATGTAGAATAAGACTTTTATGACCATTAAAGTGTCGTTAATGCATATCTCTCCTAGTCAGAAATTTTGCTCTTGCCTTTGAAGATAACATGCTTAGGCCTTTCATTTTTAGTGAGTTTTACCTGGAAAGTGTGTGTGAATAACTGTGCATAGATGTCTCTGTAGACATTTAGATGACTTTCAGTGTAGAAGTGTGCTGTGAATGCAGTTTTGTGAAGTAAACAGGACGCTTTATGTTTTTTGACTGTTCACAGATGGAGAAAATGGAGACACTGCAGAATCAGAGTAAGCAAAAGCTTAAATATGAAGGTTTTACATTAAATTCAGTCATGAATATACTGGTTGGAATCTTATTGGCCTCAGTGTTGAAAATTTTGTGCTGAAATAAAATTACAGTTCAGTGTTTTGTTGCAAGAAGGCCATAATTCTTAATTAAAACCTTAATGTGTATGTGAATTAAAGCCATGATTGAAGCCATACTTAAGTTTTGTTTCTGTCAACTTAATTTGTTTGTCTGAACAAGTAAATTAGGCACTGAGTCTATGATTGAATAAACTGCTTAAACGTGTGTTTAATGCTAAACAGATGAACCTAGTGATAGAAATTGGGCCTGAGCTGTTCAGCTGAATTAGGGCTGAAGTTATACCCTATCTGTATGATATCTTAGCCCAGTGACTTACACTGACAAATGCAGCTTTTGCCTAAAAATCTTTTTTTTTATGTCAGGAAATGTTTAGATCTAGTTGATTCTGCCTTGGGGTAGGCTGTGCCTGACACAATCACTCAAACCCTTGCCAGTCTTGTCTTTTAAGATTTAAATAATAGGAGAACATAAGTGATGAAAAGTCAGAGTTCAAAAATTATTGGTGTAATTGGAAAGATATCCTTGAAGATTTGCTACTATGTGATTACATTTCAATTATGGCATATCTATAGTCTTATAATCAGCATCCAGTTTTGAAGTGATTGCAGTTGTGTTTATGTATGCTTCTGTGCTGTGCTTTCCTCCAGTACTTCTCTGTTGTGAAGTGCCACAGAGTTTGTGGTACCACAGAGTCTTTTATGTGGTTTGGCTGTTTTATCTTCATGTTGTTTTATGCATATCCTCTAGAATGTGAGCTGCTGTTTCTCCTATTTCATCAATATCTATATAGTGCTTCCCTACTGCATGTGCTTTTCAGCATAGACTAAGGAGATGGCAGAAAAAAAGTGCAATAGCTGAGTTCATCCTAATGACAATTCCCTGTAAGAGAGTCCTTTCAATCCTAGCTGCTTGATTGTACTTGGGCAGCATTCACTGGATGTCATGGCTGATTTAGTTAATGTGAAGGCAGCTGACCTTATTACAAACTTCAGTTTTTTGAAGAGTGGAGAAAACCATTTTTTCCTTTCTTTGTGTTAGAGCCTAAGTCACCACTTGGCTTTATTCTTTCTTCCTGACAGACCATATAGAGCTTGTACTTTCTTTTCTTGTAACCAGTAAAGTCACAAAATAAACAGTCATGTGCAGTCCTCTTTCATCTGTTACTTACTACAGTATGATGTATTTTAATTTATGTATTTTTTTAAACAGGTGGGTGTAATACACAGTAGATTTCTCACTGACTTTGGATTGGTATCAGTCATAGCTCTGGGTCTCTAAAAACACACTATGATTACATTAACTTCTTAAAAAGGAATGGGAGGTCATACAGCATGAGCCATTGGACAGCAGGTATTCCTTATGGACCTAGGATCACCTGTGGACAGTAGCTCTCATCTATCAGAATTCATGAGGAGCAGCTTGCCCATCTTCAGATAGCAGCACTCCAATCTCAGCTCCGGGAAACTTGTCTGCCAGCCTGCACTCTGAAGAGGCATAACTCCTCAGAGCAGCAGCATTGACAGTCCTATTCACTCCCTTGCCCTAAATTCCAAGAAATGTGTGGTTACAAATAAGAACCCTTTATTACAAGTCCCACCGCCCCGAGAACTGCCAGTCCCACAGTTTTTAAGGCCAAAACAGCAAGAATTTTCAAATACTTTCTTGCATGCAGAGATGAAGATAATACTCATTTTTCTACTGCCATCAGTAATAGCAATTTTTTTCCAATAGCACATATCCAGATGGTATTGGTTTAAGTAGACAGAAGTCAGTCACTTCTTTACCGCTCTTTTCCTACAAAGGAGGAGACATTGCAACAAGATGTCTTGATATTTTCCACGAAAGAAACTCATAATTTGATTATGCTCAGGGACTTTGTATTACACAGCAGTTGCTTGGAATCACTGAGTTGTCCTAAGATTCTTTATAAAAACAGAATAACCTAACCTTTTGACTCAACAAATCCAGAGAGTATTTTTATGTTATGAATTTTGTCAGTGCTATCAGGAATACTCCTTGGATGCATGAACACACCTTTCCACTGATGACTAACAGCTGCTTACTGATGAAAGCAGCAATAGTCATGCTTTTTTAAGGTGTCTAGGCTGGACATGCTGTAGAGTGCTTTCTCTTGGCCATAGATTTGTAATGGAAACCACTTCTGGAAACCACAGTTTATGCTGTAGAAATTAATGATGCATAACTCTCACAAAATTTGGAGTCTGGTTCTCTGTGAGTAAGTGCTTGTGCATCAGATAAAAAGTACTTGAGCATCTGCTCTTGAGTCTTGGAAGTCAAAATGAAACATTTAAGTTTGCAATACTTGTTGACTGGACATACTGGAGATGAGTATACTCCTTTGGAGGAGTTTTTTGTCATATTTTCAAAATTTAATGCACATGAGAATTTAGTGTATAGAGAAGAATTAAATGGCTCAAAATGAAATAAATTAAATAAATGAAAAAAATGCTTGGGTTGATATACAAGTGAAAGTGGAGAAAAGGAGAGAGATTTCCCATTTTATTCTAAGTATGTGGCTTCTGTCCATTTTCTGTTTTTCTTCACAACTTCCCTTTGAAAACTTAGCAAGTCTATCCCTCTTCTGCAAGGCTTGCAAACTTGAAGCAGTATCATTCCAGAGCTAGTTGAAAGTTAACTGCATGTTGAGTGCTCTGCTGAGTCAGAGCAGTGGTAATACATATACATATTCATTGTGTGACCTCTGAGATCACTGATCTGGTACTCAAAGTGGTGGAGGTGGTGGGTGTAATCCGCAGCACACAGAGAGAAAACAGGTGGACTCTCCACATGATCGTTTTGGAGAACTTTTCTATCTCTCTTTCACTATAGGCAGAGCCTGATTCTTGCCGTCTTCAAAATTATGTGTCTAAAGACCGAGAATCCGTGCTGGGATCCTTAAAGTAGCCCTAAATAATAGCTAATCCACCTACAGTGTGTGTTGCAGAGCAGCCTGGGAAGGTGGAGAGGACATCAGCCAGTTCAGTGTCCCTGGTTTGTGGATTTTGAACTGGGATTTTTATCTGCTGTGCCTGATTGCTCTGTTCCTAGATGCTGCTAATTCTGCCTTTCCTTCTTGGTCTGATTATCTTGCACTCATGTAAATACAGTCCATTTTTTTGGTAGGATAGCAAGTAGAAAATCCAGCTGAAGGGCTGGCATTAGGGAAGATTGTGTATAAACACTGTGGACGTGGTAGAATACTGTGGACTTCAGATACCAGCACTGGTCTTCAACATCTCTTATCAATGCAGCTCTTTTGGCAGAAGCTTTGTGATGAAAAATAATACAATTTTAGAAAGAAAGCTTTTTACTGAATGCTCTTCTAAGAAAGTAATTTATTCTAAGGTGTGTACATTTCAAACGGGTCAGATTAGAACTGTCATTTAGTGTAGTGATGTTCAAAAGTTACACATTCAAGGATTTAGTACCAGCATATCTACACTTTACGGGCATCTGTACAGTAATATTATTTTCTAGGAAGTCTAGTAGCTATTCTTATTGTTTGTCTTGTTCATTCCTGTGTGCAGGAAATGGACTTGTGAGTGTGAGCTGGACTGTGTTCAGGATATCGTGAGTGTTTTCATGTCTCACGTTGTAATAAAAATCCCAGATCTTTCTGGAAACAACACATGTTTTCTGAAAGCACCAGTATGTTCAACACTTCTACTTCTTTCTCATATTCATTTAATGAAAAGATATTTTTGAAGTTCATTGTGAAGTATTAAAGATAAACCTATTCCTGCTGGTGTAGGTAGTTGCAGGAGGTAGCTGTGGGAATAATTAGGGAGCTCAATTTCTGTTTTTCCCTCAGCATTTTTGGTGAACACTTCCCTGGTGGGGAAGTTGGATCCTTAACCTGAATCACAGAGGCCATGCTTAACATGTTATGACAATTCATTTAAAGTTTAGGAGCAGTAATACAATATATTGTAGTCTTAAATCAGCCTGGATGTGGCTGATGGAGAATTTTTACTCTGACAGAAGTGCCATGCTGGCATGCTGTTAGCTGCAGCACCTCCAGCACTGCGCTCACAACGTAGTGGAGAGCTCCAGTGTGGACAGGGTGAGGGGAGAGGCACCTGTCAGCCTGGTTTTTGGCCTTCCCATGGCTGTGGTTTGAGCTGGTGTGTCTGGCAGGATTTTCTGTAATGACTGGCTCACAGTCGTGCGTGCCTCAGCCATCTCCTTGTGTCCCCAGTTCTCCCTGGCAGCAGGTGACACTACATATGGGGGAATTCAAGCCTTGAAACCAGTCTGGCCTTTTGCTCTACCTTGACTGCTCTACTAAAACCAGCAGTCAGCATATGGGTGTGTGATGTAGGCTGTATTACAGTTGTGAAGATTTGACATAAATATACTTGAAATGGAGCTTGAGGAAGCAGATCTGGACATCTGCCTCCCCAGATGGGGTGCTTCAGTAAGAAATACAGAAACTTGTACAGATAATCGTGGACCCCCTTTGTTGTCCTTTTCCAGGTATTGAAAAGACAGCTTTCTGAGGTTTCTGTAGTGTTGTTTATTTCTTGATATAAAGACAATTCTATATTTTACTTTCTGCTTTCTTGCAAATGTGTCTGCAATTTTTTTATGGTAAAATGAGTAAATTAGCTCATTTGTTCATGTGTAAGATGAGCTTGTTTTCTGTTAGAGATCATCAGAGCTCTTTCTTGTCCTGGAAATAGGTGACAGACATGACATCTTGGTATTTGATTTGATTTGGTTTGATTTGATTTGATTTTCCCTTCAGAGGCTCTGGAAGAAGAAACAGCTCCATTGCTAGTAAGCTGTGTGAGAACTGTGAACTTGGTCAGCAAGGATAATTTATCTCCAGTTGCCAACAGAGTCTTGTTTCACTTTTGAACAATAACCACACAGGTCTGTGAGGAGTGTTATATGCTGAAGTGTTAATCAGTAAGCAGATTGAGCCACACTTGAAATCTCTTTAACATACTTATTTTGCTCTCTAGTACTTTTGTTTTTTATGTGTCAGTTGGCGCAGTCTGAAAAAAGACATTCATCAGTATTCTGTGCAGTTCCTTATACAGAAAGCTTTACTCAAGACTCACTTTCTTATTCAGTTGTTTTCTATAATCAACAACCAGGAGGTTTTAAAGCTTGGTTACTGATGATATTTAAGTATAAAAAAGTAAGCGATAATGATCTTAGTTTTATCTAGCATGACACATTTTTCAGCTTTGCATATCTTTTGGTGGCCTCGATATGCTTGAAAAAATAACATAATCCATCAATGCAAGGAATGCATTGCTATTGCAGCTCTGGCAGTTGTTTGGGGAAATCCATTCTGAAGACAATAAGGATGGGCCTTGCTGGATTCTTTTCTCTTGTCTAGGACTTTCCAAAATGGCACAGCTGTGAACGAGGTTGCTTAGTTTAAATCTGCAATTAGTTTTACAATTAGTGGATGCCCAGCAGTCCTGGTTTGGCTTGAGCAGGTTTACTGTTGCTGTTGGTATGCCTCTCCTAGAATGGGCAAGAAGTTTACTTAACTTCTTTGTAAAAACTAGCACATGGATTCCTGTTGTAAACCACTCCTTTGGAGTGCTTATTTCAGGCTCATTTCTTTTCTCCCCCATCTTTCATATTTCAGGCATGTTTCAACTTCTGAACACAAATGGTGCTGAGGCAGCTCTTAAACAAAAATAACGGATGGTAGGGAATGATTTACATTGACTCTGTGCTTTAAAAATCTTTATCTTAAATGTTCAGAATTATATTTAAGAACAAAATGTTGAAGAAAATTTGAAAAGCTGGTGATGCCAAAATGTGTATTGGACTATGTGTTATAAAGGCTCCAGGCAACTTAGAAAAATGCCCTGAAGAGTCTTAGGCTTAATGCCAAAAAGGAGCTACTTTACACAAGAACTGTAAAACCACTCAAGAGTATTAGGCATATTGCCAACAGTTACCCATTCTGTGTTGAGTGTATTTTAACTTCTCTCATACTGCATCTTATACCCTTTACCCTCTACTTTGTGGACTTGGACAGTGAGATTTAAAATTAATGGCAGCCATCCAAAATGCAGTATAGCAAAGGTGTTGGTTCAAGTAAGGTGCACATTTCTTTGATTTACCTAGACGAAATGTTAATCTTTCTGACTGGGGTAAACTCAACGAAGGGGATGGGGTGTATTTATCAATAGCTTTATGACTCCTGTTTTCATGGTGATGGGAGCTCGTGGTTTTCCTTCATTGTCACTGATGCTTATTTATGGCATCCTGAAACTGGCTAATGAGTTCTGTATCCTCCAAGTTCACAGAGAGCAAAATTAGATGCCCCAGGTCAAGCCATTAGAAATAAGAAAACCAAACCAGATCAAACTACTATATTTTCACTTTACGCTGAGAATCTTCAACTCTAGTTAATGATTTTTCAGTTTTGTTTTATCACCAGGAGATGGCACTAACAAAATCTGTTTTCATACAGAGAGCTGTACATTTCAGCCACCTTTTATAGTGGAAATCAGTAATAAAAATCCAGTTGAAGTATGAAACTTGTGGAAGTTTTGTACCTGAAAATTCTTGAAAACTGTATTGAGGCCACCTGCTCCTTTGGATGAATTAAGATTTCACTATTTTGGTGTGAATACGGGTAAGTCACATAAATTTCCTGTGCTTCTATTCTTTTTGTTGGCAAATTTATGAAAAGTTATTTTTATATTCATAAAGTGATTAGAGATCTCCCCAGAAAGTGCAATTTATTGTCAAACACAAAATTAATTTTAGACCTGTGTATGCATCTATAGAGAGGAAACAGGTTGTCTATGCCTTTTCATTGAGGAGCAGGCTACCAAGAGGCTGTCCTGTACACACTTCAGCATAGAAGTGTGAAAATACTAAATTTTGCAGTTGGATTTGGTGTTTTGACATATTTCTATTGTCTTCTTCCAGAACTATATTGCCTTTTCTCTCAGTACTGTAACATGATCTTCACCATGGTAATATATTTCTTTATTTGGTCCCTGCTCCTGCAGACTGCTGTTAGATGGTGCTGAGCAGGAAGCTAACTGTTTCCTTTGGTTTAGCTGCTCTCTTCTACCACACAGCCATAGAAAACAATGAGAAGAGAAGCTGCTCTTCTGACATCTGTTCTGTACCTAAAATGCAAAGCTATCTTTTGTTTACTTTCAGGGTCCTTGTACAGCTATAAATGCAGGGAACACTCTTGCAAGGAGCAGGGAGTTGAAGTTAATAATTCATATAGGTCCATTCCATCTTGAAACATGCTGTGATTTTATGACTCTACAATTTATCTGTGAATAAAAGTGGGAATGGTTTGACAAAATCAGAAATTGTCTGCACCCTTGAGATTTTTTTTCTTTTCTATTTTATTTGTGCTTAGTTTTTCCAGAGTTGAATTTTATAATTAGTTCTCTCTCAGAGTTCAAGGAAGCTGGGGCAAAAAATATGACATTTTTGAAGAACCATGTTTCCATGTTTGAACTTTGGCTTTGCTTGGACAATAAACTGCTTACCATGTACCTGACCAGTTTCTAACTGGGTTATAAACAGCTTGCATGTGTCCCTTTGTTTATATTTCTGTTCCTCTTATACCTTCCAGGCTAAATTTCATCTCAGGCCACTGAGGTGTTTGCAGGCATATTACCTTTTATTCAACTAGTGGAGCATGTCTTTCACTGCTAGTGGTAAGGGGGTACCCCATTTTTCCAGAAGACTTGAGATACCAGCTCAATATGCATTGAGTGGAGTAG
Source organism: Tychaedon coryphoeus (assembly GCA_013398595.1). Lineage (NCBI taxonomy): Eukaryota > Metazoa > Chordata > Aves > Passeriformes > Muscicapidae > Tychaedon > Tychaedon coryphoeus. The sequence goes on along the minus strand of WBND01000292.1, from coordinate 309,338 downwards.
AAGGGGCACTAGGCATGGAACACAGAGATAAAGGTATGCATTTAACTGTCATATTTGTGGGACTAAGTCAAATACTGCCATTTTGTACCAATGTTTGTTAAATTCTGCTTGTGATAAGCATGGCCTGTCGTTGTTTCATAGACATTGGTTCTAGAGAGATTTAGAATGGTTTAGGTGTCATTGGGCTACATATGCTGCTGAAGCTGATCAACTGTTGAATTTTTTCAGAAGTTGGAAATCAGCTCAATAGTTCCCCCAGAATGTGGGGGACCAGAAGTTCCCCCAAAGGGGATGTAAAGAGCACATCTCACATGAAATGTAGGAAGGCCTGGGGCAGGAGTAGGGAATGAGTTTTTTTCTTCTATGAGCCCTTTGCCTCAGTTTTGTGTCACAGGATACAGCTGAATACATAGGCCCTTATGGAAAAAAAAAGAAAAAAACAACAAACCCAAGCAAACAGACTACATGTTCAGGCAATGTCTCCAGTTGCAGCTCTAAATACATGAAGTAGAACTTGCGATAAAAATCTCATCTCATTGAGGTTTCATGTGGTCAGTTCTACAGGTACTATATGATTAATAAAATCAATGGTTTAAGTGGTTTTTCCTGGGCTTTTTAGAGGAGTCTATCTCTGTGTAGTCTAACCGTTTGACAGTTTATTGGTGTGGTGGCTGTGTGGGGGTTTAGTTGCTGGCTGAAGTTATACTATGACACTTTGCTAGAGGTTTCAGATAATGAGAAGAGAGCCTGTCTATAGTGGATTATTATGCTTTAATGAGCAGAGACCACCACATCCTCAGGTTTTTCTGCTTAACAGTAAGTCTGACATTTTTGGCTGAGAACTGTACCAAGCTGAGAGGTCAGTAGAAGAGATGTGCCTTTCCCAGCTTTAATTACAACAAAGCAGTTGCTGCTTAGCATTTCCCTTGCAAAATCTCTGTAGAAAATTCTGACCTGACAGGTTTCCCTGCAAATGTTCATGTGGCAGGGCCATTCTGTCCAAGGAGCATCTCCAGGGCATGAATCTTCTGTTGGTGCTTGGTGTGGCTGCACTTCAGCCAGTGAGAAGTGCTGGTGTCCTGGCTGACCCATGATAGCTGTGTGCAGTAGTGAGGGAGCTCTGGCTTTCCCTCTCCACTTTCCTCTTGCAAACATGCCCAAAAGCCTAATTAATTCAGTCCCCTGACATGATAATGGGTCTTGCTCCAGCCAATTTCCTGTTGAAATCAATGGTGTACCCAGAAATTAATATTTGGGCTCTCTTTGCACATTGATGTAACTTATCTGCATTGTCAGAATTGTTCAACTGGACTTGCTGTGGCTTTGAGGGCAGCTTGGTATGTTAAAATACTATTTTCTTTCAGAAGGCATTCCTTTCTGTTCAGAAAAGGTTGCTTTGTCTGACTCTACCTTGGTACTGTTCATTTTTTAATGAAATTAAGCCTTAAAAGTTAGTAAATTTAATTGAGACGAATAGGAAGAATAGAATATATATGACCAATTGTGAGTGGATGGTATGCATGGTAATCACGTACTTTCCATTTTTACTTCCTTCTAGTGTCTATCCATTTTTTCCCTAAAATCAAACAAACAAAAAGAAAATAATAGAAAAAATGTGATTGGCCACTGCTCTCTGGTCTGTATCTCACCTGCAGGGAAATAAGCTCCATCAGATTAAAATCTCTCTCCTACTAAAGAAGCCATATTTGGGTCTCCAGCAGAGCGGTGGGATAATGCTCTTTCCCTGCAGTTTCCCTGCAGGAACTATTATCGTCTGCTGGAGAATCCTGTTTTTTCTGCTTTCACAAATATTTTTTGGGTGATTCCTACCTTGTATTTAGTGAAAGTCCTTTACAGAATTGAGATTTGAAGAATTAATTAATAAAATATGTATCAGTAGATTAAAACTAGTAGATTAAAAAGCACCAGTATATTAAAATTTGCAACGTGGCTAAAAAACCACTGACAAGTATTTGGAGCTGGCAAATTGAAAATGGCAAATGCCAACTGGAAATGGCAAGCTTCAAAGTCACTTTTGCCCCAAAACATTCTCTTCTTTTCCTATTGATTGAAGATAATACTGAAAATGTAAATCATTAAATTTGGCAGATTTTCTGTCTTTGTCTGTGGTCCCTAACTGATTTAGCTCTACTAAATAGTTATAAGAAGGTTTTGGAAATAGAATCTCCATGCAATGTCTGATCCAGTTCTCCAGTTGCTAGTGGAGGTAACAGCTGTTAATCCTGATGGAGAATGCTGGTTGGCCTTTATAAAACAGATATGCCAAGCCCTATATAATTTTTCTAAATTAAGCTGTTATAAAAAATAGGGTAGCTAACATAACTAGAGAAGAAACTAGAGCTAGTTGTTAACTAGAGCTGACGTAGAAAAGAGAAGGGTAAAAGCACTAAGAAGAGAAATCAAAATGTTTATTCATAAATGCCCTATGGTCTATATATATATATATATATATATATATATATATATATATATATAGACTCTCTCTCTCTGTATATTTATAGAGTCCTTACTGGAAACCAGTGCAGGGGTTTGAGTGCAGCGAGGCGTGGTTCTTCCCAGTCCTTTTGCAAAGTCTCTGTGCCTCTTTCCCCTGAGATGTGAGTTTCTGTCCACCCACAGCCATACTTCTGCTCCATCCTGGCCCTGCGTTGTACTCTGTAATCTCTCCAGCCCTCTCCCCCTCCACTAGTGCAGCAGTTGCCAAAAGCTGCCCAGTAGCTCCTTGCTTTTCCAGGGGTGACCTTGGTGCTGTCCCTTCTAAAAGGAGCTCATGCAACCAGGAACATACTGCTTGGGTCAAGCTGTCCCAGCTTCTTCGCATTTTCAGCAGCTGTGAGATAGAAGACCTTGAAAGCATGTTGGGAATGTTTCGTTCTTCAAGAAAGAAGGAATGTTATCATGTCATTTCCAAAAGAAGGTTCCAAAAAGGTTTTGAATTTCCCTTCAGAAAGGGAATTTTTAGGCTGGATTATGTTTTATTAACATTATCATTTATTCAGGTTTTCTTGGTTATGAACACCAAGAGTGATGATTTTGTATGAGCATAGGAAATTGTACAGGTTTTTCTGTTAAGGTGGTACTTAGTACTGATTGGACTGAAGATGGAAATACAGAAATAAAAAAATTCTTTGTCCTCTTTTCAGTATCCTCAAATCGTGGGGTTTTGATGACAAATGTTTCTCTTTATTTCGCCTGAATGTCTCTTTTCATTAATGTTATTTGAGCACTTTCAACTAGTGTTATGTTCTGTCTTTTTCGCAAGAAAAATGACCTTTATTGTAAGTTAAGCAGTACAGTTTGTCTGAGTCTGTCTATTTCTGTGACTTGTATGAGATTTGGCCAGTGTAAAGGCCTTGGGGTTACCAAGAGTTTTACTATGAACCTTTTGGAGATATCATAAGTACATGTTTAAAGAAGGAAAAAGAAATCTCTCTATGCGGTTAAGTAATTTTTACTTAGAAAGTTAAAAAGAAAATAAGTACTCTTACTGAAATGGCTCTTGAGAAAATCCAGAATAAATTTATAATTCATGCTTTATTCGAATACCAGTATAATATGACAGGCAGTCATCATCATTGCTGACATACCACTTTGGCAGCTAAATACAGTTCTTAATTGTATAATATCCAATTTAACATGCTTGTTCTGTCCTCCTGAGACATTTTTAATGGCTTATTTCAGAGTTCAGTTGTAGCATATTTGACCTAGATTGAACTTGCATTTCTTGTATACTAGTGTTTGAACATTTGTTAATAAATCTGCAGTTGGCTGTCAAGTTCCGGCTAACCAAACTGTAATTGGCCTGTCAATCAGAATTCACAAATAAATGTTGTTTGTAAAAAAACTATTGACCCAGCATTGATGTCAATTAATTAGTGAAATATATCTTCTGACACAATTCACTGTTTCTTGTGAATGTTTTGACGCTTTTAGCACTAAGAGAAGACTGCGTCGATAATTATTTGCATAAACAAGTAGCTATAAAATTAGTTGAATTTCAAATTGGAGGAAACGTTTAAAAATCTTGTAGTAATATAAGAGAAATGCTGTTCATCTTGGGACCTCAAGACGGCTTGATGGAAGATAGGTTTGCCATGGTGTACCTTCCCTGGCCAACCCATGAGCAGTGGGATTGCTAATGCAGCTCCCTGGCTTTTCTTTGTCCAGAGAGGTGCAAGGCTGGTGTTTTTCACCTGCTTAAACTATACTGCGATTCTTGCTAGATTTGCTGCACCACCAGGAGTGGTTTTCTATATTGACTTTTTACTGTGTCTATATCTTTCCAATCTTGCCTGTACTTTATCAACTACTTCCTTTCTTTGGTGTGAAATATGATAACACATCTTAGTTCCATGTGAAAAGCCATTTATTTTTGATGCATCATGTGTGTTCATAGAACAGGGAAATTTATGCCGTATTTGTCTCTGAAATTGCTGGGTTCATGTGATGGGAATATTGTTTCTGACATCTTGATTGGTTGCAGTGAATTGTTTTTTAACTGCACTTGTTTTGCTGTCAAGATGGAAGAAGGAGTAGAAAAATTATAATGAATTTTTTTTTGCTTTCATTGAATGGATTTTAAAAATTAAGGGAGAGAGAAGATAAATGAGGAAAATATTTTATGTTGATTTATGTTTTCACATTCATTCTTTTATTTGTAATCACAAACACTGGGCAGTATTCAAATCCCAGTAAAATTGTCAATTTTTGGTCAGCCTGTTAGTCTTAACTGGGATGGGGTTTGAAAGCATTTGTTTCATGAAATGGCTTTGTATAATTAATAGTCAAATTACTAACTCTGCTTAGAAACTTGTATGAGACCAAACCCATTAATTTAATTTTTTTCCTATGTCTGCTTTGAATTCCTTTCTCACAAAAGAAAATCACTTACTTGCTGAATATGGAAACTGCTGAATGCTTTATAGCTTTAACTGGCCTCATGACACTCTTGTGCAGAAAGTAGATAGGGTTCATATCTCACTATGATGTTAAACTCATTGTGTATTTGAAATGTATAGCAGCTTTGAGTCTGCCCGAGGAAATACTTGAGAAACGAATGAGTCAGACCACATGTCCAGTTAGCTGCTGGAAAACTCTTCAGCCATGTCTTCTCCACAGAGCCTTCTGCGTGGTGATTCCAAAGACCACTGGTCTCTGCCAGCTGGGATGTGGGCAAATCCTGGGCACCCAGCATGACAATTCTGTCTTCCTTCCCTCTATGACTGCTCTTTCAACCAGCATTTCTAGAAGCCAGCATGCTTGTGCCGTGTGTGCCTTGGAGCTTCATCCTGTACCTCAGATAACTGTGTCTTCCCCTTCTCATTTGTGTCTTCTTGGCACTCCTCTTAACTTGTGCAGCTCAGCTTCTTCCAGGTATGTCAACAGCAGTGATGGAAAGGAAAACTGGCTTGTACAAAGAGCAAGGACAGTGAATTGTAATTTTGAGAGGTAGAGAAACTGAAACTTGGGGCTTGCAAGAATTCTGTCTTTCACTTATGTGGGAAAACACCAAACTCCCCAAGTCCAGTAAAGAGTCTAATATGAAAAATCAGTCTAAATAGATACTGATTTTAAATTTTGGCTTTGACAGATGTAAATATTATCTGATACAAGAAACAGATGCTGAAAACCTTTTGCCTCCTGAATATTACACCCTATAAAGTTAAGGTCTAGTGAAAATAAAGGATCATCATCTGGACCACGGGAGATGAAAATGTCAGTGTACATAGGGCAACCAGGGTTGGAATTGTAATTCAAATACAGATATAATTACTTAGCACCACTACACTTGAATTGAGCTTGTGATTGGCTTTAGTTCTTGTGTGGGATTTGTAAGTCTGTTTTTATAACTTTGGTCTTAATATTCAAAATACTTACTTAGACTTGTGGATTTTCTTATCATTGTGCACTATCATTCTTAAGAGAGAAAATTTTTTTTTTAATATTTATGGATTTATTGAAAGAAAACACTGAGCATCAGTATTTTCAGTGATTCATACTTGGTTGTGAAAGGTACAGTCTGAAGTTCAGATGACTTCTTTCAAATTAGTCAGTTACTGATGCTAATGCAGTTTTCAGTTTAGGGTTTTCTTCTTAGAGTCTATTCTCATCCATTTTCCTAGTGAGTATTCTAATTATTTACAATATTTCTGCTTACATAGTAGTATATGCACATATCCTTATTTTACATGCCATTATTTGTGCAGCCCAAATTCAGAATGCGAGATGCAAATGTCCTTTATTCCTATGTGCAAATGACTCAGATAGTGTAGCTGTCTAACTTGAAACCAGAAAAATAGTGGCTACTGATTACTGCTGTGTGTGACTGTACTCTCACCACCGAAGCAAAAAGCCACATCAGCAGCCTTATTTATATTGCAGAAGGACATGATGCCATATTTTCCTCCCTATATTAAAAAAAACCCCAGCCTACTGCACATGAAAGCAAATACCTGCATTGTAATCATGTCTATTACCTTTTGTGAAAAACTACTATTTCTTTCCCTTAACTCCAGATCTGCTGCCTTCTCACTAGCAATTCCTGCTCCGGGTGCTCTGAGTTGTTGCTAATACTCTGTCAAAATCTGTGACTGTTACAACACAAAAATACAGAACTGCAGATTAAAGAAGTGTCTCAATATCTGCGTAGTGCTTGTGGTCATACCTCTCCCATACCTGCCACTTGCCTTCTGTATGTGTCTTTTTGTCTGAAATGGACCCTGTCTGTGAATGTTGATAAAAATTTTCAACATGCTACTGAGTCCAACTGAAAATTTTGCAACTTGATCCTTTGCTTTAAGCCTGTAATTGAATGTGGAAGGTGAAGTCCTGGCAACGGTGACTAGTATCAATTCTAAATTAGCACTTGTGACAGGCATGATAATTCAGTGAAGACTCCAGTTAGTACTTCTCATTTCCCCAAACTGATAGTGCATGTCAGAAGCACTTTTGGGCAAGCGGTCCTTTAACAGAGGCAGTGAACTCAAATAAGGTGAGGGCCTTAAAAAGTGTGACTTTTGCTTTTCAGCTGTCTGTGGTTTTGTTTCTTGTTTGTCTTCCACCATCCTTGTTGTGCTCTAGTTATTTCCTCATCGTTGCTACCTTCTATTTTTAGACTTTTTGAAGCAGTGTTCAAATCCCCTCAGTCTCCAACTTCTTTATAGAGTGATGAAGAGCTGTGACGACACTCATGATAAACAACTGTGTTCTAGTGTTAAAAATACGTCGTTTATATACAGCTACAGAAAAGCATACATACAGAGAAGGTACAACTGCAGTGTGAAATGTCTGGCATGTGAAAGACTGAAGTCTTCTTGCACAAGAAGGTAGTATGTTTTGTTGATGCAGATTTCGTTTTCCTTTGACTTTTGGTAAAACCGATACTAATTGAAATTGTGTGTCAGAGCTGAAAGTGTGTGAAGGGATACCTGTGGGAGGAAGAGGGAGAACAAAGTGTACATGCCCCATGTTTACTTAACTGTAGTAAAATTCTGTCAGCTGGACAAAGGGACTATGCTGCTAATTGCCCTGCTACAAGCCAAGTGGAACACCGAGGACCAAATCTGTGTAAATGACATACAGGTTACTTGAGAAGTTTTGCAAAGCTGTTCTTCCTGAAGGAAGGACCTGGGAAGTATTGTGCCTCAGAGTTCACAGGTTTCACTTGCAGATGCAGTTCTGATTTACTTTCTTTTCTTTACTCTTACTTTGCTATTATCTGCCTTTTTCTAGACCAGCACTGTAGGGTCAGCCTTGGATTGTGCATTGTCCTGTTGCTGTGCCCTGAGCAGGGAATAGCTGTGTTAGTCTGGTATTGTTTGTTTTTAAGCCTTCAGAAGTGGTTACACTTAGTCTGATGCTGAAGTCTTAATGAGGTGTAGGTGAATTAGAAGGTTTGCTGGCACTTTTTGAAAATCTCCCTTTACGTTTGCAGAGGTGGGGGTTGAGTGCAGTGCAGGTGTAACGAGGAGCTGTAGGTTGGGAGCTGGACCGAGCAAGTTCCCTGCTGTTGCAGACATCATGGTAATATCTAGTTGGATTCTTGCACTGCAGAGGGTAGCTGAAACGCCCTGATCTTGGTATTCTCATATCGCCAGCTGATAAACATGAGCTCAGTGCCCTTGGTTTTGGGGATGGAGGACAAGCAGGGTCTTCTCAGCACCCTTGCCAGTCCCCCTTGGCTTGACCGTGGAAAGAAAATGCACATGAGTACATTTACTGACGGCTCTGTGGTTAAAAAATGTTGTTGAATGTCAAGTCACTAACACCATTTGAGGCATGCAATGCCTTCTATCACTCATTTTATGTGTAATAAGTAACTGCAAAAATCTCAAGGGAAAAAAAAAACCCCATGTAAAACTAAGTATTTTTAGCAAAAGATATGTTTACAACCTGGGGTTTTGATGTGGAGAAGAATATGTTTAGTGTGATCTTTAACTTCTTTTCCTCACAGTTGATTTTTATAAAAGTAGAGTTATCTTTTATAGGTGTTGATTTATAAGTAGAATTGGGAGTATTCAAGAATACAAGAAATAAATATTCCAATTCCTGACTAATAAAAATGCTGTTCAAGAGCTCCAGCAATTAGCCTGCTTTTGTACAGTCATTATGGCTAACATCAGGACATCGATTCTGTGCACACAATAACCATGATTTTTTGGTGATCTTTATTTTGCATTTATTTTATATTTAGTTTTAGGGATTCTAGTTCAAGAAAGATTGTGAATTCCTCAGTCTCTGAGGAGACCTAAAAAGCTTTGTAGTCTATTAAACCAGAAAGAAGGAACCCACATTGATTGGACAAAAAAAAAAAGTACTGCAAAACAAGAACAAATAGTAGTTGTGAGCAGTTTCTTTCCACATGATTGCTTCTGTGAATTCCTTCACTGTATACTAACCTATAAGTTCATTAATGGTCAAACTGAATTATTTGAATAGTTCTTTACCCACAGATCTCTAAAGTGAGTCTCTTAAATTAGATATTTGAATCTTTTACAAGGGGTTTGAACATTGAACATAATGATAGTAATCTCATTTTTCCTTCATGACTACCTAGCATGTTATAACTTGGCTAAGATTTCTTTCTTTCAAAAAATTCATAGAGAAAGAAATTATTTTTTAAGACTTGTAAAGTGGAAACCAGAGCCTAAGCTTTGGTCCTAACAAAAGTAAAGTGACTTTTTTTGTTTCTTTAGAATAGAAAACTTGGGTGCGGCTATTGAGATTTATATGATTTAATTGAAATATATCTGTTTATTCTGATAATAGCTGTGATCCAGTGCTATAAATTAAGAACTTACACACCTTTACTGATGTGAGATAGCCTATTCCTAAGTATTTACATCACTGCACATGGTCAGGTTGTTGGGTTGTTTATCCTTTTTGGGTTGTTGTACGTTTTCAAGCTAATATCACAAAGAATACAGAATCACAGAATTTTCAAGCTTGGAAGGGTGCTTGGGAGATGATTTAGTCCAACTCCTGTGCCAAGGCAGGGTCACACAGAGCAAGTCTCACAGAAACACATCCAGCTGAGCTTTGAATATCTCCAGAGCTGGAGACTCCACAATGTCCCTGGGCAGCCTGTTCCAGTGCTCATGCTGAGGTGGAATTTTTTGTGTTTTAGTTTATGGCCATGGATCCTCATCCTGGCATATGCACCACTGAAAAGAGTCTGGCACCATCCTCTTGGCACCCGCCTTTGAGATACTTATGTGTATTGATGAGAACTCCTCTGTTCTCTCTTCTGCAGAGTAAACAATCCCAGCTCCTGCAGTCTCTCCTCATAAGAGAGAGGATTAGAAGAGTAGAAAACATGGGGGACATCAAAATATAGTCATGAAAACTTCAGACTTTACAGAAATCTGTTTGAATTGTTAGTTTAAGAATCTTTTTTTCTTTTGAAAATCTTGTTCCATGAGCAGAAATGCAACACAGTCAGCCTCACATAACAAATGGGTGCTACAGTAATAATGTCATTGTTTCTCAGGAGGTATTATGGCTGGGTATGGCTAAGAATGCATATTAAACAAATCATATTGTATTTAATCACGTAAGCATGTTTCACTACCTAATGGGTACAAATATAGGGGGAAAAGTACTGTAGGCATATATTCAGCTGAGCCTTCAGGATTCCTCATTTCTTGGGTTTCTTAGGTCAAAACATTGTTTTAAAAGAACATCTGCTGATAAAAAGAGCAACAACCTTTATGTGATAAAAACAGAAGCTAGCTTTTAATTTTTCAGAGTGAATAAAATTAAAGAATTCATACTCAAAGTTCTTGGTTTTTTTTTCTGAAACCAATAAGACATCTCTGGTTTTAAAACAAATTATTTTCTTTCCTGAAAATCTAAGTCAACAGAAAGCTGAGTGTTTAATATTTGTTCAATATAGATTCAATTTTTCTCACATATTTTAAACTAAAATCACAAAGGGAAAACATTTCTCATTTCAAAATGATAATGCTTTTAAAAGTAAATCTGAATTCTGTGGTGATGCCTGAAGTCTGGACATTCCCTGGGCAGTGCTTCTCTTCCTTATCCCACTGAGCTGGTTCCTCATGTGTTTTACTTTTCCAGAGGAGTCTCCTAACATTTATTTCGGCTTTTCTACAGGAAGTATACTGTGTCTGTCTGGATGCAGTTAACTTTCTTCGTAGCAGCCCATATTGTGCTGGAGTTTGCATTTTTGACCAGTCTCGATAACAAGCCAGTGATAACACACTGGTGTTTTGGTTCTTGATAAGCAGTGCTTGCACAGTGTCAAGGTTTTCTCTCCATCATCCTACCAAAAAAATGCCACTAGGAAGGGGGTGTGCAAGAGGCTGGGAGGGAGCACAGCCAAGACACCTGACCCTGGCTGACCAAAGGGATGTTCCGTGCTGTATGATGGGCTGAGTCATGAAAGCTGAGAGAAAGGAGGAGGATGTAAGGGCATTTGTAGTGATGGCATTTGTCCTACCGAGCAACTTCTACACAGACTGAGGAAGTGGCTGGACACCTGCTTGCTGATGGGAAGTAGTGAATAGATTTCATATTTTGCTTTGCCTCAGCATGAAGTTTTTGCCTTTAACTATCCTTATATTGATGCAGGAGCTTTTTCTGTCTTTCCTTCTCCTGTGCTATCTGTGCTGTTGTGGGTGCAGGGGTAGAGACCAGCTGGGTGGGCATCTGTCAGCCAGCAAGTGACAACATCTGGGTACTCTCTGAAAACTCTCGCAAAACCAGACTGCAAATACATACTCTTTCTTCTCACAGCCTGTCCTGCAGACCTGATTCTTGAATGTTGCTTGAGGAAGAGAAGCTAATCATACAAAGGATAAAGTACTATAACAATTGTTTTGGTTATTGCCTTTTCTTCAGTTATAAGGACTTTAAGTCTTCTCTGTTTTAGAGAGAAGTAGATTTCTGATTTAATCTTCTGTAGCCTTTTGGATGTGGAATGGACTTTGCTTTGCATTTTTGGCATGCAATATGCATTTTAAGTACTTAAAAAATAAACATGTTTTTCAACATAGAATTCTGTGAACTGTATAATAGGTTGTGAATTTCAGCATTATTGGGATACAATGATTTATATCCCATTCACATTAACTTCAGGGAATTGCAGTCCCTGAGTTGCAGGGAATCAAATCTCTGCAATTTAAGAAAATCACACCAGATTACTAAAAGAACACACACTAAATTGTATTAAGAATACATGAACGCTTGCATATAGCAGAAGTTTGAAAAATTACCTAAGCAGCTCATAAGGCCAGGTTCCGTTTGTAAAAAATTACTTATGTACTTGTGAATTTAAGGTCACTGAAGTTCACTAGGATGTTGTCCTCAAAAACCACATCATCCATTTTGAATATTTTACTTCTAGCTATTTAGCACATTCTCTCTCTCAGACTAATATGATGATGGGTACCCCTTGATTTTTTTAGTGGTATGGAGGAGAGATACACAGATGGGTTGACCAGCTTCTTAAAAAGATTTCTGTGTCCATCAGGACACTTGTGTGGGTTTCCACCCCTTAAGGAAGGTACTCAGCTCAGCAGAGCACGCAAACACTTGCCTTTTTTATGCCTTTGTCTGTGAGCACTTCTTTCCGCTGTTCAGATGGCCCTTGCAGACACCATTGCATTGGGATACCACTGTGGTTTCCTGTGTCTTTACCTCAGACCTTAGTCAAGACCCAACTTTGGCTGCCAAACCCTGCCAACACGGCAGCCTCCTCTTCGCAAAGTAATAGCTGTGGTTGAGACGTCATTCTTTGTAAATCAGTTTTGGCAAGGATGACAGCTTGGGCATGAGCAGGACTGGTATTTAGGGGCCTAAGCCATTCAATTGGCCTTAATCCTGCCTCTTATTAGCTTGGCTTTGTGGAAGGTAGATGGACTCACTTTAAAAAGATGAAACAAGCTTTCATTTTGGTCTTTTCTTTTTGTTCACAGCAACAAAAGACCTGGGAAACTCTGATTAATTAGTATGGCTTGGGCTGATGAAAAGAATGAGGAATGAAGAATAAAATTGAAAGAAAAATGTCTAAAGCTTTGAGAGGAGTGGAAGCATGTAGTGTCAATACAAATTTTAAATACTGCTGTCTGTTTGTATAATTTTCCCAGGATTTGCCTCTCATTGACATGAAGAGCTAAGGTGGCAAGACAAGTAGAGAGTTTTGTTTGGACTGCGACGATGCTAATAGTGGCCTCTTCTAAAAGTCAGCTTGAATAATAAGAACCTCTGTAATTCTGTTATTGCAATGTAGAAGATAGTAGTAGCGATTTCCAGAGAATTTGTGGTAATCAGGCAGGTGGACTTGTAAGGACTAATTTCTTGGTCTAGAAAATGTTCTTCCAAATAGCTCTGACATATTCCTATATCCTGAATTGAGAAAATTCATACTATGTGTAAGTAAGTAAACCTTTCTTAGGTAGGACAGATGTTCTCTTAACCTCAGGAATTTGTTTTGTGAGTTGCACTAGGCTTTTGGCTTCTACATAGTTTTAACTATTAGTGTAATTAGTCATTATGCTTCCTTAACATGATCTTCTGACTTTATGAATTGAGGACTTTTGGCAAGATAGTTACTGAATCCAGGGTATGTTTGAGCTGATTGCTGTGAAGGTGGAACAGCAAAAGATCAGTGTAAGAGCTTTTTAAATGACGAAAATAATGTGTCAAAATAATTTTCTTGACGGAGTACTTTTGTTTCAGCAAAAGTACTTCTGTTTCCATCATGTGTGGAAAGAAATTTGCATAATGGTTTCAGATACTGCTACTGTAGCAATTCAGACTTTGCTAGTGTCTGATAGACATGCTTGAAATGTGTATATTAGTTAACAAGATTATCACTTGAAAAGACAATTGTATTTTTACTGAGAAGTTTTTCTGAGGTGATAAAATATATTGATATTTAATGAAGCATGAAACACTTAAATGAACCATGAAAACAATAGTTAAACTAATTAACTGAGTATAAAGCCTCTTAGAATATGTATGTTATATGGGCTGTATCTTGTTATTTCTGCCTGGTTAAACTGACAACTAGGATAACATTTTACATTTTAGGAGAAGCAACCTTAAACAGTATCTTGTTTTTTGTTGTGTGAGGAAAGAAAAAAATGTGCTGCTCAGAATCTCAGGGACAATACTGTTTGAAAAACAGTGATGTCCTTGGACAATTGACTTTATCTGGGAACAAAAACGTACTGAATGTGACTGCAAGTTACTTAATTCCTGCTTCCACACTGCAGTTTCTGAAGTTCTTTCCATGTTAATGTTTATCACCTGTTTTAAATGAGTATCACTATTAAACAGGTTGGCATTTATCTTCTTTTTTTCCTTTTCTTTTTCTTGTACATTTTGGTCTGTTAAAGGAGGAAAGATGCTTCTCTGAGGAAGAGCAGTCAAATACCTCGGATTATCTGTGAAGATTTAGAAAGGGAGCCTCATGTGGGATTAGAGTGTAACATTAAACAACACCTTTATTGAGTGCTTTTTTTGCTGAACTCGTGCTATTACTGGATTGTGACGTGCAGCACAGTCTGGCACTGATGTATGATGTGCCAAATAAAGCAAATGTGGGCAAAGACTGAGGTCTGGCCCATGCTGGAGGTAGAAGGCAATCTTGCTTTTCTCTCCTCTGCTCAGGACTCCTGCGCGGATGGTGGCAGGTTTTGCTTGGAGGGTGTTGCCATAGAGCACTGGAGTTAAGGCAGCCTTCAGCTGCTGAGAATCTGTCCCCTTACTCTTGGTGCTCTGCTGCATCCCCTTTTCTGAGTGAGTAGAGGAGGCAGAAGGTCTTCCCTTTTCCTGGGGCCTGGAGGAAGGAAGAGGTCTTCTTCCCATCACTGCCCATGCAGGCAGGCTGACAGGAGAAGTGCATATAAGGCGTGCCACAAGGAAGATAGGCAGCAGTCCAGTGAACACAGCAAGAAATTAGAAATTACTGTCTGAACAGAGGGTACAGTGCTGTGCTGATTGGCTTTGATACCTGGAATGATCATGTATCTTTCAAGTAATGGATCTGCCTGTGCCCAGAGTTACAGATAGCAAAGCTCCTATGTGGTATTTTCAAAAACACCAAGACCATTCAGATAACAGAAGTTATCTGAGCATGTTTTAATTAAAGTTGAGGGAAAAGAAAATCAGTAATTAATGGAAAATATTCTAAGAATGTATTTCTAACATGAATAAAAGCACAAATGTGCAGTGAAGGTTGAACAGTGCTAGAAGCTGTTGCAGCAGATGGAGTGTTACATAGTACAGAGAATTATATTTTCTAGAATGTTTTCTTATTGCCCCTCCATAGCTGGCTGGCTTGCAATCAGATAATATCAACAAGGGAGTATTCCAACAAAATTGCTGGAAGCAATTAACTTATTTTGCAGATGACTGCAACACGATTAAACACTGGGCAAAGTATTTCCCTATTGATTTTTCATTTGAGTCCAATAATTCAAAATGTATGAGAAAGTTTTAAAAATATGATTTTTTATCTGCTTCCCAAATAATGCCACATGTAAGTGAAATGGTAGTCTGTGCTCTCGCGCACATACTGATATATGCTCTGTTTATATAAGTCAGATTCAGGCATTAATTCCCCAGTAGCACTGCAGCTGGGAGGTATTATCTCTTATTATCTCTGATTCCAATACAATTATCTTCTGTTCTTTTAAAACCTGTAAATTTCCATTTTGATTATAATAATGCTTTTGTCTTTGTCTGTATTGTAGTAATATTCTAAGAAGCTAACCAATACTGAAACTTAAAGCATGAAACTTGCTGTGTTTTTTCACGTGATATCCACCATTCGATTCATGTATTTATGACTATATCTATATATTACATATATCTATAACTTGTGGTGGAGTTACTCGTGATTTATACTAGTTATTTGATTATGAGGCTTGCACAATGTATTAATATTTCAGAAGTACAAGCTAAATAAGCTAAGTTTGATAAATAGAAAATGTAAATAAAACTAATGCTAGGGAAAAGTAGTAGCACAAACCAAAGGTGTAAAGCTATAAGTTTTCTGTAATAGAAAGGCACATACCATATTATCCTAGTAAGGACAAAAGCAGAAGTCATCTAATGTTACTGATAACAAATAGGGAGTTACCCATTGCAGCTAAAACATTTATATTTTAGTTCAGTTAAATATTAACTTGTGTGTGCACTAGTTAACTGATAAGGTCTTACATTTTATGCAAAATAAAAAAACAAAGCTTTCAAAATAACTTTGAAATAAGTGATAGGTTTTCCTGATGTAGATAAAACAGATTCAAAATTGGTATGAGATATTAGAGATGTCTGTAGATCTAATTGAAAGTCTTTGTTTTACTGTGTTTGCTCTTTCCTGGAAGTTTCCTGAACCTGACTGTTTCATAATATATTCTTAGTTTAGTCATTACAGGACCACTGTTTTCATTTGTTTAAATTTAGTGGTTAAAGTGTTCCATAGAAGTAGGTGATCTCATTGCTGTCTGCTCTAAACCAGCTAAGTTAATCACCTGTGAGGTATTGTTTTCACTGGTCGGTTCTGGGTAATTTTTTACCTTGGTTCCAGTTGAAGGGAGACATTGTTTTTCATTGTGCTTTGTCAGTCTCTTTTGTCTCACAGTAGGGTTGCTGAAAGTACATGCTTGTTTACTTCATACAAAGATTGCAAATAGCATTGGAAATTTGTGCAAGTTGATTTACCGAGTGCACTCTGGTAATGAAAAAGCTGCCTTTACAAGATTCAAAGCATGAAGAATCTCTAAAGTACATACACAGTACTTTCTCTTAATACCATGCTATCATAAAATTCTGTTTAGTGTATTTTCTTGAGATTATTTTTATTGATTATAAAGATTAGGTCTCTAAGCAGTTAAGAACATGGGTGCACATCCAATACTAGTCAGATTAATGGTGTGTCTAACTCAATGTTCAGAGTGGACACTGACAGAGGATTTGGAGAAAATTTGTTACTAAAAAGTCATTGTTGATTGTGTTAAGAAAACCATAAGCTATGATCATAACCATGATGTTAAAGCAGTGAGCTTTTAGAATCTTAATTTCAGGATTTTCTCTCTAACTACAAATCCTTGTTTTGTTTTGTTTTGTTTTGTTTTGTTTGGTTTGGTTTGGTTTGGTTTTGTTTTGTTTTGTTTTTGAAGATAATAAATGCTAAGAATCTCTGTTTCATGAGCATGTAGTGTCTGTGTGGTGTATTGTAGTTGAGAAACTACAATATTTTGTAAGACTTGCAATACAAATGATAATTCAGCAACTTTTTGAGTTGTAGTTTAATAATTTACTTGTACTCTGAAAAACTCCAGCTTGCATGCCATAAAAAAAGCTCATACCTAATGTACTTGTGACTGAATTTTTGTCTAGCTTACCTAGAAACTTCATGGTCTTCCAAAAAGATTTGACTCGGGATGCTAGATTGAAGAAGCCCACATTTCCAAACCGGCAAAGATTTTATTTGATCATATGGTCATAGAAGCAAATAACAATATTACCCCTATCCTGCCTTTTAAAAAAATGTATTTGTTCCCCTTTGAAGCTCCAGTTTAACACACTTAAAGAGGGTTCAGAGGGAGGTTCAGAGGGCTCTCTGCTCTGCAGCTAGTATCTCTGTCTACGTAGTTGTTGTGCAATAGTGTCTCTTAGGTGACTGTAGAAACAATAGAAAAGTGGCTGTTTAGTTTAAGGACAAAGGGACAAGTGCTAGCTCTCTAGCAGTCATTAATAATATAACTAAAATTGCTGAAGGGGAAGCCTGAAAACTTTGGCAGGCTCAAGGTGAGAGGGACTGAGATACTACCATCGGGAAGCAAGTCTTCTGTGTGAACATTTGAGTTTTTTGAGTTACCAGCTACTGTGAAGCCCCCGCCCCACTTCCAAATAGGATGTCAATACCCCTGCAGATATGGTGACAGACAGTAAAGATGTATGTGGTAGCTGGGGACTGCAACATCCAGAAGATTAAATGTGTTGTGAAAAAAGGCCAGATGTGTTTTCAAACAGCCTTGGTGAGTTTAATCTATATGAAGAATACATGCACACCATCTGCCTTAATCCTTTGGTCCTCTTCTGCGTTTATTGTCTTACAACACGCTTTTTTGCTTGTGCCCTTTTCTCCCTATTTTGGTGAGTAGAGAGTCCACACAAACAAGAGTGAAAGCCCAATACAAGGGAAGCATTAAAGCCAACCTCTTCCAAAGCTCTTAAATGTATACATTTTCTTTGTATGTGGACACAGAAAATTGCCTAGGGAATTTAACTATTGCTCTCTTTTTGCAATTCTTTTATTTCTAGCCGTTGCTCTAACAGTAACAACGGACAGATTTTCAGTTCACTTTGGTAGTTTGTTTCATAGTGATTAGTTAGTAACTATAGAACTTATTAATCAAAGGGATGTTTGAATTTGATCTGATGCTATGTATTTGGTATGTATATAGTGTGTTTTAGAACAACTAACAATTAAAATTGATTTTGCTTTTATATGTTTTTGTCGACCATGATTTATGGAGAGCATAGTTTACAATTTCAAAGATTTGGTGAAGCAGTTTCATTTTTCATCCTGAGATACTTGACAGAATTAACAAATTACTGCTTTTGACTTGGAGAAGTAGACAAAGAAATTGGTTGATTTTCAGTCAATATCTGATAAAAGAAAATGATTTTTGAATTAAACTGATTTCATATTGGACTCTTCCAGCAAAAAGTAAGAGAATTGCATAAATTAAGAAAATCTCATCTGAAATTCTGTGTCTCTAAAGTAGTTGTATTTTTCTGCATTCTTTGCATGTTCTTCAGAAGATTGCAGTGAAATAATTTTGCATTTCAAGGTTGAGTGAAGCTTAGCCATTAACCAAATGTAGAGAATAAACAGAGAAAATAGGCAGCCTAGTGAATGAGGAAGTGAATGGATTAAAATATTTCCATAAAAATTTTTTACTGTTTCTACTTGTTAACTATTACTTTTATTTGTTGATAAGGAGCAGCTTTGATTTATGTGTTATTATGTTTATTTGGAATGAAGTACCTGCTCTGGTCTGTAACTGTAAGAGCTGTAACTCTTACAGTGAGCTTCTGCAGGACTGATTCTACCTCCTTAGTTCTTGGCTTTATTATACTGTGTCCTGATCTATATCCTAGTATAAAAGGGAAAAAGTTACATCTTTTTCTTATTTAAAATATTAGCTTACATATTTTTCATAGAATCTACAGCATCATTTAAACCCACTGGTATCCTCCTGAGAGTTTCCTGTTTATCTCAGCTGATGTGGATTCAAGGCATTGAGGAGTTTCTGGTTGTTCTTTCACCATTCTGAAATTTTCAAGCTTTGGGACAATGATACGGGAAACCTGGACTGAGGGCTCCTCTGGCACTCTGGCTATGTGATGCCAAATGCTGATGCTGGACGTAGTCATTTTGACAGCTGACATTTATCCAGAGCTTTTGAACGCACATTCTGACTGCTTGGCTTTTAGCAGCAGGCTCATGACAGGCCCCCCTACAACTTTATGCTAGTTCAAATATGGTCTGTACTTTAGTAATGGGCTTGAAGTCAGCTTCCCATCTTGTGTTCAGACTTAGTTCAGCGTAGGTGGGATTGTATGCTGCTGCCTGATTCAGATCATATTGATGCTGTTCAGTCACCTGCAGAGCACAGGCAAGGTATTAATGATAGTCTTTTGATACATTTATGCCTATATGAAACAGCTGGTGAAACATTATGACTTTGGTTTTCACAGCAGCAGCCTTTTACTTTGCTCTTTCAGTCTCTTTCAGTGGAGGGAGCTGATGATTTATTATTCCATGGTCATCTCCCCTGCCTTCTTTTCAGTGGAAGAATTGTTATTTTTCCTTATAACTGCAGATGTTTGTCAATGATAAAAAGAACAAAACATTTCGATCTGTTTCCACATCAGAGAAAAGTCCAGACAAATGTTCGTAAGGACTAAATTATTGGATAGCTTTTGTTTATCATTCCAGTAATACAATCTCTCCAAATGACATAATTTCTCATGTTTCCCTTTCGATGGCTAGCAACCAGGCCATTTTTGGTCATCATCCTTACCATAACGCAGCAAATTGTCTTACCTGCTGTTGGCATCCCTGAAGTACTGTTTATACCCAGATAATAATACCAGACCCTGTAATTAAAAGGGAAACCAGGATGCATTAGGGATGCAACTTTCTGTTTTTAACAGCACTGGTTTGGCACTACTCCTTTTTCTGGTTTTTCTGCTGCAATTTGTTTTTTTCTGACATGTAAGTTTCAAGCAACTCAGATTATTCATGAATAAATAGCAATTTCACTGTATTGTTGCAGATTGTTATTTGAGATGGCAAACGACCTTTCCCTAATGGAAATCTGACAAATGCACAGTTCATGTTTCCCTGATATGATAAAATGAATATTATTGTTACTACTGAAATTTGTTTAAAGTAGCCTTTAAGTGAAGTGTGTTAATGGCATCACCCAGGAAAGGATCGGTATATATATATATCTGTTACATTTTCTCAATGCTAAACAGTAGATTTATATATTATTAAGTATTCCACACATACATACATACATACATACATACATATGTATATACACACTCTCCAAGCATTACAACTGTATTTCAGTGTCAAACCCAACTGGGTTTCCAGCATTGTTATAGTACACTTCTCTTTTATGTATTTGGTGCAGAATGTCTTTGGTTCTTTCTACATACTAAAGGCACTTTTCCAAAAAATAGCTAACTGAACATTTATGATACATGCACACATATAGGCATATGATGTTGTATTATTTATTTTTTATAGTGTGAATAGTTTTTATTTCTCCCCATCTAGCTTTTTGCTTAGAGGAGTAATATTCATGTTATTATCAGAGGCAACTTACATTTGCTACTTGTTACAATTTAATTCTCTGTAATATTATAAAATCAACTGCTGAGTAGCTCATTGATTCAGCTTTAGTGAGTTCAAAATATGTACTTTCCTGCTTCACAGGAAAGAAATTAAAATACCTTCTCTTTTTCTTTTGCTTTAATTGAACATCTGTAGTGGGAACAGACAGTAATCCTAGAAGAGCTTAAATGCTTTGTTGTGGTGTCCAGAGTGGAATTGAGTGCAGAATAAGGGATTTTCTTTACATGTTGTCCTTGGAACTATTTGATCTGGAGGGGATTGAAACATTTGGATTTTTTTCCTTTGACTGAGAGAGCCATGAATGTCTTAATGTACTTCTGTCTGCAGTCCACAACCCATCTGGAGAATCTGGAGAAAAAGTTGTATGAGTTGTATGCCCATATGAAAACTAGATTTAATTTAGGAAAATGGTTTACATTGAAATACTTTTCACTTTTTGTCCTGGTGTTGCTATCCTACTTTGTGGAGTATTCCTTACATAGGGAAGCAGCTAGAAATGTGAATTGTCTAATTATTAATTTCCAACTGTGATGAGAATTTGCTAGTCCAACAATGTCCATATTCTGACCTGCATTTTAACTTTCTAATCTCGGTGTGTTTTAATGGAGGCAATCTTGTAAACCACCATCCATGATCTAAATCACAACACCAAGTACACTGGGCATTTTGAAGGTGTGTGCTGGTGGCCAGCTACCTTTTGTGCTACTGTGTAATAGCCATCAGTTTGAGTCATGGCAGCAGTGATTAAGAGCAGACTGTGGCCTTTAAAGAAAGTCCAGAAGACTTCTCAGTTTGATTCAGCTCAGATTCCTCTACCTAGACTGAGGAATCAGGATACTGGGTTCTAGCTGTAACTCTCTCCTGCTAGTGAAACTGCACAGCCAGCACTGCAGTCCATGCACATATCGATGGTCTCCTTGCTTTTTGCATGGGCAGTGGTAGGAATGATGGAAGGGCTTGCAATGGATTGCAGCTGAAGGGTTTGGTAGGGCTGGGGGCATGGTGCTGTTCTGGCAGCACTTGGGTTCACTCATTCTGCCTTCTTCATAGAGAGCTGTCCCTCAGCTGAGGGCTCTTTCACCTGGTTCTTTCTCTGATGTATTTCCGTCATGCCTGGTCTTTAGTTTATGTACTTCATCACGTGTTTTACACATGCATAATCTATCAATTCCCTTGTAGAATATTGCTCATTGTTTATGTGTTGAGAAGTTTGCAAAATTCTTGTGTTGGTCCCCTGTTTTGTCCACATCTGAGGATTCCCATTACTTTCAGGAGTTTGCACAGTGATGTAAGTTCTGTGCCTCATCATGGGTTCATAATAGATAAATACTAACCTGCTTTGTTTATTTTAGGAGGTCTTGGTTATGGGCACAAGTGCAAGTCCATTGGAAAAGGCAGCGGCAACAATGCAGTAGTCACCAGCAATCCCATGACAGTTCAGCAGCTGGGACCTCCTTCTCCTTCAGTGAATCAGCTTTCAACAGCATGCAGCCAGACCAGCCCTAGCTCACAAAGGTCTATGGATGCTTCCAGCCTGAGTGCTTCTCCATCAGATACAAGGTCCTCAACTACCTTTCTGTATTCAGTACTTTAAGAGAAGGGGGTTTTAATTCTTCTGTAATTAAAATGTGACATTTCTGATTATTAAAATCAGAAAATCGTTCTCTGTTATGCCACAGGAAATTGCATTCCATGCAATTGAATTCAGATAGTATTGTTATAATCATACTTCATTCAAATAATGGGTGAAATTTTGCCATACAAAATCTGTGGATGATAGGACTTGTTTTATAGTCACAAACTAGATTTTTGTACTAGGTATAGGAAGTGTTATGGAAGATGAAAGCAGAAATAGTCCACTTGATACATCTACACAGTGCTAAGTGTGCCATGTTTGTGCCTTTCAAATAACACTAATGACAGACAAAAAATCCATGAATGCTCTGCACATGTTCCACTCCCCTTATCAAATGCTTTTGCTTTAAAATGGTCTGTTTACATAATTAATCAGGTCAATTGTCCTTGAAAACTTGTTAGTTTTCCTAGTTCTGTTGAGTAGGTAAAGAAAACTATGACCACTTCCTGTAAATGTTGCCTTTTTATATCGTTACCCCACATACAAATATTTACTAATTAAATGCTTAAATAAGTTTTGAGACTTTGATTTTTGTGAACAAACATGAATTAGAGGAAGACAGATATTTGAGAACCACCCTGTAAGTACATTAGGCACATCCCTGGATGTTAAACATACAGTAAGAAAATATTCTACTGCATTGTTTTGGAATCTACATTCCCCATTGCCTACTGAGTTGAAATGTAGTTTCTTATTTACAAAAGAGCACAAGAATTTTCATTCTCAAAACAGTTTACATTCACTATGTTGCTTTGTTACAAGCCCAAAGACATTCCTGAAATAATTAAAATTGGTACTGTGCAAATGTAATGAAACCATGCTTTACTTGCAAGATAATTTTTAACATTTCTGTCACTTTATTTGTGAAGACTGACTCCCCTGGGAAAATTTACAAAATTAATTGTGGTTCCTATGTAGACATGTCAGGTAGCATCAGATTCTGGTGTATAGACCATGGGGGATAAAATCTTCCCCGTCTTTTTTGAGTTTCTGCAAAACTCTTTTGGAGTGTTCAGTTGTGTTGCATGAAACTAGATGCAATCCTGCCATTTACTTTGACACGAGTCAGAAAAAGACCGAGGAAAGAGCAAAGGCTTCTTGACTAGTAAATAGAAGACCATGAAAAGAGAGAAGAACACAGTTTTCCATGTTCATGTTTAAGATTCTGGATTATACTCTGACATTGTGGCCTCTGTACACAAAGGGAGAATACAATGTATTTGCAGGTAATGTAAATGTTAATGAAAGATCTGGTCCAAACTCAAGCTGGTTTAGTTTACAGTAAACAGATGCACCAATTAATACTGTCTGAGAATCTGTCACACTGATAGATCTGGTCCCTCATTTCCATATTAGGTGTATTTATTTTCCCCCTATTGGAAAACTACTAGTCATAGTGTTGGCTGAATTTTAAATAAATCTACATTTTTTTGGGAGCTGGAATTTTTATTATTTTTGAATTTAGATGCTGAAGGGCTGCAGGTTCTTCAGAATAACTGGCTCTTACTTATTCTATACTTGAAATTCTGGCCCAGCTTTTTACTTTTGTCCTATTACAAGACTTTTAAAGAAACAGTTTTCCTTCAGATTCACCAATGGATATGCCCCTTTGTGTTAGGCATTAGTAGCTTTTTGTGTGACACTGGTCCTACACATCTGATTAAAATTCTTGTTAGTACAAAAATAGACTTTTCATTGATGCACAATTTCTTTTTCTTTATTCATAAAAGAGAAAATAAAAATTTAAAGAAAAACTGGCAAAACACCCCCACCCTCTCCTTATACTTTCTCGGTGTGAATATATACATCATAGCATGTAGAAATCAAACCTTACTTACATGTCTGACTTTGTTGAAAACTGTGGATCTGTATTTGTGGTCACAACATACTAGCATGATTTAATTGCCCTCTAATGACCTGTAGTTTAACAAAGCCCATTGATGACAGCCTAAATCAACTTTTTCAGTCATCCCTTTAGATCTACATGGTACACACAGCTGATAGAGCAGTCTCATTTTTCTCATTTCTCTCAATGCAAATTGTAGTCAGCATGCTAACTGTGCTTTTTGCCCGTGGTCTGTTCTGCAAGTGCCACTTAAACCCTGATGGAGTAACATAAGGTCCATGACAGTACCGTACACTGACACTGAATCAGAGCAGGATGTTTCTTACTCTGATACAGCAAACCAACCATGCATTACAAAGCACATGCCTTGCGCAAAGGGGCATTTAACCATCTCTCCCACTGGTCACCACAGCAAGGCTTGCTGTTCTTTTAAGCTACATTTTCCCTGTTTGTGAGCTATCTTACAGATACAGAACCTGCAAACTACTTCCTCTCTCTCTCAGATGGTGCCAAGCTTCACCTCCTGTGTCCTTGATCCATCGTTGAAATTTTGTGCTTCTTCAAAGCTGTTTTGTGAAAATAATAAACCCAAGAATTAATCCTCAGAACATAAGATGTAGAGGCTTCTGTGATATTGTCAGGTTTTTCTAGATACATAGCCAGTTCTTCCTATTGTAAGAGCTCCTCTTATAAAAATAGAAATCTATATACTGATAGCACCACTAGCTGTCAGGAAATCCAAGTCTGCCTGGCTGTGAACTGGAAACAAAGAAATAAATCCAGTTAACCTTTAGCCAGCATTATAGCCCTGAATCAGGGCCCTTGATGTCCCTTTTATTTCCTTTTTATCTCTTTCTCTAGAAAACAATACTTTTAAGATCCTATATGTTGAGGGTTTTTAAGCTATCTAAAGAATATTTGCAGCATAAAGAGGTTTCATAGTATCTCTGTGAAAAATGAATGGTAACAGTGAAATTACACATTTGTGAAAAATTTTGATTACTGATTTAGAGGCACATACATCATCAAATCAAATCTAAGAAGCCTCTTCAACCAGCTCTCCTACATTGCTCGTTTATTTTGTTTGTTTTGTAAAGTTAAGTGTTATCTATATTTATAAACTTGATATATAAAGCTTCTGTACGGAAGTATTTGTATCCATTGCAATTGACCAAGTCATTCAGGTTGAATATTTATTCTCTGTGGATTAGTTTTCTTTCTGCTTTTTCCAAGCAAAAATAATAGCTGACTCAAATCTGTATGAGTTTCATAGAAGATAGGAACGTAATGCTTTGGTTTCAGAAGTCCAAACCTATTTACATCATAATTTATGAAAAGACGTGCAATAATTTCTGCAAGGGTGAATCAAGAATGTTTCCAGTAACTTTCTTTCAAAATCTTGAAGTTTTGGTTTCCTAAGTGAACTTTTTACATGTATATTGTCTTTGTGTAAGTATGGGTACATTAACTGAGTGTGCTAAACTTGAGTACCTAATATTAGGGAGCGCTTTTCTCGCATGTAGCCTTTTCTTAATTTGAAGTGTTTGTGTGAAGGTAAAAGATCTATTTCTGAACTCTCTAACTGCTTACTTTATCATGCCTTTATTTCAGGTCACTCTTGTCATGTGAGTCTCTGGCCTCTACAACGTTAAGCTTGTCAGAAAGTCACCCCCCTTTGAGTGTTGAACAAGAGTGGTCACATAGGTACAGGACACTTTTTTCTGTTCCACCTGACCACGGTTTACAAAATGGCAGTGAGCTGGGGGACTTGATAAATATTTCGCCTGAAGCATCTATGTCTAGTAACTCATTACCATCCTACTTATATGGCATGGAAAATAAGAATTCCCCTTACTCTAGTCCTTGCCAGTCCTCAGCCTGGTCTCAGTCAGCCCGCTCCAAAAAGAGGGCACTCTCTCTCTCTCCTCTGTCTGAGGGCATTGGGATTGAGCTCAATACAATCATTCGTACATCCCCAACTTCTCTGTTGGCCTACATCAACAGCTCGAGGGCATCGCCAGCAAACGTCTCCCCACAGCCTGAGGTCTATGGGCATTTTTTGGGAGTGAGAGGAAGCTGTATACCCCAAAACTGTTCTGTTTCAACTGCCCAGAAAGGCTTCCACATGGCGAATGGCAATGTCCCTTTTCCAGGGTACGTTGAGAATGGGACAGGTGAGTACCGCCGGATGCAGCAGCTGGAGCAAGCCAGCTTGGAGATGGTTGCCACGAATAACATGGTGATCCAGCAGGGTGTGCTGCCCGTGGATGGACAGGCGATGGACATCCTGAAAAACGAGCAGCTGGATGACTTCTCAGTCCCTGTTGTTGACCTGCCTCTTTCACCCCTGGCCCTGCCCCCGGCCCCACAGGGGCCGCCCCCGCCGTACCACGCTCACCAGCACGGCCTCCACGCGCTGCCGGCCGCCCCGGGCGCCCTGCTGGAGGAGGATGGCGAGCTGGACGAGCCCGGTGGCAAGCACGGCTGTTGCTGGGTTGACTGCGGGAAGCTGTACGACCATCGAGAGGAGCTCGTGCGGCACATAGAGAAGATCCACATAGACCAGAGGAAGGGAGAGGACTTCACCTGCTTCTGGGCTGGGTGCCCTCGAAGGTTCAAGCCGTTTAATGCCCGCTACAAGCTGCTGATTCACATGAGAGTCCACTCAGGAGAGAAGCCGAACAAATGCACAGTAAGTCTGAGTTCTGTCTTTCTCACCAGCTAAAGGCTGTCTATTGCTTAGGAAAATACAGTGAAGTTGTAATTCTGCCTTTGTTTCTCCCATTTAATAGAGTACTTTTTAAACTAGCCCGTGAGAATGAAAGACTATTCCATCTTCCCACTTAAATAGAAAGGAAAGGTGTTCTTTAATTTGATACATACCAACTGATAGGATTAGACAGAATGTTGTATTTTCTACATTTATAAACTTTTATTGTAGAGTGCAGCAAGTGACATGGTAAACCTTCATAATGTAGAATTGAAGCACAGTCAGTACTTAAGTATTTGCATGAAGGATACATGCAGGAAAAGTGCTGCAGAATAAATGTCACAATTTATACTGAAATATTCTTGCATCAGGTTGCACCTTTTTGACTTGAGGAATTTTCAAGACCTTGCATAATGTTACCACAAGAAACTGAGAAGAGTTGGGCATTTTCTAAGGCAGCCGTTTGTTCTACTACTAAAAAACCCAAACCCACATACCTGTTTCCATTAATACAGTAGGAATAAATCCCATAATAATTTTTCTGTTCACAGATTCCAGCAGAGAGCATTCAGCCCCTAAAGTCACGCTTTTCTTGCTGTTTTTCTTAGAGTCACTGCAAGTCAGTCTAACACATAGGTAGTCACATGGGTTAATAATCTGGCTGTAATCAGTTTATGCTTGGTCTCCAGTGCACCATCTGTAATCTCTGTAATTCAGGTTCTTGAATTGCCTTACATATGGTCTGTGTTTCGGATAACAATCCCTGTATGACAAGGATGACACCTCACTAAGTGCTTATTTAGTGTCATCAGACAGCAACCCCACCAGTGGTCTTGAGTCCCCATCATAAATGATGATGAATGTATAATTTTTCAGGAATAACCACTGATTAAAAAAATGTGTTTACATGTGGTGAAATTTAAATTGGTGCTTGGAGTCTGTATCAGTGTATGCTTTGTTGAATAATTTTTTTAGCATGATGTAGATGTTTTCTTGTACAGTTAAGAAAAAAAGTTTTTTTCTTTTAGCTTTGTTTTTTCAAAGGGCCAGTGTCCCACAGGATAGAGTGGATATCTTTCCAGATTTCTCTCCTGAATTTAAAGAATCTGTTAGAGATTATATCATGACACTAGAAGGGCTTTTTATTATTTCCTTTTGTCACACCAGAGCCTCTGCTCTCTGAACATTTTTTATAATTCCATAATATTATTTTTCTGCTCTCTGGGTATACTGAGCCAGGGTTTGCCATTAATTTTAGTTCTTCCTTAAGAATTTCTCACCACCTTTATGGGAAGAGAGAGAATGAGGAAAAACAATAGTATGAGGCAAGAAATTTATTTTTCAAGGGAATATCATATGAAATTAAAGATATGGAAACAGACATCAACAGATGAGTAAGGATGGGCAACAGGATGAAGCGGGCAAGAGTGATGAAAGAGCACTGGAAAAGTGTAAATCCAACTAACCAAGGTCTTCATAACAGAAGAATTATGATGAAGGATCCTGTAATACTGGGTAATATTGGGGAAAACATTGTGTTGGTAACACTCTAGGCTCCCTGCCCTCCCTGTTCAGAAAGGGTGCTTACAATGATTATAAAGCCTCCTCGAGGAGTCCTTAGCTTTGAAGATCATTCACTGATGATAAATACTGTGTTAGTGGATGAGGCATTTCGTATGACAAAGTTTTCAAGATTACTAAGCCAAAACTAAAGTGCACACCATGTCTTGCTGTGTCACCAAAAAATAAGAGGTGCCTATATCAGCTTCTGAAAGAGTGGTTGGTTTTTAAACATTATAGTGTGATTAATTTTACTGAGCTGAAGCAAGGACTGCTGGATAGCACCAAGAAGTTTGCATATCAGATACAGTACCCACGTACTTAGCTTTCTTTCATCTTGAGGATTGTAATGACATGTGGAAATACTGAGGCTGATATGATAACCCTCATAATGTGAGTGTAAATCTGGAACATAGGTCCCCTTTCTTGGGGTAAAGAAGCAGAAATGGCATTCATTAGCATGGTTTGAATTAAATGACTTGCTGCTTTATTTCTTTACCATTTCACAAATGGTGTGAATTTGGAAAAACGTATTTGCCTTTCTAATATCCAGGTTTCTTGATATGTTTAGAAAATTTACTTCAGTCAAACATCATACCTTTCTCACCAAGTGAAATTTACATTATATCCATGACATGTAGGGTTTTAAACAGAGATTTTAAGTGAGGTATTTGGGAGAACATCTTGGGCAAGACGATAATGAAGAATGGTTTCCCAATTAACAAAACATTATGTGAAAGAAATCTGAAAATTTTCATGAAACCTCTATGAATTTATGCTTTTGAGTACAAAATCAAAACAACCCATTTTAAGTCTGTATTTGTCCATCCAGGGTCTTTCTATAATTTATTTTCTGGTTCTAGGTGTAGCATGCCTGTTTCTCTGAAATTATTATAAACTTATAGTTTCTATGTCCACTGCAGTTTGCAGTGTAGTAAGAGGCAGTCCAGAAGAGCAAGCAGGAAAAGGGAAGGAAAAATGCCAAATATACATCTATTAATTATTAATTAATTATATGAATGAACTAGATTTACTGTAAAGAATGTAGCAGAAGTAGTAAGTCATTGGGAGGAACTATCTTAATGTAATCTCTCAAGACACGCTGTAATCAAAGGCTGGCGGTTACAGCAGTTATCTTAGTGCCGTCACTCACTAATCATTGTGTAAGCATTGCATGTGTGGATGGTTCCCAACAGTTTGCAAGACACAGTCTTCTCATTGAGCATAGATTGCAATGAGTCCTAGAGTCGGTATATTTACTTGTCAGTATTGTTTATCTCTGTACTGCTGTGTATGGAAAGTGTATTATTACATATTGTGCTGTGTATCCCTACGATTGCTGTGATAGGTCAGTGAGCTTCACATCAGCAAGGTTTATGAGATTTCAGTAATTTTTAAGGTGAGGGCTACTTCTAAGCTGCATTGTTGTAGCAATAGTAGAGATAATGTGAAATCAGATACACAACTTCATAAGCTGAACTTTGTAACATAATTTTATTCTTCACTATTATTGTTTTGTGATGATGAAATCATGTAGTTTGGAAGAGACTTGCGGAACAGCTAGCACTTCAATATTAGATATGCTTATTATTAAAATCAGAATCATGCTTATAGTTAAAATCAGAGTCAAGTGGCCTCAGCATTTGTTTTGCCACATCTGAGTTACTCTCTGTTTATCTATGTAACAAAAATTTGGGGCGATAAACCGAAGTTTTAAGCGATATTCTACTCTTAAGTTCCTGTTTGTTCTGGATGAGCTGTCTGTGATTCTGGAAGATAAAAGTGTTGAAGAATGAATAGTAATCAAATATCAGCATGAAAAAACGTGTGAAAATCAGGATAATCAGATCCAAACTTAAAGAATTTGTTTGAAATAGCAATTCTTTAAATAGTTGTTAAAATGCATTGGGCTCCCTTACTGTTCATTAAGCATATTTCATGTTCTGTTCTAACTTACATCACCTGGGAAGCATTCTTCTTTTCAGTGACCTGATTTGGTGACTTAAAAAAATAATTCATGACATGGTAATGGATATTTAATGTCTGCTCCTAAACTTCTTCATATAAAGTAGGTATAGCAGGTTCTTTAGCAGGTATTTATCTTTTAATCTGTGCATTAGCTTGTACTTTGTAGGAATAAGACAAATAAGAAAAAATGCAAATAAAAATTCATAATGAAACACAAATAATAAGTACAACAGTGGTTGAAATATAATATCTGACAGCAGTTACCTCACAAAGGCGTATAAGTCTTCCACAGATTTTGTTTGGATCAAAAAAGGCTGAATTTCCAGTAGCTGTTGAAACCCCAAAGTAGCAATTGGCAAATGCTGACCTTTTTTCTCTTTGTCTCTACCTGTGAGCTTATTTTCTACTCAGGTTCCCTTCCTTTATAGCGAATATTTTTACTTTTAAAGTTCAGCTTCAATAAGAGGTATTTAATTAGCCATATTGTCCTTCTATGCAAATATTAAACTTAACACATTTATTCTGGTGTAAACAGCAGTAGCAGCATGATGTTACAGATAAATTCCAAGCTCACACTTTACAGCTTCATTCAGATGCACTAAGAATGGTTCTCCTTTGGAAGCTCAGTTCAGTCTCATTGCTTTCTCTAAACTCTGAGCTATGCTGCAGCCCAGTGCCTTTCGTACTGATAGTACTACATGACCACATTTTTTAGTGCAGATGTTTGACATGATATAAACCAATAAAATTGCTAGTATTTCTGTCAGATTCAAGGCAACATTCATTTGACGTCTGCGTAATATCTGAAATTATCCCACAACACATGAGTCTGCAAAGCATGTAAAACAGAAGGTATGTGAAAAAAAGAACATGAAATTTAAAACACTACTCCAATGCTTTTCTTTTTTGAGACACAAGCAAGCTTCCTTGGGTGAGCGTGAGTATTTGGATGGATGCGAGTGTGCTGTTTGAAGAATATGTCCTTGGAAAATGGTGTTCAAGTGGAATTTTTGATTTAAACCACAAATACATTCTCTAAAAATGATTGGGAATTTTTTTCTGTCTTTGGGCATTGTGTCTTCATAGGGTATTTTATATATAGCATGTGCAAACATTTTATTTACAGTATATGCCATATTTTTGGATAAGACCACATCACATTCTATATTGCACTGAATATTGCATTATTGATAAAATAGAAACTTTGAACGTTTTTGGATTTGTTTTGCCCTATATGCTTGCAGAAGACTTTTTCACTGTGCTAAAGTAGCATTTGGGCACTTTGTCTTAAACAACGCCACAAGAATATTAATTCAATTGTTGAGTCAAGTTGCTGAAAATTAGAAAGAGCTAAATTTACATTTGCCTCTTGCTGGTTCTTTCACTAAGTAAACAAACTGAAACAGAAATACCACAAAAAAAGCAGAGATGTATAATTAATTAGACTATATCATAGTATATGGATACAGAAAGCTGGGCTTTAGTGTCAGTTATAAAGCTAAGCCTCTCTAGCTCTCACAAGTTTGTGCAATATTAGTAATCTTCTGGTCATGGGTATGATGTCTTAGCTCTTTAAAGAAAAAACTAATTATGAATTCTAGGTGTGCCTCCACAAACAGCTCAAGCTCACGTGATCACATCAGATGGCATCTAGTTCAAACTAATGAATTTTGCCTCTCAGCAATAGTGATCATGGTCTTTAAATACTATCCTTTCAGTATGAAATATATACTGTGTTCATAGTTCAAAATGTAATGACAGTGCTTTTTCTTTGGCTGCTGAAGATGCACAACTTGCACTTGAGTTCAGTGAGGATAAGAGGGCCTCTGGTACCCAGTGTATTGACCCTCGATAGCAGAATGTCTCTTTAAGCAATCAAAAAATGTGGATCAAACTCCTTTCTACATGTGGATGTAGAACTGATGATAGTGAAAAATTATAGCCAGAGAGCCATTGGTTTCAGAATAAAATGCTTATGAAACACCTAATTTTATTATTTTTTCTTCTAATTTATAATTTGATTTTGATATTAAGTATTTGATTCAGCTGTTTTTTTGCCTTTTGACTTAGATAACTGAAAAATTTGAAAGAGAACTTTCATGAAATTTTGCAAACAGGCATATTTTTGGTTTCATTGTAATCCAGAACATGAAAGCAAAGTATCCCAAAATAAAAATGTACGTTCCTAATTGCACAAATACTTATGTTGTGTGAAAAGGTTTTTAAATTATTACCTCTCTGTGTTTGTTAGGCACAAAAGTATGTATTTTTTTTATTTACCTATGGCATAATTTTAATGAAATATATTTTAGATATTTTTCGTTGTTATACCAAACTATACATAAATATAAATAAATTCCTTACTTGAAGTAAGGAATCCTAAAACATACTTTACATTTGCCAAAATTTCAGCTGCAAGAAATTTGGAGGGTATTCCGGTGTTGGGTTTTTGGTTGGTTGGATTTGGATTAGTGTTTTGGGTTTTTGTTTGCTTGTTTTTTAAACTGGTTTTAAACCAGACAATTACATGACTTCAAAGCTGAGAGGGCAGGGGGTCGAGGGTAATATAACTGTTGATGGTTTGGAGCGTGTTTGTGTGAAGACTGGATTACTCTCCAAGTCATGGAATCTTTTTAAATAACTTCTGCTCTTTCCGGCTAATTTTCTTTTGCCTTTCCAACATCCCTGTTTGGTTGGTGACTGGACCTGTATCACGAACAGAGTCATTAAACTATGAAACTTTCCATTTAGTGATAGAAAAGGCTAACAATATCTGACAGGAAAGCAGAAAATGCAAGTTACGGTACAGCTACAAAGAAACAGACAGGGACCTTTCGAAGAAAACACGATTTTGTTTTAAAGAAAGGAAGAGAGAAGCAGAGGGAACTAGTTGATAGACTGTGCCATTGCAATGTTACTCCTTCAGGAAGGAAATACAGTTTTACTTAAAAGTAAACACACTGTCGGCTTTATTCAGGTGATTGACACTGATTTCCTCAGGATTAGGGATTTAATTAATCCTTCTGGTGTTCTGTGGAAAACTTCTCAGACATCTAAGTCTTATGGTATATCTGTGAACATAGGCTTTAATTACAAGTGTTGAGCATTAAGCTGCATAAAACAATCATTGGATTATTCGTACCAAGCAGTTAGGAAATGGAAAAATGCCAAATAGCTTTTTGCACTAAATATGTTTAGTGCACTACATATGCTTAAGTATGTTGAAAGCCAAATGCAAATGTTTGCTGAAGCATTTGTACATCCTGATGTACTCTTTGACATTTTTTTATTTTTCAGATTTAGTATGAGATACTGTTACTGACTAAATACTAGAAGGACTCAAGGGAAGGGACTGGTTCTGTTGTAAAGGATAAGTTGCAAAGTTACAAAGATTAAAGTCTTGTAGACTTTAGTAAGATTTGTTCAGGCAGAATCATGCACAATTCAGTGATTCCATTGATTTCTATGACATATCTGTAATCACAGAGCCATTTAGTTTGGAAAAGGCCTTTAAGATCACAGAGTTCAACTGTTTACCCAGCACTTGGGAGAAGACAACAACCCCCCTTCATTACAGCTTCATTTTGGAAGTTTTAGAGAGCAGTAAGGTCTCTGCTGAGCCTCAAGCACAGTAATCCAAACACTGAGGAAACAAGATTCACTCTGATCCTTGAGGCAATTCTCTCTTATTGCCGTTACAGTCCCAATTAGCTGGGGGGGCATTTAGCAAATGCTGAAAGCTTGTTTGCTTATACAGAGGCCTGCTTGTAGGGTAGGTTTCCAGTGAACTTGGACTGGATAAGAATTAAGCACTGTTCAGAATGTGATTGTAGTAGACTCTCCCTGTAAGTGGTTTAAAGAGGCACCTTGAACAAGGATGTTACCAAATACAGCCAGTGCATTGGAGTGCTCTGCCACAGAAACACGGTTGCTGTTCATCTTGGGTTAACAGTGTTTGAATAACTGTTGAACAAACCTTTCTGAGCAGGCTGCATGGAAGCAGGGTGGTCTTTTTAGAGCTAGTCACTGTGAAGGTTCAGTTTGTGTCTGTGTAGAGTGCTGGACTAATTAAGAAAACCGAATTCAGAAAAGAGCTAGTGAGCTGCTGTGACTGTTGTCTCTAGAACTGCAGTGGTCTGTTAAATGCATCAGGGTTTGCTAAATGTTTTTATAACCACCTGGTGTTTGTTTTCTGATACCACTTTTATCCACTCAGAATGCTCACTGTTTCAATTTAGGTTTGATATTTTCTTACCATTGTTTTTATGGATATACAGCAATTTTATTCCATGAGTATTCAACTCTTGAGAATTAACACTCATAATTGCAAAGTTCAAGATCACAAGTGAATCATTTTAGAGAAATGTCACTGTGGTAAGAAATTTTTTAATGAAGTATTTCTTCATGAAATGTTGAAATGTAATGTTACTCAGCTGTCCATGAAAGAGTGTGCTTGATACAGAGTGGTTATAAATAATTTCCCACTATCTCTTTTTCTCATTTTGAATGACTGTTGGTCATTACTAGTGGTCATCAAGTGGCACAAGCTCAAGGAAAAATCACAGCATGCCTTGATGGGTATTCTTGGCTGCAATTCTATAAATACATTAAAACAGAATTAAATTTCTTTTGCTCTATACTATGTTCTTTACTGTTTAACATTTGCAAATTGCCTCCAAGGTTAATCAGATGTTAACATCAAGCAATGCCACTTTTCTTCATGGTCCGCTGTACTGTCAATGGATGTCTTTTCCTAACAACATTCAGGTTTCTGTTTTAAGAAGTTGCAGCTATGCAAACAAGCTTATCTGGGCCAACAATAAAAAATCATTGATTTTAATTAGAAGTTGTCACATAACAGAAAAAGACAAGGCTCCTTTTGTTCTATGAAAAGCCTGCTTTGCCTGCTTGCAAAAATGCATGGATTTCTTTCCAATGGCTTTACATAATTGGTGTGACAAAGTTTCAGTCCTGTGATCCTAAAGTTTCCAAGGGATTCAGATACACTTGTCCAACTTTGTTTAAGGTATTTGATGGTAATCTGTTACAGAAGTTGGTAGATGGCATGAACATGAGGTCTGCTTTGTTTGTTTAAAGGAGTAGGATAAGCCTAAACTGAATTAGAGAATATTTATGTTGAGACTGCTGAAATTATTGAGACCGCATTTTTAAAAATGAGCCACTGTTGAGAAACAAGGTTGCTCAGCTCTGACTGTGTCACAAGGACTCTTGAGTTTTGGATGACTGGATAAATGTGATCTGAATCCATTATGTAAATTAACAATGTGAGCTGCTAAGTTGTGGTGCTGATTTTATGCCTGCAGCAGTGAAGCAGGTCCAGTATCACATAAGTTGTCAAGGAGACATACAGATTGAGCAAATACTGTAGAAATCATTATAATTGATAGCCCTGTGGGCACAGTAACTGAAAATATGCAGTATCTCCCCAATTAAACTCAGACTGTTAAAGTTAGTTAAATGAATCTCTGTGAAGCCTGGGTTGGAGGACGTGGCATTTCAGGGAATCAGCAGAGAGTTTGGTTCCAAATTAAAAGCAAGCTGTCTGAAGGATTGTTGACCTGCTTTAATTGTGAGAAGGTTCTCAAAAGTCCCTCATGCAAATTTGTGAGAGCTGACATTTTCTCTGAAGGCAAAGGTTTACTAGTTCTAGTTCTGATTGTTACAGTAGCTGAAGGGCCACTGAATGCAACACTAATCTTGAATAATGAGTCTGAATCATCAGGGATATTGAAAAATGGTGATGGCCACTTTGGACATTCATCTCGTATCATCCTTCAACTATCTACAGTGAAAAGCTTTTAAACAGTCTTTGTAAGGCTAAGAAGACAGCAGAAATAAACGTAGCAGATTCTGTGTACTAACTTTGGTTCTTATACTTCTGTGATAATAGTAGCAGGGTACTTTATTTTTTTCATTAGGAAAGGGTAGATGGGTCACTGAATCCATCAATATGGCTTTTGAAGCTGAATTAAGGTTAAAATGTAACATTTTTTTCTTCAATAGTGTGTATGTGGTATAACTGAGAAGCATGAGGCCTTTGGTGGCTCAGAGAATGCAAAACAAGCTTGCAGCAGAGTGAGGCAGCTGCATATTCCTTTCAGAGTTAATGGTGGAGTCGCGTCTCAGGTGTGTATACAGAGAGCATGTCCAGGGGTGTAGCAATGTTGAACATTTCTGCAACAGACTTCTGGTGGAAGAGGCTGTGTCCTGGTTTGAATGACAGGTGTCTGCCAGTAAAAGGCAGAAGCTCCTATTTTAAATAGAGAATTTAATTTCACTCCCTCCAAGTATTATAATTGTTTGAAATCAAGGACTCTAAGACAGAGATAAGGGGGTAGGAATAACAGCTCTTTTACTAATATATCTGACCGTACAAGCAAGAAACAACAGCAGTTATTAAAATTACCAGCAGAACAGATAACTCAGTGCCAGTCCTCAGCTGCAGGCACGCTGCCTGCGCTCGGTCCCGGTGGTGCAGGCGGGACACAGCCGGCCCAGCTGCGGAGGAGCGGGCGGGACACAGCCGGCCCGGCTGCGGAAGAGCGGGCGGGACACAGCCGGCACGGCTGCGG
>WBND01000292.1:246954-268386 GCA_013398595.1 Tychaedon coryphoeus | reverse complement strand
GGTTTCCTGGGTCAGAGAGTCCTAAGAGCTGGTCTTGTCAGTGAACATGGATGCAAAGAAGGTATGCATAATTTTTGACTCATGTATGTGATTAGCTGCATATATTGGTGAGAAAAATTTTGAAGCATATTATAACTGATAGAAAAAAAGGAATTGTTGAAAACTGGGAGTACTTTTTCCTAGTTAATTGTGGCCTGGAAACACTCAAATTTATACATTGGTCCTTATGGTGCTAAAACTTGAACCTTACAATAAATCAAGTGTTTGATCACATATAAGAGCTTTGTGACTGATGTGGGAAATTAGAGGGAAGGGTAGGGAAGCAGTAAAGAGCGTGATCACATTCCTTACATCAAAGACACCCAAGGCTTTTTTTTTTCTGTATTTTCTGTCAGACAATGAGCACTTCACAGCGACCCCTCCTACAGTCCTTGAAGCTGGTCTCTTAGGAAAAACATCATTATCACCTGGAACAACTTACTGGCTATATTCAGGAGGTTAGGTGGATTTTATCATGCCATTGTTTCATTATTTTAGGGACATTGATGAGATGCATTCTTATAAGCATGCAGGTGTATGGTACATTGCACATACACCTATGTCCCAGGGTATCCCAGGAAATGTGAATTTTTTCTTCACTGGCTTTCCCTGAGTCCAGAGCTCGTTGCAAACTGCATTATGTAAAGAAGCTGTTTAAAACATGTTTTGATTAGTTTTGCTTCACATTGTGTATATAAACAGACATTTTGATTTTTGAGAACTGTATTTTTCTGAAAGCCCAATTTTTGTTTGTTATAAATATCTCTTCTTAAAATATGTCTTGTGTAAAACGTGCTGGCTCCTTTTGCTGCCCGTTAGAACAGCAAATGAAGTATCTCAGTCTTGGCTGCTTGGCAAGTGTATGATCTTCATGGTTTGTGGTAATAAAAATATGATAGCCTTACTGTGGATGCCCTTTGGTTTAAGTGGTGATGTATCAGAATACCCACATGTTAGGGAGGATCACAAGTTTCTTTCTCATTTGTTATGAGGAATTATACTATCTCATATGTGCATGGTGAAACATGAATTCGATTGCTAGAGGTATATTGCAAAGTAACACAAGTTTGGACCACTACAAACAGCTAAGTTGCAAGACTAATTCTTTCATAGGTAACAGATTTATTTTGAGAAACTTGGGTGATTCAAAAATATTCGAACAGAAATCAATCAGAAGTATCACCATACCCTGTAAGAGTAGCTAAAGCTTACTTTGCTCTAGCTGTAAACAAGAGTCTTAGCTGGCTAAATATGCATCGAGATTCCAGCTGGTAGTGGGAATTGTATATTTTAAATGAAGCCAAAGTAACAAAACTGCATATGCTGCCTTGTCATTTGACTATTCCTAATAAAAATGGCTGTTACTGCTTAACATAATTAGGTTTTTATACCAGTTCTGGAGTATCTGCTTAACAACTCTTCATCTTATTAAGATATTAGGCATATATTTTCCCTTAATTGAACACCTGTCATCAACAATATAATAGCTCTCTGAAACATGGATGCTTTTAGCATTTCCGTAAAAACCCTCAAATGCTTTTAAAATGCCCTTTTAAGTTAGTTGTAAGTAGAAGAAAATACCAGTATGTTTCAAGGGCTGATAACCTCTCAAAGAGAGGGAAAAACTGATTCTCACTTCAAGGAGACCATTAATGGGAATGACAGCAAAATGCATAAGCAAATTTTCCTCACCTGCAGTGTAGAACAGTAACTACAAAACTTGGCTGACTCTGGAGCGGTATTGATTGCTGACTTTTTTAAAAGGCATGCCTGCATTGTGTTTTGTCAGTTGAAAGAAGCACTATTAAAGGCCTTAGTTTGCAGTCAATTAATCTCCTAGAGTAATTTGTTTGCCTGATTCTGTTGCCAGATGCACTATCCAGGTACAAGCCACTTTTTCTGGTGGCTAAAGAGACTTAGCTGATAAAGCAGTTTATTATGTTTCTCTGCTGTAAAGTACATTGATCCTGCTCATGGAAAATGTTAGTACTTTCTCCTTTGTTTGAACTGTACCTCTATTTTCTCAGTAATTGTTGTCTGTGACTTAGATCTCATTAGGATTATGCCAAGGTCACTGAATGGCATGTCAGCTTAATTACAGCTGCTTTCAAGCTGAACAGTTCTGACTCACAAATAGGAATTCACAGTTAGGTAAATGAACAATCTGAAATCTCCAAGCTGTATGCCATGCAGCGTGTAGCTCCTTGCAATAAGATGCTGAGTGAAGACTGTATTCCTTGGTTCCAGTGAACAGCAGCTAAATTTAAAAGGTGTTTGACTTGAAATGAGACTGACCACCCCAAGGGTGAGCTGTAAGTTGCAGATTTTAGCTGTCTTATTTTAAACAGGTTAAAAAGGAGCAGTTTGTTCTCCTTATGTTATCCTGGTTGGAAAGGTTTTTAGCAGCAGTGGTGTGAGACGACTGGTACCCTAAAGGAAAGGCATCTGTTAGCAGGAGTGACTTGTCCATTGCAACCAGTGAACTATTAAATAGTGCTCTTCACAGGGGAAAAAAAAAATAAGGCCCATGCATCAGGTTAAAAGTCCAGCTCTTAAGAAAGGGCATTAGCAGCCTGCACTCTTTTGCCCCAGAAGTTTCCACATGTTGAAAACCACCTTCTTAAAATTACGTCAGGGTATGTGTCATTGAATGTGTTTTTGCACCAAAATCTTACATCTTTCTGCAGCTGAATGATGCATAAGAATTTTGTTTTCAATTAGATGCAGTTCCCATTTTTAGTGATCTCTGTTTCTTTTTGTGCTTTGTTTTACCAAACTGTCATCCACACATCTTATAAATCATACTGCCATATGCTTTTAAAATATAATTGGCTTTATTTTGTACTCCAAAAGTCGTGGCAATGGTGCCTATCTTCACCAACATCAGATGCATCTAATAAAAGACGTCAGAATACAGAGAAAAGCAGAATATGGCAAGAATCTTCTTTCGTGCATTCCTAAGTAGATACATCAAGAGCATTTATCATTGTGTTTATAGTCAGTGTTTATTCAGATTAGATAGGATTAACTCAGGTGTTTTTGAGTACAGATGTGACAAGATGAAAGTGCATTTTCCAGTTAAAAAAATTAAGTAGTAATGTACCTTCCATGTTGTCCCTAAAGTTAAAATAACTGAAGTGTCTGAGAAATGTCTATAGACAATAGGTATGGTCAGTTCTAATGGCCAAGACCTAGGCAATGATGAAGGGCAGAGTTGTGTGCCACTATCAGGTAAATTATGGTCCAAATCAAAGAGGCCAAGAAATGCGCTATTTCAAAAAACCTATCAAGAGCATCTGGCATCCATTGGCTCAAAACAGCAGTCAGAGGAACCTGATCTAAAAATTTGGATTTGGCCTAGACTGGAAACCTAAGCAGTCCATGAGTAAATGGTTAAAAAGCAGTAGCTGGAAAAGAGCACCAAAGACTAAAGATTTTTATCTGGTACAGAATACTGGTGCAGGATTTAGGACTGAGCAGTGTGTGAGGATCTCTGCTGTATCCTAGAGGCATAACCTGGTGGTTCCAGGCTGCTCTGTCAGCTTCACAGTCTTGTCTTTCATGTCCTGGAGTACTGATTTATGGAAGCACAGAAGTGGCCAGGTGCAGCTTGGTTATTTTATTTAGGCTAAAGTGTTTTAAAATCAACTATTCCTAATCAAAGAAGAACAGTTGACATGTGGCATTGTGTAACTGGTTGCCTGTCTGGGACAGATGATGTCCTGACAGGGAAAAGAACTTCCTGAGAGGCTCTTAAGTTTTGTGGCAACACATAGCTTCCACCTTGGCCTCAGTTATTCAGGATGCCTGAGAATCATGCTCTGCTGCAGTGGTCTGCAGTCTCTTAAGTGACTAGTTAAGGGAGAGTGAAGGAGCCCCATGGGTCATGTGCCTTAACCATTTACAGAATGTGCACACATTTGTGTGTTCTGTGCGATGTATAGAATCTGTATACTGTAAGTACAATTACTGAACATAATAAAATTACTAGACCATTTTAATGCAGAGAGAAGGATAAGATGGGTAGGCTAATGGGTTTTTTAACATTTGATTTGTTTAATTCATTCTCAGTAATTAAACTCGTAGGCTGACTATAGAATGGAAAAGAAGGATCGCTAAATGTAGGTAATGTGTCTTTTAATTTAAAATGCGCATGGCTGTTGACTCAGACATTTAAAATACAGAAATTTTTCTAGTTAGTTTGAGATACGTGTTTTGAGCTTTTCTAATGAAACCAGCAACAAAGCAAACCATTAACACGCGAATCATTACAGTCTCTTTTGTCAAGATACTATGGCTTGATATAATTTTCTGTGGAATTACATTGATAGATGAAAAGCCTCACAATTACTTCAATAAGAATTAAGTAACTAAATTCCTAGTTAGCACATCAGATATGAATGGTTATTACTGAGTGTATTTTGCTATGGTTGAAAGGGCAATTGACAGCAGCAATGCTTACATGTAGAATGATGATGGTTGACCCTAATCAGCTTGTATGGTTGACAATGACCTGATGCTTCCTGGGACAGTGATCAAAGTTCTGTGAATCTTTCTAATGCAAAGAGTTACTCATTATACTCCCCAGCAAATTCTTTGAAGATCTGGGATTTCTGTACTAGACCTGAAGCATGTAGAACAATCACCCAGTCAGAGGTGGTAAGCTGTTGTTCTTTCATGATGCATTTTAGAAGACTAGTCACTAGTGTTCCATAGAGATATGAGACATCTTCATTAGTTTTACATCATTGTAAAGTACTCTAAATTACTGACATTATTGTAGTAGTCTAGATTTTAAAAATCTATGTTCAAAACTTGGTATCTCAGGAGTATCTTTCTGAGAACTCCACTATGCAAAGATATGTATTAGGCAAGGTGAAGTAGCCGATATTCATTACTGTTTTCCTCCTTGGGGTTTATGACTCAGTGTTATGAAGTATTAAGACAGGAATGAACATTGCTTAAGACAAAAATCTTGAGTTCTCTGAAACATTGTCATTACACCATTCAGTTGGACATGTTTGGCTACATAATTTTCCATCTGCATAAACAGAATAATTTAGAACTCATTGTGCAAGTGATGCAAAGAACAGGATATATAATTTTTAGAATCTCTTCCAGATTTTTAAAGTATGTAGATTGGCTAAACACCAGGCAGCACCAGATTATGACACTTTAAGGGGAGGTTCACTGTACACCTCACATCACTGCAAAACTTGGATAAAAATAGATGAGTTTTTAGCTTACACATTTTCTCTGTCATTCTTAGAATTTTTTATTCCAAGTGAATAGAATATGGTCTCTCCTTGGAGACAGAGAAGTAAAATATTTTGAATAAAACTTTGAAGTTGTATTCATATGGGTAAAACAGTGACTTTACAACTGCACTACATGCAAGGTAGTTCAGCCCGGCTGTCGCAGATGCTCCTTGACTTCGGAAGGCAGCAGTGGAAAGAAAGCTTCAGAAAAGAGATCTGTGGTTCTCTGTAAGATCAGGGAATTATTCCAAGTTCAACTCCCTTGAATGACCTATAAACAATATAAAATTTGCGCCCAGAGCTCATACTCTGTCTCTTTGATGCTGCTTAACTCTCTGGGAGAGGTTTTGTCCCCTAGGCTCTAACAAAAGTCTTTCATCTACAAAGACTTCTTTTGTGTACCTCGCAACCAAAACAAGAACAAAGAAGATATACTATCTTTAAGGTAAAAACTTGCTCACATGCTTGGAAGAGCTTGCAGACTATGTTAATAGTGCCATCTGGTGACATTTTATGTAGCCCTATGCGATTTTTGAGACCATTCTGTATTTTAACTTTTTTTTTTTGCCTATGGTTGTGAGAACATTTTCAGACATTTTAGTGAAATAATCTGGACTAGAACATCGAACAGCTTTTCCTCTTTAGTCTCATGAACTGCTTGTGAGTCAGTTTGCTCATTTTGAAGGCAGTTCTTTACACATGATGACAGAACAATGGGTCTGCAATGTTGTTTTGGCCAGGAATTCCCCACGGTAGGAGGGATCTTGGACAGTATCAATTGGCAAGTGCTATTAAAATTTTAAAAAAAGGCACAACCAAGCAAAAAAAATTTGTTGTAGCTATTTGCTACAGTATTCTGTTCTTCAGTTCTACTGATACCTGGTTTAGTGCTTGTCCTGGTTTAAGCCCAGCTGGAGAAAAAACACTGCAGAACTACTTCCTCAGTCCTCCCTCTCCTTCCCCCCACTCCAGTGGAATGCGAGGAGAGTTGAAGCAAAACTTTTGTGTTAAGATAAGAACAGTATAATAATTGAAAAGAAAGTAAAATACAGTAGTAAAGGTCAATGATAATAAAGATAATAAAAGGGAGGAAACAAGTGATGCACAGTGCAATTGCTCGTCCCCCACAGATTGCTGTCAGAGCCTTCTTCCTGAAGCCAGACCAGCCCCTTCCAGGTAACTCCCCCCAGTTTGTGTACTGGGCGTGATGTTCTGTGGTGTGGATTATCCTTTTGGTCAGCTCTGGTCACCTGTCCCAGCTGTGCTCCCTCACAGTCTCTTCTGCTCACCTCCTCACTGGTGGAGCAGGAGACAAAGAAAAAAAGGTTCCTTGACTTGGGATAAACGCAATTAGAAAAAACCCCAAACATCAGTGTGTGACCACAATTTTCATTCTCTATCCAAAACACAGCAGTGGAACAGCTACTGAGAAGAAATTATCTCTAATCTAGCTAGTACAGTGCTAGATCAGTTCTATGAGGAGGAAGCCAAAGAACAGACGCTGTTCGGTGGTGGGATACATCAGCAGAGATGCACATGTAATCAAAGATTCCCAAGATCGTAAACAGCACCAGAGAATTTGCAACATGCATGAAGACATAACGGGAAATTAAAACTAGATAAACTGAGAACCTGTGTGCTTTTAGCAATTTTTTTTGCTAATACTTACTTGCTTCTAAAGCAAGTAAAAAAGCAATTTAAAAGCAAATTAAAGCAGTTTAAATTGGCAACAGCATTAAGGTTAATATCTGCAATTGTATCACAGAATGGGGAGAAAGGAGAAATGCCTGAACTCAGCAAACAGATGACTGTTGAATAGTATTCCTTAATGACTAACTTTTTTTTGTCCCTAAAGGGATCAGACTGAGTTACATTTCCAGAATGCTGAGTGCGTAGTATGCTCTACAGTCTAGTATGCTCTTTAACATCTGACAGCATATGAGCATAACAATCTGAAAGTATAGAAGGGGGTAGAAATTACTCTTTATGTTTATATTTCTCCAGTATTTGAAGTTACTACTCTCCTAAAGTGAATAAGGAAGACTATAAATCTTTAATGTGCCTCAAACAGACCTGTTACTGTTAGTATTAGTATATAATGTTAGTATTAGTATAGTGAAATCTGAAGAGGGTTCACAAACTAGGATTTTTAGTGAGATCAAGAGTTCAGCTGATGTGCTGCTGATGTTCTGAGTTCTGAGTAAGTAGTCTGTGTGATACAGGCATGATTCACATGTGTGAAGCTATACAGCAGACTCTCAAATGAATAAACATATTTTGAAGACCACAGGGCAAAAGAGACATGTCTCTTCTTTTGATGAGAGGGATTTTATTTTGAAATGCTGTTAGTCTGTTAAATAATTAGCCCTCTTATGGGGACTTCTATATTTTACACAGTTAAA
Source organism: Tychaedon coryphoeus (assembly GCA_013398595.1). NCBI lineage: Eukaryota > Metazoa > Chordata > Aves > Passeriformes > Muscicapidae > Tychaedon > Tychaedon coryphoeus. The sequence goes on along the minus strand of WBND01000292.1, from coordinate 260,687 downwards.
CTTTGAACTAGTAATTTATGAGGAATTGAAATAGCCCTTACAGAAAGACATTTAATCTTGAAAACCTTAGTGGTTATGGTAGTAACTCATTTGTATGATTAATTAAAATTTCATTTTTAAATTGTGCTCTTTTGCTGATTTTTATTTGTATAGTTTCAGCTTTTGAGCATCAGATTAATGCTCAAAACATCTTTTCTACTGCTAAATCAATCAAATTAAGTAGTAAGCCTGATGTCCTTTAAACACCAAGTAAATATTTACAAAAATTTAAAACCAAACAGTAAGCATTATATTGTATTATTAGTCCTGTATGATGTAGCTATAGAAGAACACTTCTCATGTTTGCTCAAATAGAGACATAACATAAATTTCTCTGAAGAAGATAAAATACAAAGCAGTTATAAAGCTTCAGTTAAATAAAATGTGTGGGCTACAGTCTGTAATTAAGAATAGTGTTTCCATTATTCAGAGTGGCTTACAGTTTTCTGTAATCTGTCACTGCAGATATTAAGTTGGATTCTCTTTACTTACAATGGCATTCTGCTGAAAATATTTTAACATCTATCTAAATACCTTCTTTTTAAGCATCGTTTAGCAATGTTTTGTCCTTAGCTATTAGGTGAAGTTTAAATCTGATAGTTTTTAAATGTTTTGACCTCTGAAATAATAAAATAGTTTTAAAATGTTTATTACAGGTTTTTAATGTTCAAGAAAAAACTCAGTGATCCTGAGGTGTACTTGTACAATGTGTCAAAGACACAAAGACATTTGGTTTTTTGTATCCTGGAAAGAATTTTCTCGTAAGAGAGTTATACAAGATATGTAGCTTAGTGAGATTTGTCATAGGAATGAGTAATTGCAAAATCCTGACTTGAGAGACTAGAAATGTTGATTATCAGGATCAGAACTCTAGTATGTTGTTCATTATTCTTGTGGAAGGTTGATCTGTAGCATGACGGAGATGGGGTTTATCTGAAGGACAGGGACCTTGTCAGCCTTGCCTTAGCATCCTCCAAGGGGTAGTTTAGTTTCTGTACAGGCTGTACTCATAGCCTGCCTGTGAGTTGGCTGGATCAGCACAGGGCCTAATTAGCAGTATGGTTTCTTGATAATGTTCCCTTCTGTTTCTAAAGATGTTTGCAGTATCCATCGAACATGTGTTGTAGTACTCTACTTGTATTCTCCTCCACTGCCATTTCCCCTTCCAACTAATTTATCTGTGGCATCCATGATATTTGCATCCATAAGCACCACAGATGTATTTGACCCAGTAATGTGACTGATACTTACACATTTCAAACTCTTTCTGTAGCTGGTGTCATGAAGCAGAATGTAGGCACAACCTTCTGTTCCTTTTTATATCTTCTTGGACTGTGAAAAGAGAGGTCACAGCCACCTTATCTGTGTACCATCAGCAAGGCAGGGGCATTTTTCAGTGCTAACCTGCAAAAATGGCAGAAGTAATGTCACCAAATCCTGCTGTGGGAAAGTGAGCTCTGGCACTTCCACATCTTTGCTCTGGCACATTTCCACTGTTGTAAGTCAATGTTAGGTAGCAAATAAAGAATAAAAGGTATGCCATGAGGAATTCTACCTGATTAAAAGTAGAATTTAAGCTTTCATTTCTAAAGTGAACTTGGAAATCAGAGGGGGAAATGTTTATTTATAGAACTGTTTAGATAAATTTTCCCTTTGCTTTCTAACATCAGCACTGACGTTGGATGTTTTTTAAAACTACTTTCTACCTAAATCATAAATTACTGGACTACATAAAACTTACTTTAAAAGTGAGCATGAGCCATTTCCTATTCTCAAGATTACTGATTATGTTTGTTTTTTTTCAAGATGCCAGTCCAGATGAAAGTGATGGGTCCATTATACTTTAAAAAACAGGACTGGCTCAGCTGGTGTTCAAGGGGTCTGTGCACTTTTTAAACACTAATCTTTGCTTATGCTATTTTTACACACATAAAAGAAGCTGGCAGCATCAGAAAATGAACATTCAAGGTACTAATATTTGAAATTTTGATCCCATATGTATTATTAAATCATCCTTTTAACACATATAAATCTCAGCCATATTTTGCATACTCCAAAATGCCTACCTTCAACTCTGAAGTCTTTTATAATTGCACATCTTTAGTTTGTTTCCTCATATATATTGGAAAGTCAGGACAGAAAGGAGAGATTTAACACTTCTGCATATCAAGGTATTCAGTAAGAATAAGTATGAAGACCACTGCCAGACAACATACCAATAAAATAAGAAGCAAAATTACAAATGAATGCAGTCAATTTTGCAGACCGCTTTAAGCTCTTAAATCAGGTATTTAGCTATTCACTGCACAGAGCTGAGACTTCAGCTTGGACCACTCAATTCTAATATGTAGTGAAGAGCAGTAAACGGAGGCACCCTCAGCCAGTTTTGTCACTTTTGTTCAGAATTCTCAGGTTCGAGGGACTGTACTGCTTTGCACTGAAAACACTATCCCATTTTTCCTGGTGAGCAGCCTTGGGCTCTGTGATGGGCTCTGTACCAGCCTTGCTGTCCATGTTGGACCACTTCAGAGACGTGTGCTCCTTTTGACAGCACACTTCTTACTGCTGCACATTATGTGTGGTCCTCAGAAGAGAGATGCATATTCCTAGGGAAAACCAAGTAGTCACCTAGTTGTGTGAAGCACTGAGTCACACCCACCTCTACGTGAACCCCCAAGTGCACTTCCTAGATACAGACTGGGAAATGGATTCCCAAAGACCTCCTAGTTTAAGTCTACTCCAGTCTTGCATTCTCTTCCCTTGGGGCAAAGACCATAGATGTCCCATCAATGCTCAACCTTTTTTTTTAACCTCCTCCCTTATATCTGTGTTAAATTGTACAATGCTGCTAAGTATTCCACTATTTCTATTTGACGGACAGAGTGGTAAAATTTTTTGAACTTCTGAACAAGTGTATCTTATGTTTTGGGCTGCTAGTGACCATTCAGAAAAGGCTAAGGAAACAGCTAGTTTTCTTTCCCCCACATCTTTTTCTGTGCACCATTATTTCAGATGTGGGTTTATTTTTGTGCCATGCTTCTGCCCCTCCCCCCAGTTCTTATTTTTCAAATTGGCTCCTGCTGTCCCCCAAGAAGCTGAAGACACATTACTGTTGTTCAGGTGTACTTGTCCTGGATGTATAACCAGGTCTGTGTATTGGATATGTTAAATTTCTTCCATATCAGACATAAAATTTTTCCTTTGATAGGTTTGTCCAGCAAATTAGATATCACTACTGCTACTGCTGCAGGTGAACTGGGAGATGTTTTAGCTTTTTTCCCCATCTGGAGAATTTTTTAGGCTCTCATCCTCGACCAAAATTACTATTTTGTTTGTATAAAAGTACCTTGCTTTTAACAGTTATCTCATTTAATGGGAAAGTAATGTTAGTACAACTAATCAATATATGTCATAGACATGCAGATATTGCACACACCTGATCAAATACTAAAAATGAAAGGAAAGAAAAATCATTTATGCTGTCGTGTCTGAAACAGCTAACAAGTTTCCCGGGCGGTTTGTCCCTGACCCCCTGTAAGGTATGTGCTGTTGTATGGGGAGAGCCTGAAACACCCTGCTGTTTTGTGCAAGCGCTCTGTAAAAGGCCAGCACAGCTGTAATCCCGCCATGACCAGAGCCTAGTCATCAGTTATATTCTGTTTCTGCCTAAAAATGTGGTGAGAGAGCAGGATGCTTTGAGAGGTGGTTCTCTGTTCAAAGTTTTTCAGGCCACATTAGCACTCCTTATCCAGAACTGATTTCACCATGCATAATTCTTTCCCAACTCCTTCTGGTTGATACAGGTGAGCTAATCCAGATACTGCGAGAACAGAATTCAAATGGGAATCACGTGGGTGGGATTTTAGCTTTGGTTTATTTATGGATATTTGAGAATATATCTTGTAATTATTCTCTCTGAATATCTGTCTCTGCTAGGACATGGAACCCATTGTGGGTCATGCTTAAAATTTGTTTTTCATTTAGAAAACTGACTCTACTACTTAGAGAAGTTTACCAGTATTGCATATAGAAATGGTTTGCTACATTTCGTACAAATCACATCTTTAATTACAGATAATCACCAAACAAAACTATTTCTGAGCTGAGTAATTTCCAGACTCCTTTGATAAAACATAAGACACAAAGTGTACATCTCTGCTAGGGCTTTTCTAGTGCTTCTACCCAAACTTACTTTTGTTAAAGATGGTGCTGCATAAAAATAGGAGCTTTCATCTTGACTGTTCTCATTTTGCATAGAAGGAATTAAATCAAATTTTTAAGGTGAGGTAATTATCTGATAAATATGCGTCCCTATCTCTTGTTAATGAGTGAGTAATTGGACAATTAAGGCTCACTTCCTTTGTGCAGTCTGTTAGAAACTGATGCAAAGACAACTAAATGCTTTCTGTAAACATTTAAGTCTAAGTATATGTTTGAGGAGGTAGAACAAAACTATGTTTGGTGCTTGAAAATACTGGAGAGACATTAAAAGTAAGAGAAGACAGACATTATAATTTATTTCATATTACACCAAGGAATTACAGATAAGAAGGGGCAAGGCAACTTGTGTAGTTACTCTTTAATATTCAATACTGCAAGCAGAAATACTTGCTGTTATGTACAGCTGCTTCATCTTAAAAAAAAGCCCAACTAAACCAAACAACTAATCAAAAATCAAACCCACCAAAAAAATATGGAGGAAGGGAGAAAATAATGTGAGTCTTGAGAGAGGTGGGAGTGGAGTCGGACCTCCAAATGTTACTTGCTTTTCCCAAAAGATCTTCCTTACCTAGAAGGATTGTCTTTCTTATCCCTGAGGTGTTCAGTCCCAGTTTGGATGGGGCTTTTGTGCAACTTGTTGCAGTGGTATGTATCAGTGCTCATGGAACACAGGTGGATTAGGTGATGAGTAAAGGTCCCTTCCAACTCAAAACATTCTGTGATTTTATGAAAGGACATGATCATTTCCAGTGATGCATGTTATTAGCTGAAGCATTACAAATTTTTTTTATCAAAAAACCTAATAGTTCTTTTTATCAGTCTGTTTGATTGTGTCCTTATTACTTTTTCAACTTTCTACATAATTAAACATATAAACTTTGATATGCTTTCTAAATATTCTCTTCTATTCAGTTACTGCATTTATCTGTATTTTGCTTTTTGTATCGTAGAGGGTGTCTTCTTTTTTACCAGTTCCAGGGAGACAAAGTATAATCTTTGCATAAGGGAAAGGGCAGTAAAGGGCTGAAGGAATTTCTGTGGCACCGTTGGCTTTTTGTGGACCTCCAGCAATGAGTCAAAAGGATAGAACCAGAAATAATTACGTGCTTGTTCATGTGCAAAAGCATAAGTATTTTTCCACGGTTCAGTTTCAGTGAGGCAGCACTACTCAGGATGTTGAGGTATGTGAATAAAGCATATACTTAAGTGTTTGTTGCCTCCATGGTTAATCCTCTAAATAAATAGGAATTACATAGTGGAAATTAGCTATTTTCTTTGAAGATTGATTAACTATTTCTACTATAAACTTTAGAGATATTCACAAAGGAAATTCTCTAAAATCAGAAAATCTGAAAATTGCTTCAATGGCATGAATACAATAACCTCTTGAGTAGCAACATTTCTGCCTGAAAACTTTTGAGGATATATTAATCACTGTACAGTAGCATAAGGATTTATAGTTTGACATGCAAGAGCCACTCTTATACCAAGAAGCTGTAGTTGTCCTGTGTGCATCAGCCAGTCCTGCCCCAACCCTGCAGCACTTTGATTTCCTGTGATTTCAGTCTAGGGTGCATCTGGGTGTATTCTAATTTCGCAGATAGGAGCCAAGGTTTCTCTCCTGGCTAAGAGATCAGGATGCTGAAGAGTGCTGATCTACCTTTGGTGAAGTTTTCAAGTGTGTACAGGAATGTAGAGCCTGTCAGCAGCAATGGAAAGTATAATAAAGTTTGCAAAATCAACTCTGTGGCTGGGCACGTAAAAGCACCAAAGCCTGATTTCTGTTTCATTTCCTCAGGAGTGAGGGATATCTCCACAGAAGTCTCTGCCTCAGCAGGATCACTCAGACGCTATGAAAGTAACATTTTTCTATATGTCTTTTTTCTTTCCTGAAGTGTATCTGAAGCAATGAATTACAAAGGAAACAGAGTCACTTTTTCTGATGTTCACTGAATTCTGTACTACCAGAGGTAGTACCAGAACTACTACCTGAAGGTAGTAGATGTTAGGGGGCTAAACATTTTTTTCTCTGTGTGATTTAAAAGTAATCCACAGGCCCTCCTGCCGTATTAGATTTTTCTTACTAGTTTATTTAATTCTCACACACTGTCTCAAATTTAAATATATTTGTAGTGTATCAGACAAATTTCAAATAAAATATTTCTCTCAAAATATATTCTGAACAGCAACATCGTGTAGAAACAATACTGATAGTCTGCCTAAGCTAGATAAATGTGTACACTTTGGCCTTTCTCCAAAGCAAGTTGAAAAAGTACAGTGAGTGATCTTGGAAGGCTCTTTTGGATCACTATTAGTAGATGAATCTTTCCTAGAAACAGCCTGAGTAGGAGTATGCTCTCAAACCTGTTTATCTTTTTTATTTGCCTGTTTATTTGCGACTTTTCCTGTGCAGTTATTAGCAATCAGAGCTCTTTTATTGCACAGATGTGGAAGAAAACTGCCATGAAGATGTGGGCTCTGCCATTTGGCTCTTGGTAGTGTTCCTGCCCTGATTTCTGCACTCTATTGATGGGATTTGACTCTCCTCAGGAAGTTGTCTAGGCTGTCCAAATTCTGTAGGGGGAGGCACACGTGCAGACAAACATTTCCAAAGGGGCAATTCATCTGATCCGAAAACAGTCACTGGGTGGGATATCTCAACTTTTCTACAGTGTCTCTGCTAACTTTTTTCAGAAACAGGTGGGTAGAGGAGGTGCTGGCTGCCATAAATCTTTAGCTTTTTGAGATCACTTGCTGCCCAGTAACTATTCACTGGATACTGCTCTTACACTGCCCACACACTACTCAGACTCTCGTACCTTCTTATTCTGCTAATGATGCTTCAGTCTTTTAGCAAAGGAAAAGCCAAGATGCAAAGACTCTTTAACATGTGGTTGCTCTTCTAAACATGTTCCCATCCAAGCTGGGATGTAAATAGTCAGGCGCGGTTTTCTCTCCCATCTTTTCTCAGTCCTTGTTAGCTGATGGCGCGACTATTAATTTGTGGTTGCTGTCAGCTTTTAGAACTTGTTTCTTACTAATTAGAACATCTAGATTTAGAGTGCTGGAAGTCTCAGAACAGCATTTACGCTTTTCTGATGGCTGCCATCACTTACAACAAGGGCTAATCTGGGGGATGCTGAGGTACAACGTGAGTCAACAGCTCATGACAAAGCTCATTCTTGGATTCTGACTCAGTCTGCAGAGGGGATTACAAAGAGAACATTCAACCCTCACTGACCCGTTGGTTTGGTACTTCTTAGTGGTAGCTGAAAGGGGGCTTGCCTCATTAAAAGGCATGAGTCCTGCAGAACTGGGTGAACATCCAGCTCCTCAGACTAAGGGCTTGATGGTCCCACTTCCTTTCTAGTGCAGAACAGGGATCAATAGCTGCAATGAGTCACAAGATATTTATTTAGGCTTGTTTTACGAGAACATTTCTGACTTAAAATGTATTTAATGTCTTAGAAATGTGGAAGAAGAAGAAATAAAGTAAAATGTGAAATAGGAAGTGAGATGAGATGAAATACTCATTTGAAAGGAAAATTAGCCTACAGTAATCAAGATATAAGTTAGAAGGTTAAGATAAAAATCTTCTAATAAAGAAAACTAAGATTTTTTTACCCAAGACAGATATTCTATAATTAAATAAATGTAGAAACCAAATAGGTTTTTTAGAACATTAACTAATTTAGGAAAAAATTATTTATAAGTATTTTTCCTGTCTTGAAAAATTTCTGATAGGTTGGTTACAAGTTGCCATTTTTCATGTATAATTTCATTCTTTAATGTGTATGCCTTTTGCAAGTGTGTGTCTGGGGTGGAGGATGGTTATAGGCTCCCAAAGGATTAGTTTAGGATTTTTTCAGGGTCACCTTTAATAAGTTGACTGTAATAGAGTTTTTAATAACTGTACTTCTTTCAGCTGTAGAACGTTTTCTCTCTATACCTAAACATAATCTCCCTTGTTAAAAGCTATGTGCAAACTGTTTTCTGCAAGTGCTGCATCCCTTCTAGATTGAGGGAGATGTTTATTAATTTGGAGCTCATGTCTTCATGTACTTTTTGTGTCCACTGGCTTTTTTAACTCCAGTGAAAGGACATATAGACATGGAAGAGAATTTGTTACAGGAATAGGAATTTTTATTTTAGGTAGAAACAGCTGGGTAGTTGCTTGTAATTGGGGAAACAGTGTAGTTATGCTATTCTTGTATTACTTTGTCTAAGTATATTTCAGTCTTTTGCTTTTGTCTATGTAAACTAGTCAGCATGTGAAAGTTTAGGAGTTTTGTATGCCTCTCGCCTTTCCTTCATGTGGAAAATATGTGCAGCTTAATTTATACATATCTTCCTCAATTTTAATGTGGCAACAATTAATACCTCATTCACCAGACTGGATGTATCGTCTGTCTGTCACTGTGTAATTCAGTAACCAGAGGATTAACTCCTAAGCCTGCCTCCTGAAATGCCAAATTTGAGTACTGTAATGGAGGAAAAGGTAGGGAGGAAGCTGCTTCCCTTTTATGGATTGGAAATGCCATGTCACCTTTCAGTGCAGCTGTGAGGCATTTACTCAGAGGGCACAGGCCATTGCTAGAGGGCAGGCCTTTATTTGTTACACAGAGTCAGACCCAGAAGAAGAAACCCCATGTCTCTGCTGGCACCAGACAGTCCTGAAATTCCTTCTTTAACTACTGGCTTTAGGCAGGCCCATGAACATGCAATTTTTAGACCTTGAAGTCCCATGGGCACCTGCAGTTCTGGGTGACAATGTGTGCAAATATTTGGTGTTGACAGAGCTGAGTGACTCAGCACAGTTTTCATTCTTGACTCCCAGTCAGGTCATAAAATAGTTGTCTTTCTGTCTGTTCCTTGAGGGCTCAACCAAGCTGGCGTTTTCGGGAAATACCAATCATATTTTTGTACGAGTCTGATGGAAAATATGATGGCAGTGGCTTCCTTTGCCTCACTTTTTTTCCGTGTACCCTGCACGCAACACAGAAAGTCCAAAACTTAGCATTGTAATTGTTAAAGTATTTATGTCCCTGGTTGAATTTAGTACTAAGTGACTTTCTCAGTGTCCAATAGTATTTTGTTTGCAAGGCTAAGGTTAACAAGATTCTGGTTTTTGACCTGTGCTTTCAATATCCAGTTTTGCTGTCTCTGACAAACTGTTCAGACTCAGCTAATGACTATTTCTGCGAAGGAAAAACATGCTACAGGAGATCTGAGATCTTATTATTTTTAATTGATTAAATGCATTACTCTGTCTGATTAAGAGTCTTTATGGAAGATGGTCACATTATTGCAAGTAAAATGCATGACAAATAGTAATCATGCAAAGATAACATGGAGTTATTGCCTAAGCTAATATGTTTCTCTAAGGCACAGGAAGTTTTACTAAGAGAGTATGTGACTTTGAAACACCCAGAAAAGCACTTCTGAATGGCATAGTATTTCATGAAGAGTGAGAAAGAGCTCTTGTCTGTATCCCCCTCAGTACTCAAGACTAGATAACATCACTGTAAGAGCAAGCTCACGTATGCTCTTTCTTCAACAATAGAAATTGAGAGCTGTAGCTGCAGATGATACACCAGAAAATTTCCTGAGCTTCATTGTTCACCACAGAGGCTTAATTAATCCTTCCAGTGTGTTTCTGTGTGGTGGTTGTGTTCTGTGACCATCTGCCATCTGGCGATGGGATTGTAATGGCTTTGAACAATGTTGTAGTCATCAAAACCCTCAAAGAATATGACAAATACTGAGTAGCAGTGTCCTTCAGTGTTTCATGTAGTAAGAAAAGAGTGATTTAGGGCTCCTTGTGTGGGAGTTTTAAAGTATGCACAGAACCACATAATTCTCAGAAAGGATGATCTCTGCTTAGGCTGGGGGCAGTATAAGGGATGCTGCAAGCCCACATTATCATCTTCTGCTTGCATTTTGCTGGCTCTCATAAGCACAGATTTATTTAGGAAGGCTTAATTTGGTAATCTATTTTCCCTGTGTTTAATCCTTTAGATGCTGAAAAAAAAAGCCGCTACAAGATATCTTTATTTTTCCTCAAGGGGTAAAATGACATAATTAAAATGGTTTTTTTACTGAGTTTCAGGGTGAACGGTTACTCATAGATTTGCTAACAGGGCACTTGTTTCTGAGGGTTTAACCTGTGAACAGCAGCACAGAAGCACAAACACATGCTTTTGTCTTAGCCATATTCTGCCAATGTGACTGGAGAGAGGCTAGAGCAACAGGTAACAAGCAGTCAGGTGAGAGTACCAGGGAAGGAGGAAGGGAGTCCCTCCTAGGAAGACACAATGGAGGAGAAGCTAGAGTGATCATGTCTAACAACCTCCTGCTGTGCACAGGGGTGCCACAGGACAGGCTGAGGTCAGTGCATGTTAAACACAGTAGTGAGCACAGATGCTGGCTCACCCTTGGCTGGGCAAAGCAGCTGTTTGCAGTTTGATGGCTGCACAACTCTGCCCTTAAAATGGGAGATTAACCTTGTTCCCTATGGAAAACTGAGTATGATCCCAGAATATTTGTCCCAACCGCACCTCAGATTCTCCCATAAGAAGGGAAAGGGTGGCTGGAAGCAAGACCTAGATGGCCCATAGCTCTTGAGCTGAGTCCTGTAAGCAACTGTTTATGGGGTAAGGCTTTATTTTTGTATTATAGTTAGCTTTACAAACTATTTTATATTTTGTTTGACTTAATTTAGTATCTTATATATGCTAAACTCCAAGATTTCACAAAAACTACAAACCAGTAATTTACTACATACATATATGGAATTGATCAGTAGATATTTCATTAGATGTTCATTAAAATTAAGATAAATGAATGAAGACTAGTTACAAAGTGACTTATAGGATGATGTTGCAATTGAAATCTAACCCCAAACTTGGATTCTCCTGCATGTGCAGTGCATTCATTTTACCTTCTCTAGGGTTCTAGAAAATCACTCGGAACTTTGTATTAGATCTATAGGTTCTGGAGGTTTATTTCCTCACGTCTATCAAGAGTCTAACAAGCCTTCATTATAATGAGCTCTGTCCCACAAGTAAACAGAGTAATAAAATTTGCAGGTTCAGACTTAAGTGCCAGAATTGAAGCGAGGTGTGATGTAAGAGTGACATGCAGCACTACATTCCTTTTTTTATGTGGAATTTGTTTTTTCATCAGAACAGCACCTTTTAAAGGTTTCTGGTGGTCTTTTCATGTAGAATAAGCTAGCTTTATAGAAAGTTAGTGAATACTTACTTTTTCAGTGTTTGATTGTGATTTCTGTAGCACCTAATATTTTACCTATTTTGCAATCAATCCTAAGTCATCACAATCTTGCCAAGCTCAGAGATCCTAACATTTGCTTTTCCTTAGCAGAGTTTGCACACATGGAAGAAAATGCTGGAAGCCTGGGCACAGCAGAGTGCTTCAGGGGGCTTCAGAGCACTCCTCCTGAGACCTAGATTTGGGCAGGGAAATCTGGCTCAGGGTATGCTTCTTACATCCCCATCTTTGCCAGATATAGTCAGTGGTTAAACTGGTGTTTTGGTCCACACCTCTGTCAGGGTAGGGGCCTGTAAGTAAGGAATGGGGCTGTCTGTCTGCTCTTTGATCCCTCCTGTTGACTTTCCAGACCAGAATGTCTTAGTCATGTTCTCTGCCAGACATAACCTACAGCAGCTATGATTAGCCTGCTCAGAGTTTGTGGCTGAGGTTACAGACCTTATGCAGTTTAGCCAATATGATTAGGTATGACATGGAAATGTAACCTAGAAGCCAAGAGTACATGTTCCTTCCACAAACAATTCAGTACAAAACCCATTATGGTCTATATCAGACCATTGCAGATTATATGCTTTTGCTGAACAGCTGTACCTAAAGCTTAGATGAAGCATTTGAAATTCAGTAAATTGAAATGTTTTAAAGTTTTAAACATTTCTTCTAATATTCTTATTTAGATGTATAATAATTTTAAAGATGTTAGTTTTATAGAAATATCTGGCATAAGGGTGTGGAAACAGTGTATATACAGCTGGGAAAATAGGAGTTTCCATAAGCATATTTAGTCAGACTTGCTTATTCTTGTGAAAAATTTGTTTGGGTTAGATGGCCTTGCCTGACTGTTTTTTTCTGCAATTTTCCTGACCAGCCTGGTTGAAGCATGAAATACAGCAGCAGTGTTCAAAACATGTTCAGCATTCAGGACTGAAACACAAAAAAGGGAACATCTTTTCTGAACTAGCCTTTTCTGTTCCCCTGTCGGTGGTTATTTTAAACCAAAATGTACCTTACATAGTTAGCCCTATTTTAGAGCTTGCTATGTGGTCATTCATCTACCCGCCCACATAGCAGAAATTTTACCCAGCCTGTCCTTGAAGGCTATATTCAGGTTCCTGCTGGGAAGCATGGTTGAGAGGGGACGCTGAGAGAGGCAGGGTCGTGCAGCCTCCCCACCACAGCTGGGACAAGCTGTGCTGTTCAGGAGTGCCCCAGAGCTTCTCATTGTTTTAGAGGACACAGGTCTCATTTGAGGTTTGATTTTCTAAAAAAAAAATGCAAAACCACCCGAACAGCAGAAAATAGAAATTGGTTGTTTTGAACATGCGATTCACTTCAGGGAAACCAGTGCTCGTCTGTGTTGCTGTCAAGGCTGCTGAAGAGAGATGCCAAGCCTGCAATCAGAGGCTGTGTCTCCTCCCATGGCCCTGTCACCTCATCCACATGCCTGGATGCCTAGGAACTGCTGAGGTGTCCGTGAAGTGCAACCAGATTTCCCAGGATGCTGCACAGGGTCAGTTACTGGGGTGTATGGCATATGGTACTTGCATGAAAACCTTCCCCTTTCTGTATACCTTTGCTGCTTTTGTCTATTATGTTAAAACCTGTGCATGCTAAGGGCATGATTTTGCAGGATTGGCTACGAGGTAACAGGCACTTTGTTTTTATTTGTGGCTGTCTAACGTTACCCTGCTTAGTAAGGTAAGGAGTAGTGTGTAAGTGTGTGTTCGTGTGTGTGTGTACAGGAGGTTTCTCAAAATTATCAGCACAAATGCATAGGTGAGACTAAGTTACAGTGCAGATTTCAGGCAAATCCCTAGAAAGTAACAAATTGTTTTTTCTAAACTTTGTGAAGAACTCACAGAGTTTGGGTAATGCAAACTGGAAAACACTGAAGATTGGAAAAAGCAAGCTGCATATATGTATAGTGCTGTTTGTGGGATGTTGGTACTTTCCTTGAACTGCTCATTCCATGCTTAGAGTTTATAGGCAGCCATTACAGCAAGTAGCCTGAATGATATGCTGGATCTGATGCCTTTGTTAGGAATTACTGCCCATTCAAGATTTTTGAATTACAGCTCAATGACTTCTTCAGTAATGTGCTTTAAATTTCTTTCTTTCTTCCTTTCTTCCTTTCTTTCCTTTCTTTCCTTTCTTTCCTTTCTTTCTTTCTTTCCTTCCTTTCCTTC
>WBND01000292.1:221661-242830 GCA_013398595.1 Tychaedon coryphoeus | reverse complement strand
TTTGCTGTCTCCTCTTTGGTAGAGGAAAAGCTTCACTATTGCAGTTTCTGGCCATAAAGAGAAACAAAGCAGACAGGGTCTGTCTTGAAGTGCATCAGAAGTTCCTGTAGCTCGTGTGAAAATTGGTAACTTGATCCAGTAGGAGCCTAAATTATTACTTCTGTTAAGGGAAATGCAGTTACAATGCAGTCATTTAGATTGGTGGAAACACTGTCCAGTCAGTGCCCTTTATTCCAACCTTGCAGTGTCATAGGTTGCTGTTTGTCCATCAGTGGCAGGGGGCAGGTCCCAGGAGAAAGCTGGAGTTGCAGGAAGGGCTGAAGAGGTGAGGCAGGGTAGATAGGAGGGGGAACTATAGTGATTGCAGGCACAGGAAGTATTATTTAAGTACTGACAGAAGGTGAGGGAAAAAAAATAAAATCTTTATGGAACACCTTGGAAAATGAGAACACTTACTTACAAAAACGCTGTACTGGTCTGCCTGTGTGGGCAATAACTTTTTTCTGCTTTGTTGTTTACTCCACACCCATACTCCTGTTCTCAAACTGGACAGTTGTCTTTTGCACAATAGTTGTTCAAATGTCTCCTGCTTAAATTGTTACGAGGTTATGAAGAATTACTCCTTTTTCCCGTTTAGTAATTTTCCTCAATTTTGTGAGCAAAATACAACCTATGGATTGATAAGATTGTATAAAATTGTAATTCTAGCCCGATATATGATCAAAGATACTTTAGTACTAAGCTTAACTATGGAAATTTATTGTGCTATTCTCTTTAGTTTACAAATCATGCTTCTAATTGAAGTACCTTTTACTTTTAAGCACAGAGTTACATGTTTATAAGTCTGACAATGGCAAACCAACTACACGCCTGAGCCAAAGACATTATAACTATCAATGTCATTCCATAAATATAATCTTTAGTTTTTCTCTTTCTTTATGGTGAATAAAGTGTTGCTTTGTGTGTTTGTTGAATGAATAAAGCTAGGCTGAAGAATGCAGTTGATATTTTTAAATTTTATACACCTTAAAGATATGAAACAGAAGACCACCCTCAGCTTAGGAGTTGGAAGGAAAAGCTGCACGTTTCAGGTGTTGGCACTGAAGCAGGTTAGTGTTTAGACTAAAGTATTCTTAGCTTTAGGTAGCTACTGCAGAAGTTCTTGGGATGCTAATGATAATATGAATCCAAACTTGATGCTTACAATATTCACACTTAAATATATAATGTACCACCAACAAAGTCTTTCCAGAAAAGGAATTACTCAGTTGCTTGGAGGGTTTTTTTGAGCTTTTTTCTTTAATTATTATTATTTCCTGAATGGGTTTTGTACCATGCGTGGAAGGAGAGGCCCACAGAGCAAATGGACAGGTTGTCTTTATTCTGTATAAGTGGACACTGAAAAAGGAGAACACAATTAACCTATTAATGTGAAAGAACATATAATTTTGCAAAGTTTTAAACTTTTCACTGCAAGAACAAATGGAAAATTGAGATGCTTCTGGAAGTGCTCTGTAATTAATATGCCAGCCTTTTTTAAAATTAATACTCTAGTAAACATTCTTAGTTTGTTATATATGCAGCTGTATTAAAATTCAGAGTAGTCTTACCACATGCTGCTGGAAGCAGACCAAATTATGAAAAAGAATGCATTTTTGAATGTCATATTCTTTTCTGTAAGTAAATGCAATAGTTCTGCAACAAAACAAAGGAATTAAAGTGTACCATTCTGTAAAGTAGTAATGAACTCACAGAAGAAAATTCAAAGTAACTTAAAAAACGCCCCAACATAAACCAAGCCAGTGAAATTGCAGTTGAAATAAAGATTCACTTTTTTACATGAGCCTAGTATTACTGATTTGGAAAGCAGGATGCTGGAACAAAACGGAAATGTTTAAATGCTGATCCTTCATGGATACCAAATGGAAAGCTGTTTTCACACATGGTATTTTGAGAATGACTAAATGTGGAGTCTGTTCTTACTCCAGGGCTGATTCTGCTAATCACAGTGTCCAAGTGTCGGATGTTTGTACCAAAGTTAGACCTGTACCACTGACTTTTTCCATCCGTGAGGACAGTACTCCATTCATGTGGACTGTTTGCACCCTAAGCTGGGTTTATATTGACCCTCTGTTTCCACAAATGCTTCATAAATATGCTAAAAAATAAAACCATAGTGTTTCTCTTCCATTCTGTCTCAGTTATAGTCAGAATTATGTTGAAATGAAAACCCATCCATGACGTATCCTATCCTACTAGTGACCCAGGAAATACACTGGAAGCTTATGAAGGTTGTTTTATTTTGCTGAGCATGACAGCAGAAGCTGGTTGATTTGTCCTGTCATGGAGTATCCTGACCAAAGAGCAAAAACTCTCTTTTTTCCAAGAAGTCAGTATTGACATACAACACTAACATGTAACAATAGCATGTATTTTTGCATCAAGTTTATCCAAAACATGCTGAGAAATTATTTTGAAGTATATACAGTGAGAACATTACTGTGATTTGATAAGGTCTGCATGACCTGTTACTTCTGCTGTCTCTTGTATAATTTGGACAGCATGGTATAAATAACCTGTTGCTTTCATGTGCAGTGTATTAGAAAGAAAGCTGCAGCTTAGCAAGCTGCTTTTAAAACTATGAAAATCACAACAAGGAACATGAGTGAAAGTTTTGTGGCAGGCATACCACTAAAAGAGTCAATTTTGTCTGTTCAGTAGCATGGGAGCTCTTTCTGAACAGTAATTTTAAGTATTATACAGAATCTGTGTAGCAAGATACTCACAAGCAGAGCATGTAAAAGAATTTATCCTGTAACTTCTCAGGTATTTATTCAGAGAGGCTTTAAGTTCTATTTTCATTCCAAGAAACAACTTGGAGGGACATTGTTTAGTTGCAGTGCAAAGAGAAAGAATTTTAAGGATTAAAATCTCATTTGTTCAGCTCTAAAATTATTTGTATCTAGACCCTAGTCAGATCCTTTAAGTCCTGGAAATGCTAATGTTTACTTCCTGAGAAGGTTCTAGTTTATGAATTTTAAAGTTGCAGCTGTTTCTTACTCATAAAAATGATTCTGCTAATAGCGTAAGACTTACATCAATTTATAAGAAACTTGAGGATAATTTATCCTTAATTGTAGTAGGTTTGTTTGTTTGTGTTTTTAAACTTCATAAATATACCAAGAAATCTGACCAAGAAATTGGAAGTGGGATTTTTCTATTGTCTTGATTATTCTTCATCTCAAATTCATGTTTTTCTAATATATTAAAGATTTGTGGATGTGTTCCCTTAGAGTACTGTTGAACACCAGGTCCCACTCAAAAAGGCATGTAAACCCAAAAACTATGGGTGTATCTGTGAAGGATTCAAGATCTTGGATGTGAATGCTTCCCAGGGCTTGGAACTCAGAAATGTGGTTTCAGAGGGCTGCCGAGTCTCCAGACAAGTACTCCCTAAGTTTTCCACCTCTGTGTTGATCACTGGGAATAAACCATGGCTCAGACAGGGTTGTCTTTACCTCAGTTTTGCCATCTAAACCCATCTCTGCAGTAGACATATACCATCACTTTGGGGACACAAAGTGGGATAACAGCTTTTCTCCAAATTCAGTTGAGAAAACAATTTAAATAAATCTAGGTCAGGAAGCAGTTGCTTTCAAATACCTGATAGAAGCATGCACTGGAACCTCTAAAAGAAAGAGCCTTTTTCGTAGAGCATTTTCCCTGGATTTTCTCTGCCCTGCCCATAAATCAAAAGTTTCCTCCATTCTTCCCTTCTTTGCCTACATTATTGCTCCTTTACATTCTTCAATTTTCTTTCTCTTTAGCTTGTCTCCTTACTGAAGCTTTTCCATTGACAGAATAGCATAACATTGACATCTTTGCAATAGTGGTATTTTTTGTTAGATATGCCACACCCTTTTCTTTATTGTTTATTTTCTTTATGGCAAGTACTTGAAGGGGCAGTTACCTGCCTTTTCTTACAGCATGAATGCTGACCCATGTTTTACTGAGCCAGTGAGCTGTTTATGCAGAAACATGATGAACTGTACAGGGAGAACTTCTCTGATGGCTGAGCTAAGAGGCTGGCAAGAATCCATGGGGCAATAACGTAGTACTCATTGAAATTCACTGTCACCACTGTGGTATTTAATTAGCTGAGTTGTTGGAAACCAGCTACAGGGAAGTGAGAATAAACTTCTGAAAGAAAGAAAGCAAGAAAAAAGAGAACAAAAGAGCCAGACAGTCTGTATCGATTCAGACAGAAGATAGGGTCAGTAGTACTTTTTCCATTTTTTATAGCCTTGATTACAGAACTTGAATTAAGAAATATTTCTTACTGAACTGGTGCACACACACTCCACAGTCTTTTACAGAACTCTTCTATTTATTGATACTGAGTACAAATCATGTTATGATTGGGGTCTAAATAATACTGTTCTCTCCTGTTAAAGCAGTGACCCTCATTTTTCACTGTTAGCTGAGGTGAGAGTTAAACTGCTGTTAAATAAGGTGTCCTCATGAATTTCCCTAAGCTTACTTGCTTAATATATGCTAGAAGTCAAAAATGTATTGTTCTGAAGGCATCTTTTTATGAAATTTAAACATTTAGCTTGCAAGATTATGTTCTTTTATATAACTGATAACTTGAAGAAAATTTCTGTTGTGATTTCAGTTTAGCTCCATCCCAAATTCTTTGTATCTATGAAGCTCCTATGAGATCCTGAATACCCCATAAAACCTGCCTAATGATGAGGGAAAGGCTGTGGATGTTGTCTACTTGGACTTCAGCAGACCCTTTGACACCATCTCCCATGGCATTCTTGTGGAAAAGCAGGCAGCTCAAGGCTTGGAGAAGGTGCAGTCTGAGGTTAAGAGCTGGCTGGATGGCCGGGCCAGGAGAGTGGTGGTGAACAGTGCTGGCTCCAGCTGGGGATCAGCCACAGTGGGCTCCCCAGGGCTCAGCGTTTTGGCCTGCTCTGTTTTGTGTGTTTCCTGATGATGTGGATGAGGGGATTGAGTGGATCCACAGTATGCTCGCAGACAAAGCTAAGTTGAACGGGACTGTCAATGTGCTGGAGGGCAGGAAGGCTCTGCAGAGGGATCTGGCCAGGCTGGATCATGGCCCAGGGCCAGTGGTGTGAGGCTCAACAAGGCCAGTGCTGGCTCCTGCCCTTGGGTCACAACAGCCCCAGGCAGTGCCACAGGCTGGGGCAGAGCGGCTGCAAAGCTGCCACAGGAAAAGGACCTGGGGGTGCTGTGACAGCAGCTGAACATGAGCCAGCAGTGCCCAGGTGGCCAAGAAGGCCAATGGCACCCTGGCCTGTTCCAGCAGTAGTGTGGCCAGCAGGAGCAGGGCAGGGATTGTCCCCCTGTACTCAGCACTGGGGAGAACACACCTCAAATCCTGTGTTCAGTTCTGGGTCCCTCACTGTAAGAAAGACAGAGAGGTACTGGAGCATGTCTGAAGAAGGGCAGTGAAGCTGTGAAAGGTGTAGAGAGTTGCTCCTCAGCGAAATCTTATGTATTCTCTAAATATTTAATTTTCACTTGAATAGGACAGTGTGCCTCTCAGCACATTTATATGTTCTGTAGATTTCTTGGATGTTTAATTATAGGAGTTCATCTTCAGTAAATTTTGCTCTTACTTGTATCTGTTTCATATTACTTCACTAGTTGAATTCCAACTGAATTTTTAAAGTTTTAGTCCATGTTTTGTGAATTAAAATTGTTAGTAGTTTTGAGCTTTCAATTATTCACATTTTGTTTACTTTTGGCTAATGATAATTACTGAAGAATTTGGATCTTCAACTCTGTTATTTTGTGTGTGTAATTAGTACCCAAAAAACAGGAGAACTTCATTGTGAGAGTAATTTTGATAATTTCAAAGATTTCAGCTGTTAGTATGAATTTACCAAGGTTTCTATGTCCTTAGGTTTTACTGGGTTGAATGAAACACACCAGTAGGCCATGATTTTTGAGAAAGGAAGGAAATTTTCTCTGAGAAGTGAAACAGGGAAGTAACTGAATATAGTGCTCACAGCAAAGGGCTGTTATCAAGTCTGTTCTTTCTTGTTGCTCTCCAAAAGCTGAACAGTTCACAGAAACATCCTTTACTGCCAGTACACAGAGAGCCGCATCACAATATTGAACCCGATTGATGCAGAGATGAGTCAAAGATATCCTGATGCTGTGCACCATTTTTCACTGCCAAAGGTGTGGTGGTTGTGGTAAGCTGTTTCAACTCCTGATTTCCGTAGCTGTGAAAAAAAGAAGGCTACAATCCGCAGAAAGCTATGGGCTTTTTTGCTTCCTAGCTCTGCTAAGCTTCAACAAATGCTGCAAACTTTTTTGAAATGCATGCACAATGTGTGAAATTTTCAACAATGCCAAGCATGTACTCATTTATGTGGAAAATACAATGCATACAGATAAGGAAGATGCTTATTCCTAAAAAATATTCCTAACATGGCTGCAAGCACCCTTTCTAGCCTTGGAGAAGGTTTCCTACCTCCATGGTCAGCTTTTTCTGCAACAGGTGGGAGAATGATGATGTTTTCAGCCTGCTTTCATTCTAGTTTATTGTCATGGTCTTCCTCTTCATCAGCTCATGAGTTATGTGTCCCCTCTTGCTCTTGAGTGTCTATCTTCTCTTTGTCCTTTGAAAACTGGGAGGGTTCATCTCAATTTCTTCTGTCATGAGAAATGAGGTAGTGAGGTACTTTAAAAAACTCCAAACGCTCCAAGAAGTAAGTGTAAAATAAAAAGTTTTAAAAATTTCTGTATGAAGTAAGATAACACAATTTTAAATTTGTTTTAGTAACAGAAATACATTTTTGCATTGTTACTTTTGTCATAATCAGTATTTTAAAATAACATTTTTTGCCTTTTTAGCAAAAACTAAACCAGTGTTTATACTTTTTTTTGCGAACAGCCAGAAGAATTTTTAAAATCAAGATTAAAATTTACAGGCTTTGATTCAAACTAACCAGTAGCCCTGGAAATAAGCATATCATGGGTTCTGACAGTTTCTTTCTATTGGTTTTAAGAGAAGTTTCCTTTGGTTTTGCTTTACCTTTCCAAAAAATACACTAAAACTCTTTACAGCTGGGAATTTTGGTAGAAATTGATCAATGCTTGGAGAAAAAAGACAACCAAATTTATTTAAATGAACCAGGTGAAATCCTACCATAGGCTATGCCAGCATTGAGGAAAAGAAAAAAGAAAAGAAATAAAATATTACCTCCGAAGCAGTTTAAAAAGAGGAATACATTCTGTGTTGGTATAAACTGTATTCATACCTGTTAGTGTCCATGTTTTGTGGTATTTTCAAGAGTAAACTGGAGAGGAGACCCTTTTCTGTGCTAAGTATGCACTTGGTACTGCTGCATTGAGTCTAAAAGGAGAGTAGGAGCATTGTAACATCTGTGCGAGGCTCTGGCTGTACCTGTCACTCAAAGTGTTGGATATAAATTATTGTAACCATGCTTCACGTTAAAAAAACTTACTTCACATGGAATATTTTGCAGCAACTAACAGGATTTGCCATTTGCTGTTTTTTTCCAGCAGGGCCGCATAACTGTAATGAGAGATTTCTCAGTTCATTTTTAAAGAAATTGTGCTTCTCTAGAGACCCAGGCAAATCAGGCTGAAAAGTGAGGCTGATTTTACAAAGCTTATCCACCTGTTAATAACCTGAGTATGTACAGCCACAAACCTTGGAAGAAACTGTTTTCAGAAACTCTGTGCATCTGTAAGGGGTCATAAAGATAGTGGTGGACAAGGAAAACCAAGATTATTATTTGGAGGGAAAAAACGATGTGTCTTCCGTCATCAGCGCTAACTTGTGGAGTTTTAGCTCAATTTTGTCTGCAAAGTGCTGTATCTTTTTCCATTTGGATTAATTTTTAATAGCTGAAATATACCTGATCAAGAGTGCATAATCCCTTCCTGTTAGTGGGACCTTTCTTGAAGGAAATACCCCATTGCTTTCTCATTAGAGGGAGAAAACAGTGATTTGTAATCCAGCTCTGAGACTTAGATAGCTGTAATTAGGCAATTCTTATGAGTCTTTGTTCTGTGGTTTGCAACACCATGTAATTTGAGGAAAATAACATATATGTAGGTTATTATAACCCTGTTTTTGAAAAGTTAATATAGCTTGTTTTAGTCATGATTTTCCAGTTGTCTTTTGTCATTGTAAAGACTGGAAAAATATACACTAAATTTTTCAAGTAAAGAGACTGCAAGTTATTCACCCTAGGCAAGGTGAAATTGTTTCAGTAAATTAGATTATTTTGCTATTTATATCCTTGGGTTTTATTATGTCAGGCATGTTAAACTCCCATAAACTGAAATTCCAAGAACTCACTCACCTGCAGTCTGCACTGGTTCTTTGAAGCCTTATAAAAATCTTGTCCTAAATTCTCAGTGAATTGCTTTAAATTTTGTTTTCCATTACAATTAGATAAAATACATGCCAGGAAGTCTAAACACAGATTCAAATTTATTTGTTTCCCTTTCTCGACTTCTTCCAAAGGAACCTCCTTTAGGATCTTGTTTACTTGTTTATTTCTGCTCTTCAGGGCCAGAGCACTGCTTGTATTTAATGTCTTACTGGAAGACAAAATTATGAATGTTTTCAAGTTACATTAGCAGCATTCTCTTTACAGTAGAAAATCAAAATTGAAAGTGACTTGCTGGCTGCTAAAGAAAGCAAGACAGGGAAATGCTGATTATTAAACATAAAAACCTATGGTAGAAGCATAGAATTTCAACATGTAGTGGCATTTTGATAAATCTTAATCATGTTGATCACTACCAAACCAATTTTTAAATTGAAGTGGAAATTAATACAATTAAAGTGGAAAATAATAATGAGATATGGATTCTGTGAGACACAGCTGGAAACCCAGTTAATATTAGTGTATTAATTTCTGTTTATACAGGTTAGAAGTGTATTAGTCTACCTCATGCACTGGAAGGGAGGAGTGCTGGAACAGCAGAGATGAGTGGGCACTGTGGCTGTTGGGCTGAGCATGGAGACTGGGGATGACTCCTAATCCTATAGGAGTAATAGGCAGTGCTCCTCCACTGTGGCCTGAATATCAAACTTGTCACTTCTTCCACTGCTGGAGAAATTATATTGTGTAACTGGGATGTACAGTAAGCAGAAATATTCAAAGAACTCCTAATTTGGACTTCATCACCATTGGTTTTGCTCAGCTTTAAATGCTGAAGACCTGCTTTTCAAAACTCTGTGATGCATATGTGTCTGGTCAAGAGCTCAAGATTTACAGCTGGCAGGAAACAACTAACTTGTTTGCATACACTGTATGATTCAACTCAGTGTTGAACTTTTTTTTGGTTTGGTTTGGTTTTGATAGTAAAGCACAGGACCACAACCAAGCCACTAATTAGTCAAAAATTTAACTGAGCCTTCACACAAAACATTGTCATGCAAACTTGCATGCAGGTTTAACCAGCAGAAGCAACACTTAGAAAAACCTAGAACCATCACTGTCTGTGGCTAGGTAGGAGGTCTAAAGAAGAGGATCATTGCAATAATTTCACTGCATTGCTGATCCCAAGGTCCAGCTTTCGGTTGAGTTGGAGTTTCTCCGCTGACTTTTTAAAACAATTATTTTTGAGAAATTCTATTTTATATTTGAATGAGTGAAAACTTAGTAACTTACATTGAAATCTGAAGATGAATCTTAGAGTTTCCCTGGAAAGAAAATCTGCAGATTTCTCATCCTCCCTCACTTTTTCTCCTTTTCTTTGTTATCATATGTAGAAAGATACCTGACATTCTAAGATGCCTATGGATGAAGCTGTAAATTCACACTCACCAGAAAGCTGATTAAAAGCTCTTCGGACCTTGTCATTTGCTTGAGAAGGCTACACTGAGGTTTTTATGAGCTGACAAATTATTGAAAAACATGTGACTACAAAGTACTGAGGAACAAATTTGAATTCCTTTGTAATACAAGTATTTACAATTTGAAAAAAATCCAGACTACTGAGTCACAACCATAGATACTGTGTTTTTTGAACAGTGGAGTGGCACAATACAAAGCTTTTCCCAGTAGCTGGTTTCTGCTGGCATTTATTCTTACTGTATTTTGCTGGCTTTGAAAGTTGCATAATAGCATAGGTTTTCCCTAGTCGTATGTGTATTTGATAAGGCTTCTTGCTTAAATACTAATGATAGAAACTAACCTACCTGACTGCCACATCATCACTTCCATCAGAGGTGTTGGTGGAGCAATTAGGAAACCATTTGGCATCACTGTGCTGTTAAAGTTGGAGTCAGCTTTGGCTGGCACCAGTACACATCGTGCCTTATCTTACTGACCTGTTCCACATATAGTGATTTTAACTATGTTAAACTAACTAGCAAAGTACATTTTTGATTCAAAGGTATAGTCAGCTGGTTTCATAGTCACAGAATGCTTTGTGTTGTAAGGGGTGTTGAAGATCATCTGGTTTAAGTCTCCCTGCCATAAACAGGGATACCTTTCACTGGACCAGGTTGCTCAAAACTGTATCACACCTGGCCTTGAACATTGCCAGGAAGAGTGCAAACACAACTTCTCTGTACAACCCTGTTCCAGTGCCTGGCCACTCTCATAACAAATGATTTGTCTTAATCCTAATTTATACCTAGTCTAAGCATACCCTCTTTCATTTAAAGCCATTTCTGCTTGTCCTATTGCAATACGCTCTGAAGCTGTAAACAGCATCTCTTTAACAACAAGATCTTCAACCATTTTCCAATCCAGGTCACTACTAAATGATTGATAATGTCTATAGCTAAGTATAGAATGGCTTGTAAGCACATCTGTTTTTTCATATTCATAGAACAGCTTATTCCTGTAGCATATTCCAGCCTTGGATATACTTTGTAATAAGGAATATCAGATAATTTTCCTTAGGTTTGATTGTTGATGTTGCTGCCCTTGTGTAGGTATTTATATGTAATTAAATTGAATGTGAAATGCCACATCTTCTGCAGGTGCATTTTTATCTTATTCACATTAATTTATCACTTGTGAAATTCTCTGCATAAAAAGAAACCAGTAGTGTCTCACAACTCTTAACTTATGTTCACATACTGATCCTAATGTTTTTCATTGAGCTCTTTACTCTAAATCTTTTTTTATATTCTGGATGGGTACACAAGCTGTGTTTTATTATTTAAAATTATCCATGTTTTTGCATGAACAGCACAAATATTTAGGAGTACACTAAAAGTGTGTTTTGCCTGGATAGTCATGCGTGTCAGTTTGAAATATTTTTTTTATAAAACTGTGCTAAAATAGGTAGATTTGCAGAATGCTCAGACTAATTAGAGACGTGTTTTAGACTTGACTAGAAACAATACTTGGAAATCTAGTTCCCAGTCTTCACATGCAGTTGTACTGTGCTGTCTTTCACAACTTTACCACTTTAGTCAGCTTCTGCCCATTCTAAGATTTATAAAGCATGATTTCTGATAGAAGCCAGATTCATGTACCAGTTAAGGGGATAGTTTTGTAGGAATCTCTAATTTTAACACTGAAAAATGTGTTTCATTTTTCACATTTCATGTGTGAAAAATGTGCTTTATTCCTATGAAGAAAAAATAAGAGTGTTTCTATTGTGCAGGAGGTCAGTTAGGCATAGCGACCTGACCTCAAATTTTAAACTGATAAATCTAGTTGTGGGATGAATGACTACTCTGAAAAGCTACTATCAAAATGCAGTTTTTCGTTGCTGCTGTACTTCTCTGACTGTGCCTTAAGGAGTCAAGGGTCACAGATTTCTGGTCGAAATTATGACAGTAATCTGAACAAATCTGATTCCTTCCTGTTGGTTCCTGGAACAGTTATAAGTTCTGGGCGCATTAAAGGAAAGATGAGAAGATGACAGAGGATTATTGACATATGGATGGCTTATTGTTTACCTTTTGCATGGTACATTTATTCCTTTTCTTTCCTTTTGTTATTCCCTGACACCTGTTGGTCATATGTATAGTATGTTACACTTACTAAGGTAAGACTCTGCATTTGGTGGCTATATTTCTTAATTTTTCAGAAAACAAAAACTGTATAATAATGGGCTTATTTTCCTGTTCTTTTTGATGAAAATATTTTTTAAAAAAAAAAGGAAAAAAGATGCTTTGTAACTTAAGCTGCTTTCCTAACTTTGAATCTTTGTGGAACTGTTCATATGCATTTAGCCATTATTTTTACAGTGAAATTTTACTGCTTCAGGCTGCTAGTGGATAATAAAAAAATTCTAAATTAAGCTTTCCTGATGTAAACTAGGAATATTGGGTTTGGATATTTACTTGGCCCACTCCGCACTTTGACTCTGTAAAATTTTGATGTGCAAAATCAATAATTCTCAACTCTTGACAGCAAGAATTCATCTGGCTATGTGTGAATGCTAACCCTTATAGTAAACAGAAAGGAAGAAACATTTTTTCCTCCTTACTCTTCATTTACCAACTCTTAACATCAATGCTGTTCCATGAAATAAAAAACATCAAAAATAATGTCATTTGTTTTCCATGAGGAGTACCTCATGTGTAGCAGTGATCAGCAGTTAGGAAATATGAAGAGTGTCATATCCATTTCTTTCTCTGGTCTTATTTTCCTCTCCCCTATTCAGATTGGTTTCACCCCTGCCTGATTTTAACAACTAAACTTTCCAGTCAAGGAATGTGCACATTTTAAAAACTTTTGTCTGTGATGCTTGGCAAGTTGCAATATTTGTCATTTCTGCTGCTCTTCATACTACAATGACCATTGTGTTTTGTTTTTTTTTTGCCAGTGAAAGTAATAGTTGTTTTGTACAACCTCATCCCAAATATAAATTAAAAATAAGCTCAAAATAATTATGTGACTTTTTCAAGCATAACCTTTTGGTTGTGGCTACTCTTTATGTCAAGGGGGAAGAGATAGAAAAGGCTAGGAACAATTTAAGATTCACATCCAGTCTTGGCTTCAGATACAGGGCTTTGTTAATGCTGAATTTGTTTTCTTGCTGAAAGGAGGGAAAAAAGCCTTCTTGTCACCAGAGATTAAATACGGAATGACATCATTAGGACTACACAGAATCCTGGGATCCTATGAAGCACTACTCTGCTTTTCTTTCTTCTTTGTCTCTTTTCCTCTTCTTCATTTTCCTTTTTAAAATGGGAACAGTGATGTTCACAGTCATTACATTGCTGATGAACCATTAAGTCACTCAGCCTTGTTTAAATAAGTGTACTTCACATAGACATACAATCCAACAGCAGTCATTGTGTCTTAAGACTGGATCGTGTTTGCTGAGCTACATTACATGTACCTGCTTTCATTAAAAAGATATCTTTCTAAAGGCTTAGAAAAATAACTGCTTTACAAAAAGTAAGGAGAAAAGGTCATGGAATTTGAAGGCTTCTAGGGGGAAGCCAAACACATCTTGCTGTCGCTCTATTTACAGAACTTTTCTTATACTGTAGGGCAGCATACAGGTGAAGGTCCTGAAACTGTGAAGATTTATTTATGGGATGAACTTATGGCAGTACAAATCATCTCAACTAAACCAAGTAGGAGTTCTTATGGTATTGGGGATAAAGGCCCTTCCGGAACTGGTGCCTTGAATAGTTAAGAATGCGATGAGAGAAAATGTTCCTCTGAATTCTCATTTATTTTTCTTCTTCTGTCAAATACCCTGTAGCATCTGAGGGCATGGTGCTAATTCCAAGTTACCTCATTAATCTATAATGTTGTGAATATAATCAGAACAGTGAAGGAGCAGGTTATGAATTATTTGCTACCAAAATAAAATTATATAGATAATTAGAAGGAATTAACTTCATCATAAGACTCTTACATCTTTTACTTTCAATGAAGAAAATTCTAAGTACATGCAGATGGTTTAATGACAAATTTTACCCCACTGTAATAAATGTGGTCTGGTATTAAGTATTTAGTGGATAGTATTACATCAGATAAGGAGACTGCCACTGGCCTGATTAAGATGTCACTTGGGTGGCCAAGAATATAGGGAGGATTCCTAGTAAAGATCTGATGGATTGGACTAAAATTGCGCTACTGCCAGCTGCTGTGTCTGATCAACTTTCCAAAAATATGGTCTGAGTCAGCTGGTAACTTCTTCCACAGAGTTTTATTTCAGACTAAGTGACTTGCCTCATCTTTTAACTAAAATGAAAGCAACCCAATGCTTCATCCATATAGGTCATATACTGCCTTCAACTATTCCTCCTCTTTAGCTGTTCGAAGCTTTGTTTACTTATTTTACAAAATGATTAGTGGTGTTGTTTGGTGACCTCATGTAATTTAGTTGGTACTGTTTCCACCTCTCTTGGTGTCAGAAGGGCATGCTGTTGCATATGGTCAGGACGCTTGGTGAACTCTGATCAGTCATGTTCTTTCTTGTAATGCAAAGGCCTCTTTAGTCTGACACTTGTGCTACTGTCAAAAGCAATGAGGGTCAGCAGTTGTGGTGGCAAACTAGTTTTGACAAGCTTAATGACCCCAATGAAGAAAAGTCAGCAGCCTGGATAGCAACTGCAGAATAATTGGTTAGCTCAGACAAACAAGAAACATGTTAAAATACCAGATCCTCTCTGGCAGGCCAATTACACCATTCAGCAAAAGAGGTGGAAGGTTGCCATTAGCTTCTAAAATGATACAAAAGCATCAGTAGGCTGCATTTCAATCAATTCATTTTGCTTTGGTGAAATATCAGGAAACTGTAGGAAACAGCAGCCTTTCATACAGTGTTCATGCTATACTTTGTAGAAACCAAAGATGAATCTTCTTAAGAGCCTTTAGACTTTTATGAACAATAGTGTCTTGCACTGCTTCAGGTAAGTATGTGTGTGTTGATTTAGCTAGATGCAAAAGACTTATTCAGGCTTTCACTGGGTTTTTAGACTGTAGGACAAAGCAACCAAAATAAGGAAATTAAGTAATGTAAGTAATAAAGTAACAGCTGGCAGGGAGTTAATGGAGAGTGTTTAATGTTTGATCTAAGCATATTTTTCTAAAGAGAATGCAACCACTATAGGGACGTAGCCTTAACATCAGCATCTCAATATGTATGTTGTTTTGTAATTACATTGTATGCTGTTCTTAAACATTAAAGGGTCACTGCTAGCAGAGCTAGCAAAGGTTATCAGATCTGCAGCCTTCTTACAAGTAAACACTAATGCAAGAAGGAAAAGAATCTGTATCACCATCTTACCAGCAATATCATCGCCAACATTCTTCTTCATTGCTGGACTCTAGTTCCCCCTGTGAGTAACAATGCTGAAAGTAAATAAATGAAACCCTCACTTTTTCTGCAAGTGGTCAATTTTCTAGGGGTTCCACAAGTTGCCAGTGCAATACACTCTCTTTGAATTATCTCCAAGGTCTGAAACTCAATCTTCAAGGATAAACCATTCCGGTTTCAATGCTTTATTAGTGTACAAGATAGAAAGGGAAGAACAGAATGCAGATATCAGAGGTGTTTTTCACAGTTCTGCTGGTATGACTGGAGACAGTAAGTGCCCAGTCCAGCATGATCCATCCTGAGCCTGCCCATTCACTTCAGCTTCTTGATTCTTCCAGATCTCTAGAACCATGCGAGTTTACCCCTCACTCTTCATTCCCTTCTTCCTGCACACTCTTTTTGTGTGGTTGTTGCCTGAAAATAATCAGGCCTCTCTGTCTATGAAGTTATTAATTACAAATGCCTATCAGATTTATCAGTCCACTTAATGTATTTGTAATATAGGTTCCAGATTTGCTTACCCTGCCTTTGGACATCTGTCTAGCAAGATGGTAACCTTTTCCATAGCAGTATAAACATGAAGTTATTTTGAAACAGAAACTCCAAAGAGTTGAAGTGCAATAAAGCTCTTCTGCTGTGTTTTTAACTGATTTTCTGGCATACATCAACATGTGCTTTTAGCATTTCACTTGATTAGGAAATGAGCATAATCCAGGCTCAGAGTTAGTCTTCTCTTTCCATTAGCTAAAGTAAGCTTCATCTGCTATTCATTCTCAATTAGTCCTCATGTTGTGGACTTACCTGTATTTTTTATCATCTGGCCTTGAGTCAATGGTAAAAACAATTAAAATAGAAAATAAAGTTTGTGTTGTCAGTTAAGAAAAACCAAGCACGATGACTTTGTCCAACAGCGCAAGAATAGTTAAGATATCTGTTGTAGCTTCTTCAAAACAGTAACTTCCCTTTCACAGTGGGAAAATAATAATTTCGAAGACTGTTGAATGCTGCAGTGATTCACGGGGAATGAGGTAAACGTTAAGTTGTCCTGGGAAAGTACATATTAAGAAGAATGTAATGTCCACGAAAAAGAGGAGAAAAAAACTTCCCTAATTTCACAAGGATAGTTATTTACTGAGTCATCCTTTTATTTTCCTTTGATGAAATTTGAAGTTTTTTTATCCTTGCTCTCAGAAAATTGCAGAGCTCATCCCCTGTGCATCTGAATCTGCAGGTATTTGGGGTTTTGGTTCTCTTTGGCTTTACTCACAAGCACTAAAAATTAGGCACCGTCACTAACCTGCTATTATCTAAAATGTCCTCTGAGTATTCCACAACCACTTGTGGTGTCAGACATACCACTTAAATAAACAAAGTCACCCATTGAGAAAGGGTGTATGTACTTCCCCTTAGTAATTATGCCATATGTACTGATCTCATTTTTCGTCCTGCCCCTATTTTATGCATCTCATTCTTCTGCTTGGCCCTGCATGTTTTGGACTGGCTTCTCTCATCCTAGCTTTGGATTAATTCCAAAAGTGTTTTGCTTCTGTAAAGTCTGTAAACCCTTTGAGGCTTCCGTTGAAAATTATCTCTTTCGTGATAGGAACAAAATCATTACATGCTAGGAACAAAATCATTGCATTTATCAAGGCTTGTGATTATTCCACTGTCATCCTACATTTATTACTGAATTCCTGTACTCACTCTATTTTGCCCTTCTCTAATGATCACCTAAGGCTTATTGTAGCTGAAACCTCAGTTGTATGGTGAGAACCGCTTTCATGTAAGATGTGTAAGAGACTCATCTCCTCATACTGTGAGAGAAATTAATTTCTATATGCAGTGGACAATCTATGCTATAGAGCAGAGAACCTGATTTAATCCTAAATTACGTAGGAATTCTTTTTCTGGGTCACTGCCATGCTACTTTTCTCAGGAGCCCCAGGAAAAGAAAAAGGTTCAACACAGATCTAAGATATGCTTGACGTGAAAGACTAACATGCTTATATTACTGCTCAGAAGATCTTCAATGTTTTAAAGGTTGATTGTGTGATGTAATGTTGTATGAATGATTGAACTTTATTAGAAAGAAGGAATATAAAAATATGTTCAACACTGCAATGTCTTCATTAGCTTATTCCTCAACTTTTCCTGTATTAAATTTTTCATTGTTGAGCAGATTTTTTGGCTCAACCAAACCAAGGAATTGTTTTGAATTTATCCCTCTCAGTCCTTCACCGTAGGCCTTTTGTCACAAGGATTTTGTTGCATAAGGCAGCGTCTCAGTAGATGGGACCAAAATCCCATATTATATGAGTGACTTAAATGAGTTCAGGGATCCACATAGGTTTTGCATTACATTATCTTTTGTTTTTGGAGACTTGAATCTTTTTGTACCATCTGTGTGGCAGAAGAAATAATGACCCTGTAGTGAGTCAGAAAATACTGACATTGGCATTTTTCTGGGCCAGAGGTTGTTGGCTGCTGAGCTCTTTAGGGAAAAAAAAAACCTACTGTCCTCTAACCAGAGTTTTACAAGCAGCAAGCGTGTGCCAGCAGCTCTGCAGAGCACAGTCCATCTCCAAGCCAGGCCTGGCCGTTCAGATGTGCTGCGTGTACTCAGCCATGCTCTGAACCCTGAGTCCCGTCCCTGGTAACCAGACACATCTGTTGATTTGGATATCGCCCTGCCTCCTGCCAAACCAAGGTCTAACCCAAATATTTGTGCTCCAGATTCTGCATCCCATTGTCATCTCAGCCAGCAGCCGTTACTCAGTGGGGGCAGTCGGCGTGACTACCATTTGTCCTGACTGCAGCCATGGTCCAGCCCACGCTCCTGGCCCTATTCTTCCCTGTGATACAGACCCGGCTTTCTTCACAGTGTGATTTCTGAGCGCTCCAGATGTTTTCTTCTCTCTGCTGTGAGGCATGTCTGCAAGAGGCAAGAGGTTCTGGTGCATGTAAATTGAGTTGCAAGTGATGCTATACATACTCAGCTTGTTGGAACCAAGGGATGAGCTTTGCTGGCATTAAATGGAATGTCAGGAAGCAGTAACCCCTAGCCATTACCTGAGGCTCATGCTGCTTCCTTTCTATGGGGTTTTTTGATGTTGAGAGGGAGGAGGAAGAGGAGGAGCAGCAGCCTTGTTTTCTTTTCTCTTGTATGTACATACTGGTTCTTTGCACTTGGGTACACTGCACAAAATAGAGCAAAATAACTTCTAAGGGTTTATCTTTTCTTTTTTGGGCTCTTTTTACTGTCATGGGATCTCAGCAAAAATATTTCTCCATTTGACATAGCACAAACAGGAAAGAGGATTTGCTATCCTGGAAGAAGGATGGTGCCTGTTTCTGCTTTCAACATTCCTTTTCACTTCTGTCTTTTTCATCAAATTATCTTTGTTTTAATTTTAAATTCAAAGCATAACATTTAGATTTTGGTAAAATATTCTGCAAAGAAACAGTGAACAGTAAGCAACAGTTCTACCTTGTCAACCTTTAACCTCTTCAATTGGTTTTCTTATCCCTAACTCACACGCATCAGTCAGTTCTGTTGATTACTTTGAAAATTATTTTGCTTGTAAAACCACACCACAATGAAGAGCTGGATTGCCAAAACATGAAATCTTGTCACCATCTTCTCACAGTCATGGCTTATTTGCTTCAGATCCACATGGCCTTCTGTCTTGCCCTTTTAAATACGGAGAGCTTGCTCACCAGGTGGGTTTCTACAAGCTCTCCTAGCTCTCTTTTTAATGCACAGGCTTATAAAATGTAGGAGTAATGTCTGAGTTGTCATGAATTTTGAGATTTAGTTGCATATGGTCAAAAGCATATATTTCACTGAACAAATTCAATGAAGTAAAAAAGCTTCTTTCTGCCTTTATTCTTATTACACTTAGCAGCAGGGCAGAAGATTAAAGAATGCATACTCCAGATTTGAAAAGAATTTCTAATTTATTTTCTCTCTCCATGAAATACAGGGCTTAATCCTTTCTTAAAACTTTATTTATTTATTTCTTGCCTTTTTAAAATTTTTTTAACTAATTGAACACACAGGCTCTAATTGAAAAAAAGCCGAGTGTTAAGCAGTCAAGATTAGAAAACAGTTACTGGGCTGAAAAGTACATTTTGAGTGTTGTTGTAAATTTTTATGTGGTTTAGTTGTGGGGCAAGAAATAAACCTCCTTGGCTGTTTGCTATTGTGATGGACTCCCACTGATTAAAATGCAAGTGCTTTTGCCTTTTTTTCCACAACTGTTCTTTTCTGTGAGTGGTCTGTGTTTTGCCCTGAAAAGACAGCTGTGTAAGTAGCTCTGCTCAGAAGAGGATAAAATGAGGATTTTAAATGCTGAATTGTATTATTGGTTTCCCCTTTAACAGGGGACAAAGAGGAAAGAAGAGGTAAGGCTACATTGCTAAACAGCTCAAATACATTTCACTCTAATCTTTTTGGTTGCTTAGTTTAAATTACCTATTACGAATCAGAGTGCAGAGGCAAGTTCTTGATATGATTTTAAGATTAATTCAGCAGAATCCTGCTGTTAATGCCCAAAAAGGTGCTGCAGAGTGGTTCAGCCAGCAACTTTATGAGTTGAGGCATTATAATTATCTTGGCTTATGACCTAAGGATTAGCAAACTACTTGTAATTCTACGTTCCTTGCATAGTCAGAATTCTCACTGACTTCAGTAAAAGTGTGGTATATTAAAGTAATGCAGAATTCAGACCTGGTTATTATGACAGAACTGTTTGAGTATGGGCTGGCAGTAATGCAGCCATGCTAAGGTTGTTTACGAATTCACCTTTGCCCCATTTTAATTTGCTTAAGTTTTTGCTGAATAGTAGATTTTGCAGAGTTTTCTGGTCTGGACTTTTTCAGTAGCCATACATACTAATCTCAATGCTTTTCAATAAAGCACCAATTAATCTGATTTAAAAGTAATTGAGTTGTTTTTAAAAGTTCTGGAATTCAGAAAATAAACATTAAAATATGAATTTTATTTACTTTCTAATTATCAGCTTTGGGGTTTGTGGGGTAGCTTTTAGGTATTACAGAGCACATTTTGATTAAGTATGCTTCAGACTGTTCAAGTGAGTGCATTACAACTGAAACCCCAAAGTAGCCATTTCAAGTATTTGAAAATGTTGAATATTTACTGATGTATATAGTCTTGCATGTAACCTCTCTACACTTTACTTGCATCCAAATAATTTAAAGTATCACAAGGTAATATACTCTTGTGTGCTTCTTATGTACAATTATCAGGATTAAAATTTCTCATGAATATAAGTGAGTTGGCATTATCATGGTAGAGAATGAGAATTCTGAAGCAGAGGTAGAAAAAAGTCAGTATGTGTCATGTCTGTTTTCCATGAGGGTGGAAATTGAAAGTTAGTAGTATAGTTAGAAGATAGCCAAGTAATTCTTATAGCTATGTATACAAGTATACTAGGTAGCCATGGCTGTAACAGTGCACATGCTATACTTTGAGGGAAAAAAAAAAAAAACCTACTAAAAAGCAGTGCAAGAAATAAAATTTTGAAATAATACATGTAATGTTCTGGTCACCGCTGCATCTTTGTTATAAATCATAATTACTGGCAGAGGTTCTGGCAGAGTGTAGCAGAAAGAGTCTTTTCTCCATTATTAAGTGAGTGGGCCTTGAATACACTATGAATTGAATAGCTTGAACTTATTAATTCCATAAGAAACATTCTAGAAGCACTATCTCTCTGATGGAAAAGTCAAAATAAATTTTGACATATGAAATTTGCAAGAAATTCTGTCCCCTGGTGAGATTATTGTTGCATAATGGGGAATATCAGACTTTTTGGTCCTTGAAATCAAACAATATTCTTCCTGTGTATCCCTATGAAAGAGCATACTTTCAAAC
>WBND01000292.1:197338-221411 GCA_013398595.1 Tychaedon coryphoeus | reverse complement strand
CTTCCTGTATGCGTTGTGCTTTTTGTCTCAGGCACTTCAAGCTGCACACTGCTTAACATAAACAAGTAACCCATGAAATTATGCCTTTTGCTTTAATGAAACCACTTTAACCAGGCTCTTTAAGTTGTATCAGTGTCAGCTTGTCAAAATTGGAGTCAGTCAAGTATTTTTCTTCCAGGATAACAAAAGTACATAAATTCTCTGGACATGAAATAAACATTTTTAGAGATGTTCTACTGAATCTTTGGCATGTTTGCATTTGAGTGCAAATGCTGCACTCTGGAACTATCAAATGGATTTCTTACTGCCCATTTTGCTCTTGAGAGTGGTCTCAAGACTTTTTTAATTTAAAAAAACCCCAAAAACCAACAAACCAAAAACTTAGAAAGTTATGGCTTGACTTATTAAATAATAAATAGTGTTTACTGAGAGACCCTGTGCCAGATAGCAGCTGGCCTTATGTACCTTTACTGGGAATAAAAAGAACATCATATCAACACTGTGCTGAAAGTTTTACAGTATCAACTGTGAGCTAAGAATCATAACTGAGAGTTACCTGAGAACTGTCCTAATGCTTTTCTGTCTTTAATATCCTTGTATCTGTGAAAATGGCAATTTGGTGTTAATATTTTCAAGTAACTGTAAGAAGAAATACTTTTTTTGTGTTTGTAGAACAGCATGCATGTTTGTTTCTGTTTTTCAGTCTCAATTTGCATGTTTATAAATAGGATAGGATATGACATGATCGGACAGAATGGAATGGAATACACTTATTTCTGTGATAGAAACAGATATTTGTGTGATGTTACTATTTATATAAAACAGAATGAATCATTAAGTATAATCTTGACATGAAGTACAGTGAGAAAGAATCCTCAAAACAATTTCTTTCCCATTTCTACTTCCTGGTTTCACATCTTCCCTGGTTATTTATTCCTTTTTTCCCCTAATATAATACAGATCAGATTTTAGTCCTTTGTGAAATTCACAAAGAGCAAAATCTAAAACAACAGAATGTTCCTGGTGAGAATGTGATTTACACTACTCATCTCCATATTTGAAAGCCTATGATCTCAATATATAGTGTACCTCTGGCATAAAAATCTGTAGAGAACAGAACTACAGAAGTGAGATGTAGCTACATGTTTGCATTTTTTTTTTTTTGAAGATGGTATTCCTGCATATATCTTTCTAAATACCTGAAAGGAAATAATGTTTTTTTACTTGACAAAATGTTTAGTTCGTGCATGTCTACGAGATGGAAAAAGTGTTCAAATGCATAGGACTACTCTGGGGCTTAACAATAATAGCAGCTGCCTTAGCAGTGAACAACTTTTATCAGAGAAAGCTGCATGATTACAGATGATAGCTTCAGTTACTTGATACTCAAAGACAACCTTTTAGAAAAGCCAAAGAGGAAGAGAAAGAAAGGAGTAAAACCAGTAAAAAAAAATAAAATGCAAGCACAGTCTTCTAAAAGGAAGCGAAGAAAGAATTCCCAAAATGTTCATTTTTCCTCTATAATAGTTTCTATACCATATGGTTTTTGAATCAGTAGCAGCTGATGTATTCGGTAATAGTTTCTTTTGAAGGGACTTGTCATAATATTTACCTTCTCTACAGCAACAGAAATAGCTTCTAAGGCTGAAATGGCCATGCTTACTAAGACTGATGAAAACAAGAGACATTACCATGGTGAATGAATCTCTTGACACCATTATTTCAGGGATAAATAACATTCATTGCACTGTGCTTAATTTCAGTTGAGGTATTTGTGTCCTTAGGCATGGTGTTACCTAGAAAATAAGGTTACATTGTGCTGCAGATCTCTAGAACGTGAAAAGTATGAACACCTCTAGAGATCTAATATGAAAAAGAAAAAAAAGAGCATGCTACATTTATCAAAAACATAGGAATAAAAAAGCCATCTGTAAGGAGAGTTTTTGCAATGAAATAGTGTGGTAGGCAGGGACAGTTACTTACTCATATACCTCTTCTTGTACTGCAATTTGATGCCATCCTTTGTCCACTGTCCTAACAGAACTGACATTAGAACACTGATCTCCCTGGAAAGGAGATTGAAAGTAAATTTTATTGATACACTCAAGTAATCTGTCTATATACAGTAGTAGTCAAGTGTGTACAGTGTGACCAAAAAACATGAGAATTGTTCAAAGGGAATGCAAGAGCCTAGCCTCTCATATGCATCTGTCTGAAAAAGTAGCCTGGTTCAGTTTCCCATGTGAACTGATGTGTAGATTTTTGCTCTGTATTGATATATCCTCTATTCCATTGATTTCATTTCCTGTATAGTAGCATGTGTCTTTTCTTACTTAAACATACCCAAAGAGATGGATGCATTGAAAAACTGAAGTCAGATTAGGATGTAGTCTATTAATCTTGTTCAATCCCTACACACACAAAAAAAGCATTATGTGCTGCTTAGTCAAAAGCTCTTAAAATACGAGCCCTATAGCTGTATGCACTGACTAGTCCCATAAGTCTTATGTCTGACTAATAGTGTGAACTTTATTCTACATCTTTAGAGTACAATAAGCGTTTTAACTTAAGGTAGGAAGTACAACAAAGCTAAATAACAAATTTTTTAAGATTTTTGTTATGTTCTGTAATTATCTTTTGCTTGCATTTATATTTATGCATGCCGGATCATAAACTTTAAAGGAATCTACCAGAAAAACATGAAGGGAGGATACAGTGGTGAAGGGAACCTTCTATTTTTTAAGAGGAATGAAAAAGAGACTAATTACCTCTGGACCAAATTGTCATTGAAAGACTGGGCAAA
Source organism: Tychaedon coryphoeus (assembly GCA_013398595.1). Lineage (NCBI taxonomy): Eukaryota > Metazoa > Chordata > Aves > Passeriformes > Muscicapidae > Tychaedon > Tychaedon coryphoeus. The sequence continues at coordinate 218,608 of WBND01000292.1, read as the reverse complement.
GAAATACCTACTATAATCTGTGTAACACGTATAAACATAATCTGTCATTATTTACTGGAACAATAAATTCCAAGACATTGTATAATTTCATAAGCCTAACTATAAAAGCAAAATAAAGGCCAGCCTTTGCACAGTTTTGAGGAAAATACATGACCTTATATAGGCTAGTACATTCACAAAAGCATTCAGCCACTGCATTAGAAAATGTGTTCTGTTCAGATAGGCACTAAGATGAAGTGCTGCTCTGAATGCAACATTTTCCCCCATTTAAACACTTCAAGGGTTAAAAGCACAGCACTTACTTTGCACTAGATGAACCTGGACCTTTAAATCGCAGCTGTGACTGCAGCCTCCTTGTCAGTGAGCACCTGATGTTAGCAGTTTGAATGATGTCTGACACTAATTATGTGTCATCCACAAGATTGCCAGGCTGGAGAGTCTAGGGATATAAAAAGCTATTTAAAAGGTTTTCATATGAGGTCTGACTCTCATGTTTTTGAAAACACATCTTTTGCAGAGCAGCACCCTGCTAATACTGTTGAGGAAGCAAAATGGTTACAAAACAATTAATGCTTCAAATGCAGTGTTTTTGTTTGAAAGCCATATAAGGAACAGCTTTTACATCTGTTTGTGTGATAAATACACAGCTGCAAAGAGATAGCTTGTCCTTTTCATACCACCTGCCTTGGTGCTGACACAGAAGAACCTACCTGGTCAGTATTTCAAAGCATTCAAAATTAATTGACAGATGGACATTGTTAAATAATTAATGTGCCTTTTAGCTGCTAATGAATCTCAGAAAATGCTGCATGGCTATTGAATAATTCAAAGATTTGTTTTGGAACCTTATGGATATGCTATCTAGATTTTTTTTTTCCCTAGACAGTTCTTAAGAATACCATTGCTTCCATTTGCACATAGGCATTCATGTATGACAGGATTTCCTAAAATCTAACAATGGCTTCTATTTTTAGTAAGATATCTCCCTTCAAATTTTAAGATTTAGAACTTTTATTTGTCATGCTTATGGTCAGTTTATGAATTTTACGAAAGTAAGCAAGTCAAGCAGCTTGTCAAGCTAATCTCAGACAGTAATTTGCTGTTGTAACTGGGTATGGATCAACACATTACCTGAGTTGGTACAGTGTTCTGAGGTGAGTGTCCCTCTCTTCTTCCAAGTAACAAGTATTAGGATGAAAGAAAATAACTTGCAAATTATGCCAGGGAAGGATTAGACTGGATACTAGCAAAAAGTTCTTCACTGAAAAAGTTGTCAAGCATTCAAAGAGATTGCTCAGGGAAGCAGCAGTTACCATCCCTGGAGATACTAAGAAGATGTGGTGCTTGGTGACATGGTTTTGTGGTGGACTTGGCAGTGCTGGGGTAATGGTTGGACTCAATCTGATGGTTGCACTCAACATGAAGGGTCTTTTCCAACCTAAAAAATTACATAGTTCTATGATTTTAAGTTTTTAGTATCAAATCTCATTAGAAGGGCACATACTAGATGAAGAGTGCTTCGCTTGTTCTCAGAATAGTGGTCCTAAGTAATTAAACTAACCTTGTACTTCTAACAGGGACTAGTAGAGCTGCAGGTACTGAGAATATCCCGTTGACAGAGATGATGTCATTTACTTTGCTGAATTATTGCATTATGAAAAGGTACATAGTAAATCAGCCAAATGCAAAGAAATGTAAGCAGAAATGAAAGCATATAGCTTGTAATTACAATATGAGAAATTATGCCTAGAAAAAAGACTGAGTCAGAATTTAATCTTACCAACTGTAACTAAAACTCTCTGTAAAATGCTAGGATGTAAAGAAGGCTAGGATGATCCTGGAATAAGTGACAAAGGGAGTTTGAATCATGTTACCTGAATACCTAACATTGATAGGTCTACCACTGAAATACTGATCATAGATTTTTTTATCCCAGGTGAATGCAGAGGTAGTCAGAAGGGGACTGAATCATGTTGTGTGAGAGGTTTTTAGAGCATGCATCTATGTGGTCATGTACAATTAGTCATAGATTAATGTGGGTTTGCCATGCATTGACTGGACAATAAAAAGAGCTAGGTCTGATTTGAGCTGTGTATCCGTGAAACTGCTCGTTTTCTTACCCATGTGGTTGTGGGGAAAGCAGAGTCCCACATTTATGATGCCATGTATCTTTGTAGCACTCTGGCATCCATTGTGCTTAATGAAGAAGAGGCATAGAAGGTAGATGTCTTGATTATTTTCTTTTGATTTTGCATGGAAACTATTTTTGCTAGGGTAAAGTTTCTTATCTTGTTGTCATTTTAAAATCAGTGAGGAATTTCTCCCCTCTGATAGGTATCTTAGTTTCTGGATGCACGTTTTTCTCCTCATTTTGCATCATGAAATGTTTCCCATGACTGAACAGATTACTAATCCAAATGAGCTGGTATTTTGCAACTCTGGGCATGCATTTGAACAGCTTGGTTAATACATCCTCTGTATGTACGTAGGGTTGGGTTGATTTTTCCCAAGTCATATTGGAAGTAATTTGAAGAGTTTTTCACCTTTCCATCAAGCACATGCCATATCTACTTTCTGAGGTCGTTTGAACATAGCTCATGTGTTTGCCTGTATCAGAGCCTTTTGAGGGGCTCTCAGTTTCTTTTGCTTCTTGCCTAAGGCATGTATTCTGTTTTATTGAAGAAAAAATATATTCTGTCCCTTTGTTATTGAGATTTTGTGTGGACAGTAGCTAGCTCTTTTACACAGAAAGCCAGCTGCTGCAATTTAATGGTTATAGGCAGGCTAATGTTCAGCAAAGTCGAATTCAAAAAGCAAAACCACCCCTCTCCCTAAGTAAGCTTAGAGACAGACCCGATGAAGAACATGTGATGATATTCATTATAATATCCCATAAATATTTTCTCACACATGGCAATGCAGAAGGGAAATACTTACCCTTCACACTTCAAAAAATAAAAGATGATCCTTTGCCATATACAGTGATGCTTAGAAATATTTGCGGATCACTGTATAACTGGTTCACATGAAAAAAAGATACTAAAAGCCCAAACTTGAGGACAGTAACATTATGTTGTATACTGGATTGAACATTTCTATAAAATCAAATACTGATCGGGAGTCAGTATTTCCAAAAACAATTAATTTCATTTCAGTTTTTTTGGAGGTTTGAAATAAATTTTTAAGTAGGTCTGAGAAAGTATTGTGTATAGTGAGACAGCAATTACTTTTGATATGTATAAATTATTTGGGAGAAGGTTAAATGGTTTGATAACAAAAAATAACTAGAATCCAAAAAGTTACTTTTTACATTGCTTATAATGTTAACAGAGCAGAAAAATGACAAAGGAAAATACACTGGCTGGGTGCTGAAGGAAAGCCAATTCGAACAGGAAAACATGAATATATTTAATATCAGATAATATTAGGTACTGGATTAAGAAGAAGCTAGGCTAGCTGTGTTTGACTTTTATATGAAACTACATACTTTTCAGTGAATGGATCAGAGCTCAAACAGATGTCTGCCAGAACAAGTATTTCAGTCCTTGTTGTGTGATCAACTGAGATAATCAGAACAGTTCCTTTTGCGAAGAAAACCAACTAATTTCTTAGTCACCTAGTCACTGGCTATCTGCTACTGATACTGCAGTATTCACACAGGTATTACCATGCTGTTCTATAGTTCAGGAGTCTAAATATATTTTGTAGTGAATTCCAGTCAGGGATCAGAAATGCATGGTGCATCCAGCAGGGCTTTGCAGGTTGTGCAGATTTTTTTTTTTTTAAATATAACCTGTGAAATTACATTGTCATTTTCCAAGAGGGTTGCCTGGTATGCTGAACATAATCTCTGTGTAAACAAGGATGAACAGTGCACTCATGAGACCACGGATGTTTTAAAGTCATAAGACTGCTTTTTCTTTCTGTTGACATGTATTACCTTTCCCTGTAAATTTATTGTTTCTTGCTTTTCATAATTGTCCTTCTAGAAGGAGAAAGTAAGCATGAATGTATTTTAGAAAGAACTTTAGGACATTTTCTGTATGAACTACTTAAATGGTTTCAATTTGCATGCAGCGGTAAAAATAAAAGCTCAGCAACTGATTTCTGTATTGCAGTTTAGGAAAACATCGCACAATTTCACATAAGGCTTGCAAAAAATCTGGTTTAATCAGGATATGTTTAGGACTGTTAAACAGATTCAGAATGCTAAAGGTATGGCATATACTTATGTGACTACAACAGTTAATATCTTTGAAAACTAGGAGTTCCAGTTCAAAAACAACTACCTGACTTTTTTCCGCTATAAGTGGTCATGCCATACTTCCACTGAAATCTGTTTATCAGGATAGAGAGTGTGTTCTGTGTTGTCGAAAAGAGTATCTTTTCATTCCTTTTATCTTAAGAATCAGAGATTTCTAAGGCTTTAAAATTTATAGAAGAAACATTCATTAACTGTTGAGTAAATTGGTCTTTTTAATAATAATACAGGCTTGTAGATTGTTTTGCTGGAATGACCATTCCAGCAATACACGACTATATATATGCCAGACAGTAATTTAAAGCTGTTGAGGGAAGAGAGAACTATCTTTTCTTCCAATTTATGCTCAGCAATGCAGACGTCTTCAGAAATAATAATTCTTAAATTTGTATATTAAGATTCCCCAGTTCTGCTTACTTAAACATTTTTTCCCCATTTAAAATGAATGGTACTTTTACAGCCATATAAACAATCATTTACACGTTTAAGTTCATTTGCATACTTGAAAATTCAAAGTTCAATAAGCTGCAAAATAAACAAAACAGAGTCATGCTTCTACAACTTATTCATTGGTTAAGTTTTACTCTATAAAATTAATGGCTTCTTGAGATACTGCAATTATTCTTATTTAAAGCATAGTTACAGTCATTAGAATGTATGGTTGTTTTTTCATTATGTTATTACAAAATATTAACTTGTTTGTATAAGATAGGCTAATCAGTAAATTTCTTTCTAATTTTAACAGAGTATTCTTGAAATATTTTGCTTTTTCAAAGTAATTTTTTGAAGGCTTAAAACTGAAAGAGTACATTTATATTAAATGTTAGAAATAAATTAATTATTGTGAGTGGCACAGGCTGCCCAGAGAAGTTGTCTCATCCCTGGAAGTGTTCAAGACAAGGCTGGATGGAGCATTAAGCAACCTGTTCTAGCAGGTGTACCTAGGTGTGCAGAGGAGTTGGAACGAAATGATCCTTTAGATCCCTTCCAACCCAACCCATTCTATAATTGTATCACTTTTGTGATTAATTTATTATATTAGTTTTTTAGCTCTCATGTTTTTATGCTGTCTCCACTTTTTACTCTTTCCTAGAAAAATATGGTACTTTCATCAAGGGAATTTTAAGATATATTGGTGTATTTTTTAATCCTGTAATATTTTCTAAAAATATATCCTTAAGAGTAAAAATATTTTACACTCGCAACAATGTTTTGTATGCATGTTAAAGCTCTGTAAACATAAAGGCAACACTATTTATACAAGCATAAGTTAATGTTCAGTGATCAAAACTAGATAATCTGAAAAACACTGGTTCGTTTTGGATAAAGGGATGGAATATAAATAAAAAAGTTTCATGGGTTGAGACATTTTCTGAAGTGCATGTGTAGGAAAGACAAATTGCAATTATGGTGTAGCAGGCATGGTTCATCCTCTATATCAAGCTTTAATTTCTTAAGCTAAATTTTAATATTTCTGGTTTATAGGTAATAAATCTGTTTTATACTTTAATTAATAATTTAGGTGTTAAGATGTGTTTTATACTTTAATCAATTGCTTTAATTAATGTGTTTTATACTTTATTCTTCGAACTTGAAATGCTTTTTTGCAGTAATCCAAAAGATGTGCTTAAAATTAAACGATACAAATTTTATCAAATTCTTTTATCTTTTTTTGAAAATGTTACAGATTTGTAAGAAAGGCATGTTAATTATGGCCAGAATTATGTCAGTTTTCCTACTTGTGCTTTTGTAAACATACATGGACTGCGTAATATATTATAAAATTTAGTTGTGTCATTCTGACACCAGTGAAAAATGGCCTGTTTCTTTTCAAGTGAATAAAATTAATAGGTAGTGAAATGGTGGAAATTTTTGTGTTAGCTTTAGAAACGTTTGATATCTCTGCTACAGAATTATTATTTTTGTGAGCATGCAAGAACCACAAACTAGCATTTTGCGATGCATCAGTAACTTTAGATTTTGCTTAGTGGGATAAGCAGCAGCTGAAATGAATGTGATTAATTGATCCTGACTGATAGAACTTTAGAAAGCCTATACTTGTGATATTCATAAATATTTACGTCTAATTGAAATCAAGTGTATATAAAAATGCTGATGTCAAATAGAAGGGATCTCTTAGTTTCCCTTAGGCTACCACATACTATGAGAGCATGATAGATGAAAATCTTGTTTTCTGTTCGGATAAACATAGATTTCTCCCACAGATGCAGTAATTAATTTGGTGTAGAAGTCCTATGCCGCATGATTAATGGTTCCCCATAGGAATTACATCCTATTTTAACCAGCTTACATTATTTTTAGTTCTTCATACATTTACCTATGGCAGAAAGGTAAAAAATATATTTCAGAAATCATTTCACTTTTTGCATCACCATTAGCAAGGCAGAGCTGACTGAAATTTCCTTGCATGTCTTTGCTGTTGCTCTTTAGGTTGGGTTGGTACTGAGAGGTGCCTCTGTTAGGCTCAGTTCCTAATATCCAAAGAAGTCTGGAGCTGAGACAGGGATAGTTAGCAGAGGTCTTGGGAACCTCACAGTGACCATTTTGCTCCCTGTGTGCTACAGAGAGGACAATCAGCTGGTGCTGTGTTTCCCAGACAGGTGCTGCACTTTCAGCTGGTTGGTCCCTTTGGGTCTCAGTGTGCCAACTGCAAAATGTAGGACATACTCTCCTAATTCAGCTGTGTGCAGGCAGGATAGGTACATTTTTGTAGTCTAAATGGTTTGAACCCTGTAACAACACCCACATTGAAAAGCCAGGTTCTGCAGAGCTACCCAGCCATAGCAGGCCGGAGGTCTCTGCATGCCCTTTACCCCTCTGTTCAGTGTTTGCTGTAGCAATTTACTGTGTGGGCTTTCCTTTCAAATAATTTCTTTCTCTTTTCCAGTTTGAGGGTTGCAAGAAAGCCTTTTCCAGACTAGAAAACCTCAAGATCCACTTAAGGAGCCACACGGGTGAGAAGCCGTACCTTTGCCAGCACCCTGGCTGCCAGAAAGCCTTCAGCAACTCCAGCGACCGTGCCAAGCACCAGAGGACACACCTGGACACTGTAAGGACACAGCAATCCCGCTGCAGTCCCCTGTGCTTTAGACCCTCTGCTCCTCTCCTCCAGCTTGGTCACAGCACGTAGCCCAAAACCTTAGGGACAGGAGGGTGGGCGGCCTGAAGAGGCTGTTGAAGCTGCTTCCAGTAATCTAAATGTGCAAGAAGATGGGCCCAGGCTGGTTGGTAGAACGACCACAGTTCCATGGTCTTTGCTGCAGGTAGAGACAGTAGCATTCTCCCACTTTAGGGAAACTGGAGATATCTGCAATATAAAGTGCTTTTCTTTGATGAAAAGTTGAGGCTGGGGCATGTACCAGAAAGTCAAGAGAGATAGAATAATTTTGCAGATCTAAATATTTTCATGCCAGCAGATTGTCCCTTGTAAATTTGAGTCACAAATGAGATTTGTTTAAAAACCTCTGTTTCAGAAACAAAGTTTGTGTTTTCTCAGAGTTTCTCAGTTCCCAAAGGGCAGAAGTCCAGAAATACAGTTAAAATAATGCCATTTGAATTACACTGCTGTTAAAAAAAAATAAATCACCCATTTTGAATAGTCACTACTATGACTGGCAAGTTGGTAATGTGTACAAGGTGTTTTCAGCAATTTTTTGTAAAACATAAGTGGCTAAATTGCTGAATAGCTACTTTCAGAAAATAGTTGGACCTAATGTTAATTTTATACTTAGTGTAAGTATAGCATTAATATAAAATATACTATATAAATATATATAATTATAAATATAATATAAATATAAAAAATTATTATATATATAAAATATACAAAAATGTATTTACTAAATATAAATATATTTAAGTATATAAATAATATACTTAGTCAACCTACAAGTCTTCAGGGAAGACAGACAGATTAGAACACGCAAGATGAGATATTTATATGAGTTAGAGTTCATTGGGCATTCTTCTAAGAAAACTATAAGGATATTACAGGATATTTTACAGGCATTTTTCTAAAATGAAGTATTATTAGAAAATATGAGCTGAAGGAGTTGGTCAGTATTTCACATTAGAATGCATAATTATTTTTTTGTATGTAACACTTCTGAACTTCAGTATTCAATGCTTGATTGAGTTTTTGCTTGCCTTCTTTGTAATATAGTAAACTAACACTTTTTCTTGTTCTCTTTTTCTGAAGCAGATCCTTCTGTAATCCTAAACAGTCTTTCTGGGCCTTTACTGCAGTTTCTTTACTTGATTCACTAAAGACTGTAATTTCTGATTAAATCAAAGATTGCTCTGAGGGTGGAAGAATTGTAAGTATATCTGGCAATATTCACTGTACTGCTAAGAAGAAAAAAAAGGTAATCATGAATGGTGCTGTAAAATAAAGCTTTCCTTCTGTTTGTCTTCTGTTAAAGCTTTATTTCATCCTTTCCTTCTCTAACAAATTGCCAAGCATTCTGCTTGTAATAATGTACAATGTTTTTGTTCTGTAGTAATGTGGTTTGCAGCATCCTAAGGTTCAAAAAGGATTATCTTGAGTTAAAATAATCTTAGATACAACAGCAGCTTTATCCTTTTTCTTTTTAATTTAGAAACCATATGCATGTGAGATTCCAGGATGTACTAAGCGATACACAGATCCAAGTTCCCTGAGAAAACATGTGAAAGCCCATTCTTCCAAAGAACAGCAAGTCAGGAAAAAGGTAATTTTTCTGCTTTCTTGACCACTATAAAGTTTATGTGAAGAAAACAGTTTTATAATATTAGATGTTTCTGTGCATCTTCAAGTACTTGGGTTATTTTGGACTTTGTATTAGAAAAAAGAGAGCTAATTATAGGTAGATGTGGTTCCTATATAGATAAGTTCATCTTTGACTTAATGAGGCTGCCTGATTTAATGCTTTATGTTTTCTGATGTGATGGTTAATCACTAAATGCAAACAACAAGGCAAATAAAAATAAGTTTTGCAAACAGAAATGCTTGGCTTCAAATTCCGTTGCTTGATAAATACACAGAATTGCGAAATACTGGCCAGTCTCAGATGGAAGGATGGATTTTGAGGGCAGTATTGTGTTTCCATATTCCAGGTACTTCCGACAATGCCAAGATATTTCACAGTGCTGGTTCCCTGTAGATGTCAAGTCCATGAGTCATTAACTGTTTATATATATAAGTGCATCTCTAAAGAGCTGAGTTGTGACCTAAGGGAATTTTTTTCTTCTAGTGTTTTTCATCATAGCTCCTATTAATCACTGGCATAATGTTTAAGAGGTACAACATAGATAGCTGCTGAACCTTTGTGAAGTTATAATTACTAACTAACTTTATGTTTTGGTATTTGAAATATTTCCTGACAGTAATAATAACGAAAAATAAGAACAACAAACCTTTTAATGAAGAATTAAGGTTATTTATGGATTTAATTAAAAGTGAAAATTGGCTCAGTGCCAAAAAGGTAATTACGAAAATGTGAATTCATCAAAAATAACCATAAAAATTCCAAGGTGATAAAGGCACAGTGGACTAATACTTCAAACCCTAGGGATCTTTTCTGTTGAAAAGAATGGAACCCTTTGCTGTCACACCCCGTTAGTCATGGATTCCTTTAATATATGTGCCTGACTGGTTTTAATCCTTCCTTTTACCTCCCCCTGCATACCAAGTGACATTATTGTGGCGTCTTAAGTTGCTGGCTCTCCAAAACTGTACCTGCAAATGTGTCTTTGATGTTGCATAGCTTAAATGGCTGGATGAAGTATATTCACAGAAGTGGAATCTTATGTCCTGTGCTGATGTTTACATTGAGAATTCACCCCAGATTCTGTAGATGTTTCTTCAAAGATTTGACTGTTTCCTTGGCTCTCTAAGATAGGATTATGCAATGGGATATAGGTAAATTTCCATCTCTCAATTATTTTAAGCAACTTCTGTTGATGTGTGTCTATGATTTACCATATATGGCAGAATTCCTTTTCTGCAAATCTGTAATGCAGCCACTGTTCCCCTTCACTTCCCAAGCCCTAGTTATCCACTTAATACATTTAACTGGGAGTCTCGCCGGGTAATGACATGAAATCCTATATACCAAGAAGATCCCAGCAAAAATGCATTTAGTAAAAGTAATTTAATGGATTGTACAATAAAATTTCATTTACTCTTCAAAGGAAAGCAGACCCATGAGAGAGTAAAGATAGTCATGCCTGCTTTAATCACCTTTGTGTAATTTGAAAAATTCTTCATAAAAATGAGGGCAAACGTGTACCCAAATAGCATGCAGATATCTGGCAACAGATGCTGAAAATGTTTAGTAAAACATTTTAGGTATAGTCTCTATACATCATAATATTCAGTCCGTAATTTTAAAATATTTTGGTGGGGTAAAAAGCAGTGTTTGCCATCATGTATTTGAAAGGAAAAATTGCTGACTTGCCCAGATTTCATCTTTCCATTGGGAAGATAGATGAGGTTTCTTCTAAGCCAGGAAGTCAGTGAAAGAAAACTAGGCAGTTCCCAAAATGAGAGATTAAAGTGATGCTGAGAGGACTGTTAATGTACAACATGCCCCTCAACTACAATTACTTTTGAAACGTGTTCTCTTTTTAATCTTGTTCTCATTTCAGCTTTAAAAGGACAACAGTTTACAAGATTTTATTTTGTAAGTTGACTAGACAAGTAAGCCTATTTTCAGTTGACTACAGTTTTTGATATCAGTAAAGCACAAATGTGTTTCATCTGTGAACTGATGGCATTGTATTCAAAATCAAGAATCCATCTCTTTCAGTTTGTAAGTCTTTTTATTGAAAATAATGAAAATGAAATTATGGAACATTGTGATACCACAGTAAGCTGGATAGAAACTTTCTAACATGGTTTTGGGTAGTAGAGAGCAGGGATTCTTTAGTGCAGTGTGCTGGTCACTCAGAGGGTCCTGTCTCCAATAAAATGCCCAAACGTCAGATAAACAGTATTTATCACACAAAAATGATCTCTGATTCATTAGCTATTCCCCCTTACTGGATGTACAGTAGTTTTACTTCATTTTACATAGTCTCACCCCTTATCAAGCCCTTATAGGTTCCTTGGGGTCTATCTTCAATGTCCCATGTCCTTTTTAGGTGCCTGTTCCTTAAGCCCTGCTTCTGAGAAGGTGTAATATAATTTTTTTTAATTACTTCTGCTTTGTCAGCCTTGCAGAGCTGAGCTGGCATCCTGCTTGCATTTTGCATGGGTTCTATTTGCCTAAGTTACATCCTTTATCTATTTCTCCAAGGCTGTGCTATTCTACTGTCCTTATAAAAGTAAAATGCTGTTCTGTTCTACCCCTATCATTCATATCATTCTACTCATTATGTCCATATCATATCATTAACAAAATCCAGATCCTGTGCTATTAGAACACATAACAGCAGCATGGGTCAGGTTGGAAGGGATCACAGGGGCTATCTGGTCCAACCTCCCTGCCCTGAGCATCCCAGAGCACGTTGCACAGGATTGTGTGAGACAGTTCTTGAATATCCCTAATGAGGGAGACTCCACAGCCTCTCTGTTCCAGAGTTCAGTCACACTCAGAGTGAGGAAGTTCTTCCTTGTGTTCAGGTGCAATTGTCTGTGCATCAGTTTCTGCTTGTTGCCTTTTGTCCTATTGCCTGGCACTGCTGAGAAAAGCCTCTGACACCCTCCCTTCAGAAACTGACAGGCATTGATGAGGTCCCCTCTCAGTCATCTCTTGTCAAGGTGAGCAGGCCCAGCTCCCCCAGCCTTCTTTGCAAGTGGTTTGAAGCCTATATAGGTGGTCAATACCACCATTATGGTCTTCATGAAGATCCATTTGTTGGATAAGATAGCACTCAGCCTTGTACAAGTATGAGATCATTGTTTTTTCCATTCAAGTGTACTGTGAAAAGTAATTTGCTACTTCTGTAGTAGTTGTGCTGAAGAAATCTGTGTTTGTAAATCTAAAGAAAATATTTAATTCCCTTTCAAATACTGCAGTGCAATTCCCACTATGAATGGAATGGAATGGAATGGAATGGAATGGAATGGAATGGAATGGAATGGAATGGAATGGAATGGACTCTCCACTGGCTTTGTAGATCTTGTCATGAATATCTGCAATGTCTAGTACCTTTCTTAAAGGTTTTCTCTTTTCAAAAGTGCACTTTCAAACGGATAAGAGATAATTATAAAAGGACAAAAGATTGTTCTGATATTGTGCAGCTGTTTGGCAAAGACAAGATCGGTTCAGTAACATTGACCTTATCATCTGAATAATGCAGTGGCTGTGCTTTTAGATAGTTTTAATTTTATCCATACCAGTGAATAACTGTTGTCATATATAATAGTACTTTAAGCCTATATGTCCTACCAAAAAAACCAAAACTGACGAAGATTTAAAAGGTGTTCCTATTTAATTAAAGGAAAGTGAAATAATTAAAGATACAATTAGTTAGCTCCATCTTTGTGAAAAAAAGGAGGAGATAATTTGAACAGTTAACTTAAACAAGACAAGCTAAAGAGAGGGCAAAAATCTTAGTCTGGACTTGGAATTGAAGGATGATTTATACCAAATAATTTCCTCATTCAAATGACCAGCCTGTGATTCCTTGGCAGTTCTAATAGTGTAAAGCCATGTCATGTCATGTCATGTCATGTCATGTCATGTCATGTCATGTCAAAGCCATGTCTTTGGTCTTTTTATTAAAATTATTTATGGGTTAGATATATTCTTTAGACAAGCTTTGAGGTATTGAATGCTTACCCAACAATGGCCTCTAAAAGCTGTCTGTCCTGTAAACCTGTTCCGTCTTAGATCATACAAATGGGTCTGGAGGAACCCATACAAGGGTTCAACTGACCAGATAGGTTAAAACCTCAGCAGATGCATCAGTGATACTCCTAGGCCATGACTTAGTCTTAGCCTAGCGCAAGAACTATATTTATTTCTCTGGGTTTTTTCCAGGGACAAAAATTTTTGTACTCTCTCTGTCAGAAATCAAATATCATAGAGGCATAGCTTCAGGAAAGGCAGTCCAAAGGATATTTCTGAAAATTATCTAGACATGATGGGGATTTTTAAAAAATTGCAGTTTATATGGTATATGTACCAAATCACTTAGGAATGGAGGGAGTGGTGAGACTGAAGGAGGTAAGGGTTATGTGCAGGGCATCCAGATTGATTTATTTCTGCCTGATAATCTTTCTTTTTCATACAGATTGGTCAGTTGTAAAATGATGGCTGAACAGCCACTTTTGGGAAGTTAGCAAAACATTATCCCAATCATGATGGAATGCTTCCATCATTTGTTCCTGTGATATCTGACTGGAAGGAGGTTTTTTCAGGTGTTATTTTGCTGTGCAGGAATAAAGCACAGAAGGCAATCAGAATTTCTCTAATCCTGGTGCTATTTATGCATGATTTCTCCCTCATTACATTTATTGCTCTTCCAAGATTGATCAACTAGCAGTGGTAGGGAGTTTTCAGAATACTATTCCTGATCAATAAGAAAAATTGTGATAGACTGCACTGCTGAGATGAAGCAGGCAGTGTCATAGCCATATCCACTCCTACTTCAGACTGTAGTGGAGGCTGCTAGTAGAGCCTAGTCCACACTAGGTGTGGAGCACACTGAAAACAATGGGACAAGGATATGAATCATCTGGCCAAAGCAATTACTGGCATTCCCTTTCCTGGTGGCCTCTGCTGAGCTTGATGAGGGTTCCCACCTGAACAGAGGGGGCTTTACAAAAGCCACCTTGTTTATAAAGATCCTACAGGTATTCCTCTTCTCCCACTGTGCAACCTCCATATTAGCAAAAAGGGAATATAAAACCCTTACCTTTACAGGCAGTTCTTAATAATTTAATTCTTCTGAAGCCTAGTTATTTTATATCCCTTTTCTAAAAGTTCACCTCTTCTCTCTTAGAGCCCTGTGAAGTATAACGTGTATAGAATATAGAATGATTTGGCTTGGAGACGCCTTAAAGAAGATCTAATTTCAGTGCCCCTGCCATGGGTAGGGATAGCTCCCTCTAGACCAGGTTACTCACAGACCCATCCTGTCTGGTCTTGACCACTTCCAGGGATGAAGCACCCACAGCTTCTCTGGGCAACTGGTTCCAGTGTCTCACCACTCGCACAGTGAAGAATTTCTTCCTCACGTTTAATTTAAACGTACTCTCTTTCAGTTTTAAGCCAGTCACCCTTGCCTGTTAATACAGTTCCTGAAAAAGGGTCCCTCTCCAGCTTCCCTGTAGGCCCCCTTCAGATACTGGAAAGCTCCTATGAATCTTCTCTTCTCCAGGCTGAACATCCCCAACTTCCTCAGCCTGTCTTTGTAGGGGAGGTGCACCTGTCCTCTCATGAAATTTGTGGCCTCCTCTGGACCCAATCCAATAGCTTCACATCTTTCCTCTTCTGGGACCCCAGAGCTGGGTGCAGCACTGCAGGTGGAGTCTCACCAGAGCAGAGCAGAGGGGCAGAATCCCCTCCCTGCCCTCCTGGCCCCGCTGCTTTGGATGCAGCCCAGGACACATTTGGCTTTCTGGGTTCTGGCTTTCTGGGCTGTGACCACACATTGCCAGCTCGTGTTAAGTTTTTTGTCAAGCATCCCTCCCAAGTCCTTTTCCACAGTGCTTCTCTCAAACACTTCTCAGCTCAACCTGACATCTAAACTTGTCCACCTTACAATGAAAACAAGAAATGAGAAAAAACTCAATTGCCTAAAGACATGATGTTCTCCTATTGAACAATATTTCTCTGGAACTAAGACATACAGATGTTTTCAAAAGGTTAACATGGAAATTTCTATTAAGTTTTGAGAGATTGTCTGGCTTTCTATTTTGTGGGTTATGCCAGCAAGTATTTTAGTCCCTCAGTAGAATAAAACAGACCTCTTGGCTCTTAACAGAGCTGCATACTTCTTGATTTTTAAATTCCCTTACAGTACAGTACAGTAGAAACAGGCTATTTATTGTGACTGCATATTGATTTTACCGTACAACTGATGAAGCTACCGGTTTTTTTATTCTAGAAAAACCAAAATTTTATACCAGCCTTTAGATTTTGTGAATAAAATGAGAAGAAAACAATGTCTGGGGATTTTTTTTTAGCTAGTATACTTTGTTGGTTAATTTCATGATGGGTTTCCAGTTTTTTTCTTTCCTTTCTCAGTATTTGAAGAAAGCTTTTTTGCAACTCAAGAAACGCAGTGCTTATTGTGTTTCTTACATGGAAGAAATTATTTTTAAAAATTTTTTTCTAACTCAGAATGTTTAATTGATAAGGAAGGAGGGAGCCAAGGAGGGTTAGAGCATTACATCAGTGGTGTTTCAGAAGGTCACCCAGGCACTGAGCTAATTACCAGTGGCATTCTCCATTATGTGACTATATTAATCTGGAGAAACTACTCTGTTTATGAACACCGTCCTCATGGGGAGCAGACATACTACCGTATGAGATAAGGCTTCTGTGTCTTTCAGTTTTTGCTTGACCTTATTCAGACTCTTAGTTCAAATTTTACTGTTTAAACTGCAAATGGGAGAGAATGGGTTGAAAGAGAAGCAATCTGCTTTGAGAGCAGTTGAAAATAAGGATATTTTCCCTCATTTGTTCTCTATGAAGTCCACTTAAAAGATGTCACCAATGCAAAAAGAAGTGCATTCAGGGGCACAGGGTCAGTGAGAAGTGCCCATGGCAACTAAGAAACTATTCTGCAGGAGAAAATGCAGTAAGGAGTAAGTGTTTTAATCCCCAACTTTAATCCCTTTGCTTCCTGTCTTCAGAATGAAATATAAATCAGACGCCATGGCGTTCAGCAATTTTTCGTGAAAGGCATGTTTGCAGAAAGGGATTACAAATGGGCAGCACTCTTTAAGGAATTTAATCATACAATTTGTTGGAAAACTTTTGAGGCTAGGAATGACCAGTTCTTTAGAGTGTGGTCAGGGAGACCCAGGAAAACAGGCTGTGAAAGCAGTGTGGCACTGGCTGTGGCTGCCTGCCCTGTGCCCCACCAGCAGCAGTGTGTGTGCTCTAGTGGGGTGCACAAGGCATGCCTCTCAAGGAAGATCCACTCTGGGGGATATGCTTTGCCACATTTAGAACTTTGTTCACTGGGAGAAGGAAAAGGCGAATCCTCCAGTGGTTTTCATGGTGTTCTGACAGCTATGGCAGTTTTATAACCAGGAGATTGTTGGCTCATTTTACTTATGGGTTAACGTTTGCTATTCCATGCATTGATTCCTTCTTGCATTTTGGATTCTGTGAGCTCTGGCAGTGTGACGTGTTGAAAAGTGCGTAAGAAAGAAAGAATAAGTGCTGTCATCTTCATTACATCTACACCTATGGCAGAAAAAAAAATAAAAATCCAGATTGTCTCAAAGTTCTGTAAACAGCTGTCAGTTCATGCTCATAGCATTTTATGTTCTTCAGGTCCATTTTTGATATCAAAAAATATCCTTTTCCTTATTTCTTTGTCTTTACTTCCCTGCCACAGCATATGCATGAACATGGTCTTGATAGAGCAGAAATCTTTCTTTCTTTTGGTGGCCTGGTTGAGAGAGTCCGTGGGTGGACTTGGCAGTGCTGCATGTACACTTGGACTTGGTTATCATGCTGGTGTTTTTCAACCTAAATGATTCTATGATTCTATAATTCTATGATTCTCATTAGCCTGTCACACTTCAGTCAGGGCTTTGGATGCACAATCCTGTTCATTAAGCTCCTTAAGCAACACCAGGGTTTGAACAAGCAAGATTAAACTGTGCATGGGATGTTCAGGAGGTTGCAGTTCAGCACCCTGACACCAGCACAAATACTCTTCAGATCTTTAGCGCTGTCCTCAGCAAGTGTTCCTGTTCCAGGCTGAGACCTCCTCAGTGATTTCACACTGCTGGATATGGGTGTGGGCAGCTGCATTGGCAGGTGTTGATTTTGGGGTCCTCAGTACTGCTCCTGAAGCAGTCATATGTTGCTTCACATGCAGTGCCCTTTTGAGGATGGCCTTCATCTGCCCATTTGTTTCCTCCCTGTGATGCAGAGCTTTGCCCTTTCTCTGGCACAACTGCTTGTGAGACTGCTCTGTAACATGAATTATGGAACAACAACAAAAAACCCAATCTGACACAGAAATGCCCCACAGTAAATCAGAGGCAGTAGAAACTTGGAAAGTTAGCAGTGCCAGCCTAGCCAGCACTTCACGTCATTGTCTTGCTGATAAGGACAGTAGAACAGAACAGCATTTTACTCTGATAAGGAGAATAGAACAGCACAGCCTTGGAGAAATAGATGAAGGATGCAATTTAGGCAAACAGAAGCCCCACAAAATGCAAGCAGAATGCCAGCTCAGCTCTGCTGATGAAGCAGAAGTTATGCAAAACAATGATACTGCTCTTACACAAAAGCAGAGCTCAAGCCACATAAAAAGGACATGGGACATTGAAAAACACCAAAAAAGACCCCAAAGAACCTATAAGGAATTCTGGTAAGGGGTGCATCTATATAAAATAAAGTAGTAGATATACATCCAGTAAGTGGGGACAGCTAAAAAATGTGTGATTGGTGTGTATATAAACATGCTGTTTAAGTGATGCTCAGGACATTCATCTGGAGGAAGGATCCCCTGAGTGACCAGCACAGTGCACCAAAGAATGCTCTCTAATAGTCAAAACTGTGTTAGAAAGTTCCTGTCTGGCTGATGTCATGCCATGTAGCACACTAAACAGACAGCTCATAGGCAGTGAATGTACAGGGATCTCCTGAGGAAGCTTTGAAAACTAAAAATCATATGCCTGAAGACTAATAATTTTGACTACTTGGCAGTAGAATGGTAGCGTTTTTCAGTTCTAGTCCTAGACTCTATTCAACATATTATTTTGAAGAGAGTATTTTCATATATGACCTGGTACATGCATGCATTTAGGTTCCAGTGGAGTTAAAGAAAAAAAAAATTTAAAAATGAAATCTGAAAACCTCTTTCTGTATACTAAAAACTGTTGATATTATCTCCAGATTACCATGGCAATTTTTGGTAGTCTGCAATATGAAGAAAAATATGTTTGTGCTAAATGAAGCACCTGGTGGATAAGTGTGTGTTTATTTTACACATTTTTCCTCTCATGAAGTGAAAATTTGCCAGATTTTAAATTTGGTCAGTTCACAGCTGTCTCACAGTTGTTTCTTTCTCTATTTTTGTTTTTCTGTTGATGATCCTAGGTTTTCTTCATTTTTTGTAAGTTTTGAAAAGCCAGAAAATTTATGCCAGGAGAGATTGTCAGGATAGATTTTTTCTAAATATGAAAGCATTTGTGAATGCAAGATTCCTGAACAATGCAAATTAGAAAAATCTGTGAAATAGGTGGTTGCCTATTTTACAAGAATTACTTAGTATTTGTAACTAATGCATAAATACTTAGTTCTCCTTTTCTTGTTTTTCTCACTGTTTTATCTGTGAGTACTATCTCATATAGTATTTGATCTGTTTCTTAGAAAGAATATTGAGACAACTTTACATAGGCAGCTTCTGTGATTGTGTGTTCTGTATGATAGAATACTGATTCTTCCTTAGAAGTCAGATTTTTCATATTATGTTCACTTTAGTTTCTATAGAAGTTTAAATTCACATAACGCTTATTAATAATGCAACTGTAAGGATATGAATGAGGATGTATTTGACATTTAATTTCACAAGCACTGAGTTTCATGAAAAAGAAGTGATACTAGTGATAGCAGCAAACCTAGCGTGATTACTGGATAACAGCAGACGATAACGTGTGCCAAAGTGGAAGAAGCTTTGTTTGTACTTAGATTGTAAATATGGATAATAAACAAAATCATTTGGGGTATTTATTCCCTTCTCCCTCTTTCCCATCCATTCTCCCCCTTCCTGCAATTTTAGAATAACAAATGCACCTCACAGAGGTAGTGTAACTTCAGGCTTAATAATGACTGGCTAAGTTTTTAAGAGAAGGAATCCCCAGCACGCAGAGTTTGTGCATAGGTATCACAGGCTATGTAGTATCTCCAGCTACAGGGTCGGGTGCTTATGATGTGTAAGATCAACTCTCCACTCAGTTGCCATGGTTTTACAGCAGTGCATATTACAAAAGTAGTTGGAGTGTTTTTCAGCATTTTATGGTACATGGGTCATCTTGTGGCAATGGGTCTTCTTATGGTTGCTTTCAGAATCATTTCCTCTTACTCTTCTTTCTTCATCTGCCCTGTCCCTGGGGTGTTCAAGGCAAGGTTGGATGTGTCTCTGAACAGCCTGATCTGGTGGAATCTAGTGTTTCTGCCTGTGGCAAGGGGGTTGGAAATTGGTTCCTTCAAATTAAAACCATTCTGTGACTCATTTCTGAGTATAGTATGAGCAGTAATTTGTCTTCTTGTTCCTCTTCCTCCCGTTAAGAGGTTTGTAGAGGTGCTAGGCTATGTTCTAGTTAACTGTTACCTGCTCACCCCTGATGGCACCAAACAAGAGAGGAGAAGCCTCAGTGGCCGCTGTGAGATTTGCTTCTTGGGAAAGTGCAGTAGGTCAGGGTTCTTTCCATCATGCTGCATGAACCTGAATGACATGACAGTGCAGGCCTTCATTTTCCAGGCTTTTAAATGAATACACCAGCCAAAATGACTTTCAGGAAAAAGCAAATTTTTGTTATATATAACATTAAGATCAGGCAGCAGATCAGGACAGGCATCAGTCCCAGCAGCCTGCAGCAGCATCCATAACCTGCCCTAAACCTCAGGGTACAGTAAACCTCAGGCATTACAGCTGTGCGATCCTTATTAGGGTACTGCAGCAGACTTTCTCCCTTTTCCTTAATTTGGTGTTGGGAATTTTTTTTTAAATTGTAGGTTTTTTATTGCAGCCACATACTGAGTCTCTCTATCCAGTTTCATCCAAAGTAAGACTCTTGTTATTAATTTGTTCATTAGTTGTTTGTGAAGTGAATTTTCTGGTGATCAGCCAGATTAACAGACTTGCTGTTAATCAAGTGATGGTGATGGATCAGTTACCAGGCAAGTGGCCACGCATGCAGCTAGGATCACTGGCAGTGACAGAGCACTCACATTTCTGCTGTAATAATAAAAAAATGTAATCCTAGCCTGTTTACGAATGGGGTCTTAAGACCACTTTAGTCCATATGAAGTGGTCCCATTTCCATCCTGACTTGCCTGGGTATTACCTCTCCTGGCTGCTTGTTCTAGTCTCTCATTTCCAGTGTTATGAGCACCTTTGCTCTTCTGGTCCTGTGGTAAGGCAGTTCAGGGCACTAAACCAGCATGAAAATATTTGTATTCATTATAGTACCCCTCTGCTGATATAAGCAATGTCAGACATCTTATAAATCTCCAATACCTATTAACTAGGCCACTCCTCTCTTTTGCAGTGTGTGACAAAAGAGCACACTGAAGTTCTTCTGTCCAAGATCCTGCCTGTACAAGTAGTCCTTGTCCTAAGTAGTCTTGTTAAGTAAGCATCTGGAAGTGTTTTCTTCCTTGGATTCAAAAAATGCCTGCTACAATGAAAAGATGGTGTTAATGAAGGTTTAAAAGAGAAGATTTCTGGTTGTGCTCCATTTCTTTCTCTAACCTCAACATTAAGATTTTTGTGGTTATTTCCTTTATTTTGTCCATGTCCATCTTTTGTTATAATTTCTCCTTTTTTGTCTTGTTTTTCAGTTGCGATCAAGCTCAGAGATTGGCCAGGACATCCTGAATGACTGCCTTGCAATCCAGCCCCTCCAGCCAGCCCTGTCACCACATGATGCTGTAGATAATACCATGGGACACTCCCCAGGGCCTGCTTGTGATATTTACCCAGGTACAGAATAGGACAGATAAAAAGCTGCTGTATTATTCCTCACTTAATATTAGGAATAATTTTCTAGATTAGAATGGACTCTGAAATCCGTATCTATCTCATAAGAAGGATAGAATATGAAAAGTAACATAAAAAAATACAGATTTTGAACAAGTTTTTAT
>WBND01000292.1:161501-196483 GCA_013398595.1 Tychaedon coryphoeus | reverse complement strand
TCAGATTTTAAAAATGTGATTTTGGCCATATTAAATGTCCAGCTCTCTCTGCTGGGTCACTCCAAACACAGGCTGACAGTGGCTTGAACAAGCCTTTACCTGCTGACAAGCTGGGTAAAGCTGTTGCCTCCAGCCAGCCCTCAGCTGGGATTTGTCTGCCATCATGATGTCTCACAGATGGCTTGTGAGACTGAGATATTACTTTCTGTGGTCTTATTCATGCATTGTCTTTCAGTGCTTGATGCTTGCAGCACTACTAACTGTAACCTTCTTGAATATAATAATTTATTTATTCTTTCCTGGCACTGCTTCCTATTGTATGGCAATTTTTATGGTAAGTTAATTTTTATGGTAATTAATCAACGTACTCTTATCAGCATTAATTTCTGTGTAAGTAATAATCTGCTTTCTCTTACATGTGTTCCCAGCTATCTATAACTTGGCAAATTTCTCATAGTCCCATTCACTTGTGTTGTGTCACATCAGTTTACTGAGTCAGGTGTATATATATATATATATGTGTGTGTGTGTGTGTATGTATATGTATATGTATATGTATATGTATATGTATATGTATATGTATATGTATATGTCAGGTATAGATCAATCTGTGCCACATCATTTTGACAACTACCTAATCCAGTTGAAGTAAATTGTTTCATTAACTACTTATCAGGGCTGCTGCAGGATGATATACTATGTGAGCAAATGAGATAACTCCAACAGGCAGGGAATTATTTTATTGAAATGGCAACATGAAAATTATTCATGTCCCGCAGAGAGAAAAGAAAGATACACAAAAACATAAGTGTCTTTCCTCGGAGAAGCTACCCTTCAAAATTCATTGAAAACGAATTTTTTTGGTAAATATAATTAACAACTTTGGAACTTCTGAAAAATTAAATACATTATTTTTACTGAGTACTGATTAAGACAGCTTATTATCTGAAATGTCTCTGTGATGCTTTTAAAGTAGAAGAAGGAATAGATGTTCATTCTTCCAGCGGTGTCCAATCAAACTTTTCTTACTTGAAGGTGACTTCACTTATTATAATTATGCACATTTAAAGCAGAGGTTGGTTTTTTTCTTGTAGAAGAAGTCTACAGAATAAATGTTTGAAAGCAAACTATTAGAAATACATGAGAAATGTCAAAAGTATATGTTTAGATATAAGTCCATTTTTATTTACATTGCAGAACATCTGCAGAGACAACTGTATAGTTTCTCAGTACTGTTAAAATACAGAATCTATAAACACAGACACATTTAAATAAAATACAATAATATTTTATTACACATCTATTACATGGATTTAAGTCTCAAAAAGTGTTTTTTCTTATCTTGTAGTCTTTATGACTTCATAGAAGAAATCCAAACTGACTATAATCTTCCTAATACAGTGAGGTAGCATGACAGATTCTTTGCTTACAGCTACCACAGAATTACATTTATGGGCCTAAAACAAGCAGATAGACTAAGAGCTAAGCATTGTGATAGTATCTAGGTTTTAATTTTGAACAATACCTAGGAATTTGGGTTTACTCAGCTCACAGAATAAAGACATGAGCAATGCACTCATAATAGCAACATGGGGATGAATTTTTTTTCAACCATGAAGTAGTATGGACTTACTTTGTACAGAGAAATCTAGAATCACTAAAACTGGAAGAGTCATAAATAATGTAGCAGAAAAAAACTCCATCTTTTTACTGTGCTCTTCGGATAAAACTTGACCGTTTCATATTTAAGCATAAGCAAGGATGTGTAATTCACTTGTAAGTAGTTACTGAATATCACACTAAGCTCTGCTTCAGAGCAAGCAGAGGATCTTTCTAAAGCTTGTCAAGTGCATGATTTTCTTTGCAAGTGGGAATTTAAAAATTGTATCAGTAAAACTGCAGAACTTTGAATTCTAAGTATTTTTAAAATAACGTCTTCTGCTGTATTGTGAAACTTTGACCTAACTACTTCTCTGCATATGACTTGCTGTGCTTTGCTTGAGTAACACTTTTCTTTGGGCTTTTTTCCCCCCTGAAACAGTACTAGGCTGGGTGCTCTGTGCACATAATAAGAAAAAATCCAATCCGCAGGAGTTTGTATCTAAGGTAATGATAGGAAAGTAAGTGGCACAACAGGTAGGTGGAGGATAAGGACACATACAGGAATAGATTAATGAAATGATTAATTAATGAAAGAATTTTATTAAAGCAATTGTCATAGTGAGTCCTGAAGAGATGTCTGAAAAAAAAAAAAAGCAGTCTAGTTTTTTTTTTTTTTTAAATGGCCTGTTTTTTTCTTTAGAAAGTAGTTTGTTAAGGATGACAGCCTTGGAAAGTAATTATAGCTCATTCCTGTAAGAAAAAAAACAAGAATGAGAAGGAAGAACTGACACATGAATGGCCCTTCCTGTGAAAAACAGAGTTGTATTTGATGCACAGGGAATGGATGCAAAAGGAGCAGTAATATAGGGCTACTAATAACGAAGATGATCTCTGTTTTCACCTTTTAGGCTCTTGTATATATATCTAGAATTCCTGCTTAATGTGATGTAGTCGCAGGTAGGACCACAAACACATTACAGGGGACAAAAAAATATTAATAATATTATCTTAGTTTAAGGAGAATAGTTTGCTTCCCCTCAGACTTGCCCTTTTATTTACCAGTTTTACTTAGGAGTTTATGATTTCTATTTTGAGATAAGTTAATGGTACTCCAAAAATTGGTACAATGTTTGGGTTCCCATTTTTAAGAACATGTACCGATGGACTGCTACAAACATTGTAGGCAACATGGCCACTTGCACCATTTGTAGTTGCACTCATCATGATGAGACTGAACTTCAGAAACTACAATCCACTAAAAGAGAAGAAAGTGAAAGGCAGGGATGTGACCTACAGATGCCATTTCAAGAATGGCTTAAAATACTAGTCCAGACCCTGCTCTATTGCTTCAGTACTTTAATGTTTTCCAGTATCTATGATCTACCTGCAAAATACCTAAAAAGAGAAAAAGGCCATCAGTGCAGACAGTACATGTGACAGACCAGCTTTGGAGACAAGCTTATTATGTTGAAAATGCGATTTTTACTTCTACTGTACCTCTTAATGCATGATTGCTTCTTGAGTTTCATGTTCTCTGGAGATTTCAGATTTACAGATGAGCTGAGGATAAAGGTAAATGAGACTATAGATTTTTCATTTGCTAGGCTTACCTCTTACAACTCAAGCCAGCACATATCCACATATTCCTGGCTACAAAATCCTGTGAGGAAGTATGGACTTCCTAGGGGAAGTGAAAGAGGGGAATATATGCAAATGATGCTTCCAAGTGCAAAAAACATTTCATATTTTTCCTTCTGTGCAGTAGTAAATCAGTTGTTGTCAAGGACCTCATAAATATTCCTCACAGAAATAGGAGACTATATTTAGTAATTTAAAAGGAGCAACATTGCAAATGTATGTATGTAACTAACTGAGCTGCAAAATTAAACCTTCACACTGTCTTACTCAGCCCTACACCAAATTCATACTGTCAATAATTAGAGGGGAGGTATTTTGGTGGCAGAAATTGCTTTTAAGAGTGCTGATTTGACAGTACTAAGTCCAATATGCTCTTCAATTAGAGCATTTTTGGTAATTTTTGAATTTCTGCATTTAAATATGTTCCATGAAATTACAGGTTTCTGAATTCAGTGAAAGATTACTTTTTGGGGCCTTAGATTCTGTGACACTTTAAATGCTACTTTTTTGCTTTCTTTTTCTTAGAGAAACTTTATTCAGAATCATATTTTTCTCTTGCAAGCAACCTAACTTGTTCCCATGCATTGTGAGGATACATGTGTTTACCTTTCCATAAATAATTGTTTGCAGAAATATTCTCACAGAAAATTCTTATGTACTCATAAATGGATATGTGATGAGACTCCAGAAAAGAAAATATGACTCCTTCCTCTCTTTGACTGAAACTGTGCCTGTCACCAAATCTGAGGTTCATAGTCAGGACTAGGTTGGGACTAGGCTATATCTATATAGTAAATAATGTTGTAGCTTGGACTTCTTAAGGGATACAGGGGAACAGCATTCACAATTCTTTGGCTTTTATTAGTTTGAGGTTTTTTGGGTTTTTTTCAAAATATGCTTAAAACTGCTTTAAAGGTGTTAGTTTATCTTGAATTGATAGAGAGAAAAGCCTTCTTGTAGCAACCTTTTTTGTTAAGTAATCATAGAATGATAGAATCATAGAACGGTTTTTATTGAAAGAATTCCTAAAGATCATCTGGTTCCAACCCCCCATGCCATGGGCAGGGACACCTTCCACTAGACCAGGTTTCTCAAAGCCCCATCCAGCCTGGCCTTGAACACTGCCAGGGATGGGACGTCCACAGCTTTTCTGGGCTACTTTTTCCTGTGTCTCACCCTCACAGTAAAGAACTTTGTGACATCTAATCTAAACCTCTTCTCTATTTGTTTTAAACCCACTTTAATACTTAATTCTACATTTTTGTGTGTGGCCCTAGGTGGTGATGCTATACTGGAGTCAGTGTGCAGGCTGGCTGTCGTGAACATATCTCAGAATCTCAGAATCTCAGAATCACTGGGCTGGAAGAGATCTCCAAGATCGTGTCCAACCCAAACATCTCAGCTAGACCATTTAAACCCATCCAGTGACGGTGACTGCACCACCTCCCCAGGCAGACAATTTCAGTACTTTATTATTCTTTCAGTGAAAAACTTTTTCCTAATATCCAGCCTGTATTTCCCTTGGCACAGCTGAAGACTGTGTCCTCTGGTTCTGCCAGTTGCTGCCTGGTTAAAGAGACCAACCCCCCCTGAGTACAGCCTTTCAGGGAGCTGTAGAGAGTGATGAGGTCACCCCTGAGTCTCCTTTCCTCCAGGCTGAACACCCCCAGCTCCCTCAGCCCTTCCTCACAGGGTTTGTGTTCCAGCCCCTCACCAGCCTTGTTCCCTCCTCTGGACAATCTCAAGGGTCTCAAGGTCCTTCCTAAACTGAGGGGCCAGAACTGGACACAGCACCCGAGGTGTGGCCTCACCAGTGCTGAGCACAGGGGAAGAATGAGCTCCCTGCTCCTGCTGGCCACACTGTTCCTGGCACAGGCCAGGGGCCATTGGCCTTCTTGGCCACCAGGGCACGCAGCTGGCCAAACTTGTAGTCAAGTTTTCTAGCAGTTATTAAAATAGTGTCCGAAGTTTTTTATCAATCTTCACTGGTGAAGTAACCCATCACCGACAGTATTTTTGGACTGCCATGTGTCTGTACACTGCTAATGACTGACAATGTTTCCCTTCAGGTGGTAATTACAAGATTCAGGTAGTAGCTTGGACCAGTGCCATGTCTACGCTGGGAAGTTTTAATAGTTGCAATTTTGCCAGGCAGAAGCTGCTGGTATTGTGATTTCACTTCATTTGGTGCCCAAGGAGGTGCTTTTATTAACGCAGTACCTTGAAAGAAGTTGCACTGACTAAAGTTGTGTTGTGCTGCCAGTAGGTGTTCCCTGCTCTCCCACATTGCTTTATTGCAGAGCAAAGTGGGAACCCAGATGCACTCTTCGGGCATTTAACACACCTTGGGTAAAGGAGTATGTTTTTGCAGCTAATACATATGTGTTTTTATTCTTAAATATCCTATCTGGTCCTCTAGTGCCTGTTGTAGTGCATCTTACTTTACCCTGTGTACTCTGTCTTCATCAGAAACAGAAAAATAAGGTACTGCTGGGAAACCTAGCCAGAAGGCTGGCAGTGGCTGCCCATGCTTGGCTACGGATAACCTTTTCCCAGAGACAGAGCCATCACGTCTTGGGCACTGCTGTGGGAGCCTGCGCTACCACAGTCTGAACCAGCTAGAAAATGTGCAGGCATGGCTTACAAAACACTTGCATGGAATGCTAATAATGGTTGTGGTAGAGAATAGCTACATCAGGAAGAGCAACTCTTGCTACCTTGTGCTGAAGACCTGGTCATAATCCAGTCTTTTTTACTCCTGATTCTGAAGAGGTTAATTTTAAATGCAAAGTAAACTAAGCTGTTGTATATTTTTTACAGTTTTATTAGTTCTTGTCATGGTAAAATGCAAGTTACCCTATTTTGCCAAGGAATAGTTTAAATAGTCTCTTTTTATTTAGACAATCAGGGCTTTCCTTTGCAGTGTCCCGATTCATTAAATATTCTCTCTGCTTTTACTGTCAGAATGTGTGCTTGGTTGTTTTTCAGTATTTTCTTCTGTGCTGCATATAAGATAAAATAAGAATTTCAAAAGTTCATTCGTTTTTTTCCTTCTGCACTTTTTTTGATGCTACCCTGACATGTAAGAAGTAACTTTTGGGTTGCATGAGCAAAGTGGAATAAAACCATACCCCTGTCTTAGTAAGAAAATGTCCTCAGCCCTTTCTTTGTGAGTTACTCTGCTGTCTTAAGTCATGTCTCATCTTCCTGTGGGGTCTGCCTCCTCTGTTCCTCTTTAAAGTTTGGGATGTCTTCTACTGTCAGATGTTTGTTGTCACTTGGGTTGTGATTAGGAGGCTCTGGTGCAACATAAATTAGGAAAGAGCAGAGCCTGGCACCAAGGTCAGCCTCCACTCCTCCAGCTTTGATCACCAGTGTCAACTTCCCTTAATATTTGACATTACCTCTACAGCATCTGTATTGGATGTTTTTATTTACAAAGTGGTTTCCTCTCTGTCATCTTGTACTGTGTGTCATTTCCACCAGCTGAAAGATGTCCAAGACTGCTCACTAATGAGGCTACAGCATGATCAGACTCATGAGCCTTTTCTTAACTCTGTCTTAGCTTGGTGAATACCCAGTGTGTCACAAAGGTGGGCTTGTAAGGATTAATAGAGTCTTTCCAAAAGCAGGCTGAGGAGTTGGGAGGTGAGGTGTCTAAATAAAAAGGTGAATTTTCACCCTTTTGATCTTCTGTAGCAAAATTCACACCTGTGAATGAGAAAATGATGACCTGTGAAATCATTTTCTTTAAGACTTACATGTAGTGAGGCTACCTCTAATGCAGTCTTTCTTCTGCTAGGGCTGCAGCATCCATGCATGTATTTCAGCCTAGCAAGATGTTTTACTGGTGACAGTACCCCCTGGGGAAATGGTTTAAAGTCTAGGATTTTATCCAGAACTTAATTCATTATTTCCAACATATTCACTAGCATAATGTAAATATTATAGGGAGAATTTTACTCTGTAAACCAGGCCTGAACAATACTTTTTAAAAAAGAGATTGGAAGATAACAATGGACAAATAGAAGAAGTAATTTTAATCTTTTAGACAGACTATCTAATTCATTCTCTAGGTTCATAAAATATTTAAGAGCCGTGTATTGACTGCCAGTCAATATCAGCATAAGCTACCTGACTCAGATGTCAGTAGAAACAGCTGGGTAACTAGATTTTCAGAGATACAAAGACTTAAATTTGTCTGATTAAAACTTTTTTTTTTTTTTTAGAAAGGGTTAAAAGAAAATAAGGTTACAGGATTTGGGATCAACTAATTACAACATTCAAACAAAGTCCTGTATTGCTTTTTGTTTAGTCAGGAAGGAAACAGGCAGGAAACTTTCCTTATTGGAAAGAATAAAAAAGAAAACTAATTGAAAATTATTAAGCTGTTAAGGATGGTTTAAAATTTGTATATGTATTAGTGAGGAATCTGAGCCAATGACAGCAATATTGCTTTTCAAGAAATTTGTGATTTTTACAGCTGAGGGGAAAATGTAGAAAGCATTTTATATTTTTTGAAACTGTTCTTTCTGTTCACTAGTTCTAAAAATACATATCTTAGGAAGTATTTGACACCTCTTCTACAATAGAAAAGTATAGAAGATTCACAGGCTTTTTAAGACAAAAACTTCCAAGACAATGAGCACGACTGTGATCATTCATGCCTTGTTTCATAGAAATGTCATTTGGAAGCAGTAAAGAACACTTATTTATTTTCATGTGGCTTTCTTCTTCCCTTTGTATGGAAAACAACACTTTGGAAAACTTTTAGTTTTCTTCATTGCTAAGAGTTGGCACTTCAGCTTGACAGGAGGGGTTGCATGTTGATGTTTGGTAATTTGTCAATATTGTTGTTGTGTAGTCAGTTATCAGTGTTGTTTCCTGCCTGATGAGCATTATTTCTCTCTTTCAGCAGCTGTGATCCCCAGCACACAGATAAATCAAAGTGGAACAGCAGCTGGGGCAGTGTCCTTGTCCCATCCCAGCAGCCACTCTTCCCCAGGACATAACATTCAGGGCAGCCCTCTGCATCCTCCCCAGATACCTCTTCTTGCAGCTGCAGACTCAGAGAGGTAAGTCCCTGTGTTTCCCAGCTGGAGCCTGGGGCTGGAGTGTCTTCAGACTGCCAGCCAGGATGGGGGGAAATGCAATTGTTGGTGTGCAGAAAGGCACTGCTGGCAGCCCTGGCCTAACAGCTGCTCTGGGTAGGGGTTTATCAGGAGAAAGAGAGGTGAAATGGACAGTGTTATTCCAGCCTGGGAGGGAGACTTGCCATCCATCTCCATTTCAGGGACTTCCTCCAATCCCTTCATGATCCCAACAAAGGGCCTAAGCCATAAAAGTGATACCAGCTGGCACACTGATGACTGCAGCCATACTTTACAGAATGGGGGCCCTGAAATTCATGTTTCTGTTTACTTTAGAAGAGTAGTATTCTGTCAATATTCTCCCAATAGTAAGCATTTCTGAAGGAAGACCTTGCCTTGTTTTCTTTAATTGCCATTTTTTGACGAACTATAGATAATGAGCAAATTTTTATTTCACTAGTTTAAGAGTTTGATTTATAGTCAGGATTTATTTTAGGACAGTTCTGTATGTTTTATTATTTGCTGGTTAGGTATTTTAAATTCTATTATTTTAGATATTTCAGTGGCATAAAAACCAATTGCTTGGATGTGTTTTGATTTTCATCATTAGACATTCCCTAAATTATTTTCAGCAATCTTTCCAGTGGTTTAGGTACTGCAGATGTAGAAATCTATAGCTCATTAAACCAGAAGTCTACCAAAGCACAAGTCAGAAAAGGCCTAAGTAAATGTTTTTAGTGGAAAAGTCATGAAGATAGCATCATCACACAAAATACTAAACTGTTACTATCTGCTCATGGATACTTAAACATTATTTTCTAAATTTCTTTTTCAGTGGTCTAAGTGATAAATTGCTGTATTTCACTAATGTATTTCAAAGTATTTAATTTCCTTGAGTGACAGATATGACAGTAATTTGAAGAGTACAAAATCCCCAATTATAAACCTGAAAACAACATTCACTAAATTTCAATTACTGGTAAATGAGCATAATTTCTTTGGATAAAAGCAATATTCACTCTAGCTTGTATCAGGAAGATAGAACATGATATCTCGGGAAATTACCAGAAGGTGAAAGTACATTTTTATTACAGACTTCACATGTGAATTCAGCCAGTTCTGGAGCCACTGGAAGTCATTGAGCTTTTTGCACATCAGTCTGAGATGGAGCTTGTGCCTCATGATCACTGGAGCTCACCTACTTGGTTCATTCCTTTCTCCCCACTCCTGCCCCCATGATCCTGACCTTTTCCCTCATGCTGGCTCTGGCCCTCTGTGCACCCTCTGGGACTGTCCATCTCCCTTGCCTGACACAGAGACTTTTCTGTCCCAGTATAGTTTTCTCTTCAGTGCATGTCCTCATCCATGCAAACCCAATGATTGCCAGGTGACAGGCAGGGACACATTAATTGTTGTTATAGGTATAAATGTCATTATAAAAGACAATGATCTTATTTGCCCATTTCTGAGGTTCTTCTGCTGCAAAACCATAGCAGAGGTGCCAAGAGTGAGACTTCATTCACTCAATTCATTGAGTGCATTCCAGATGTGAAGATAATAGAGTGCTCTATGGAATAATAAAAAAGCTAACATGGTATACTCCTTTTTAATGTGTTAAGTGTATACACATCCTCTAAAAAGGCTTTAAGTGCTAATTCCCTTATGTGGAGCTGCTTTGGAGTAAAAAAAAGTTCCAGTGTCTTCATTTAGGTAGTGTGACAAATAGCAATTTAAATTCAGAAAAGGGAAAAAGTATTATGGCAGTGTTGGTTTGATTATAATACATAGGGTAAAAGTTAAGGAAAATGTTTAAAAGAGGAACTAAGGCAGAATCTGCATCTTGAATCTAACACATACACTCACCTAGGGGCCTTGTGAGTAGGCTCTCACCTCGCTTCATGGTGTGATGAGAGTGGTGAATATGTGAACAAACCTTCAGTAGAGAAAGCGGCAGAGATAGTGTCTTTGACAGGTGTGAATCATCCTGTTTATTTCAACCTCATTGTTGAGAGGATTGCAGGATGTAGGGGTGCAAGTAGAGGATTTGTTGCCCCACATGCTCATAAGGGCTGGACTAGATGTCCTTTGAAGGTCCCTTCCAGCCCAAACTATTCTGTGGTTCTATGCTGTGTGGTTCCTGACACACTGTGCATGCCCAGGGTCATTTCAGAGCTAGGAAGGGCTGGCCAACCCTTGCTCCAACAGAAGGCTGTATTTGTTGGACTGAAGCTGATCCAAACTGGCCTGGCTGTTTAATGATGCTGGGAGCCAAGTCTGTGCCACTTTTTGGACGGCAGACTCAGATTTATGAGAGACAGAAGCAGAAGGAAATAAGCACTTTCTCTACATTTCCAGATACAATGGAATAGAGAAATGATGGGAGGGTTTCTTTTGTGTCTTTCCCTTCTAGGTGGTGTGAGGCAAAGTGTAGACTTGATTAAGCCTTATTAATGTGAGAAATTGACCCAAACATGGAACACATCTTACATTGCATTAATTATGTGTACAAAACTCTGAGAACGTATAGTGCAAGGTGGTTAGAGAGTTTGAATCTAAGAAACCACTTCATTTATCAAAGGAGAGAGCATAAATAATATAAGTGCAGATTTACATTTTGTCAGTCCCAGCTCTTTGATACTAACTTTGAGTGCTCCACTAATATGAAGTACTGCAGCTATTCAATGAAGGTACCAAATGTGTACCTAAAAGCATATCTATAACAGGTAATATGTACTTCACTTCCTTTTCACTCACTTCCGTAACACAAGAAGGCATAAGCATACAAATAAGCTGAAAGAACAATCTAATTACAACTCAGATCAAAAATTAAGGGGTTATATGGCATATTTAACATATGTGGCTGAGTGCCCCAAAGCTAGTGGTGCTAAATGTTTGAAATTATTATTTTTAAATTCTTTCTTTATAAAATGAATTATCCAAATTACAGCTTGCTTTTGAGCAAGAACTAATCAGTGTGAGACAAGAACAAAATTTTTCATGGATTTGATGTTCCAGGTGATTTTTTATCCGCCTGTGAACCACAGCTAGCAGTATGTCCCTAAATCATGATGTATCCCAGCTTCACAGGAATTTCTAGAGGCTGCGTGAGGCTGGCAAGAAGAACTTAAGGCCAAAATACTCAGTTTAGCAGTACCATTATGCTATAAGTTCTGCAACAGCGATTCTTTTTGCTTGAGTGTGTAGTTATATTCCCTTTATGATTTCACTGTAGAATAGTAAGTAGATCCAAGCTAGACTTCCAGAAGCAAAAGCCTCTGGAAGTTCCACCCAAGAGGCCGAGACACCCAACCTTCACATTACAAAGCCCTTTGTATGTAGCATACAAAGAGCTGCCTCGAAGAAGGTCTTTGGTTAACAGTGTGGTTTCTAAATAAGTACTTTAACTTCTTTCCAGGCATGGGAAACTTCAGAGGATTGCCTGTTAATTACGTTTTCTTTTTAGTGGGCAAACAACACTTACAAATGATGAGTGCTTGTGTCAGTGGTGTCAGTGAGGCTAACCCTGAACCTGAGCCATAGAGTCTCAGATTTTCCTAATGGCTCCAGAAACATTCCTGCTCAGATTTACACCTATCAGGCATAGGAAAGGGCAACTTTCTGCAAATCTGGCTGGTTCCTGATTGACTTGACACCTGGGCTTGACCAAAGCACTTATTGCAGTTTCCAAGTTGTTACAAGATGGTCCTGAGTGTTTCAGGAAAAAACTGTTCTCCCAGGAATATAATGAGATTTGTTCAGAGACAAGTCCGGGCTGTGTCAAGTATAAGTTTCTCTTTTGCTAAGCAGAAGGAAGGAAAAAATAGATAATTTTAGTTGTGGATATGGGTAAGCCAGGTTGGTTTATGAATAATTATAAAGACCACTTTATATGTTACAAAGTTTATTTCTATTAAATCATGTCTACTAAAAAGGAGTGCTCTCTGGTTGTAAAATATAGTGCATTATTATTGGGAGGAAGTTTTGTGGATGTTAATCAAAGGTAGATCTGTAAAACTGTGCTTTCCACTTGGAGTTTTGAAAAGGATTTTTCCTGTTAGTGGCTACTGGTTAAAATAATTTTTCAGCAATTAATTTTCACAAATTAATACTGAAAATCCTGAAATCCTGAAAACACAAAGGATGATATCCCATGATTTTTAAAATAATAAAAGTGTTTAGACTGTCTGTGCTTGGATCTCAGTCTCTGGCAGGAGATAGCAGTCTATGTGACTCCCATACGAAAAACTAACTAACTATATGTCAGGAGACATATAACCAGGTAGTTATAGCCCCTTTTAAAAACCTCTGATATTTTTATCACAAAATAGATACTGATTTCTCTTTCTAAAAAAGCTGTTCTCTAGTATTATTGTGAAATATGTGCATGCTTTGTTCTCTTCATCCCTAGTATGTCTTTCAGTCTACTCTGCATCAGTTATCTGGAACAATGAAATATTTGACATATTAAAGACTCAATAGCTGAGTAGTAACATCTTTATTTCCTCCATCCATGTAGTATTTCTGAGGTAATATATGTTTATTAAGATAATATCACATCAGCACCAGGACCATCCAAACCCTACCTAATATGCTTTAAGATGTTATCCTCACAGAAAACTGAATAGGCAGTACATCATCCAGAGTTCATCTTGATACTTGCTACACTGCAAATATAGATTATGGTTCACCAGAAATGTAGTAAATACCTTTCAAATGAAGTCAAAATCACATAGGTAACATATGGTAGATACAGGTTCTTAGCTGCAGCATAAAAGATCTCAAGTGACTTGGATTTAAATACAGTTATAACCTGTATGATCACCCTGCCCAGAGGTGTTCTGTAGAGCTACTACTGTAGTTGCACCTTCTGTTGTATTCAGGTTGTGATAAAAACTTCCTTACACTTCTTTAGGAAAAACATGCTTTTGTATTAGGTTTAAAAAAAAGTTATCTAGTGAATTGAGGTGCAGTCTCAGGACAACAGGGACCAGATCCTTGCTGTAGAACACCGGCAGACTATTAACTGCAGGCACTGATCCCTCCTGGCAGCAGCCACTGAGCACACACAGAAGGGTATTCCTCCTTAGCAGACCTGCAGCTTCTTTTAGTGGTGGACAGACAGGCTGATCTGCATTACCATGTCACTTTCCACTCACCCTCTTGCAGAAATATCATGGTTCTTTTTTGGTGCTTGGGAGCATTTCCAGCTGTCCTCTCATTGATGAAAAGTGGCCCCAAGCCATTCATTGAGCTTTCATTTGCAACTAGCTGGATCCCATCAGTCTGTTGGGTGGTTTGGGGCACAGACAGAGCTTTTTGAAGCTCTTAAAATCCTAGCTTTCTATCTGCAAAAAAAGATCACATGACCCATCTGTACTTTGAGGTATGCAGTTTTAAGAATATGCAGAAAAAAATCAGTAAAAAATTAAATTCCATAAAACTCTTGTGTAAAATCTTCAAAAGTAGTGCATATCCTTATAGTGCCAGTAGTGACAGAGCTGTGCAAAACATTCCACTGAGGTGATGAGCTTCTATGGCAGCTGTGCTACCAGATTTGTTCTCGAGCATTCTCTCCTCTTCCAGGCTTGCAAGTTTATAGTTTGAGTTCAGATTAACATTTTGATGTGGTCAGATTCTGGAAGCAATTTAACACTTGCCCTAACCTGCATTATATTGCCATCAGATTGTTTATTTTCTTGTTTAGTGTTTATAGCTCTGTGTAACATACGAAGATTTCTAGAGCCTGAAACCTGGGCCTGAACCTGATACCTAATGCTTCAGTAACCAATGACCTGAACTGATCTCTCACTGTCAGTGAGAAAGAGCAGCTATTTATTGATAAGTAAAATTGATACAAAGCCTTACAGTAAACAGTTGGCAGTGCCTCCAAAATCAGGTCCCCCTTGAGGCATCTCCTTCAATTATGACTTAAGACGCAGGCACAGAAGGAGTGGGTTAAAAGTAGTTTTCCATGATAATGGGCAATTCAGCCTATTAATTCCCCAGATGTCAGGTCTAATGATATGTCACCATTTTAAAATATGTCATCTCTATTTGGGCTGTTCACTGTTATTCTGGAAGTCTGTATCTGTGCAAATAACTAAAGTGATCTAAATAAAGTAAAAACCATCTTTAGCTCTTATGTATCAGAGATTTTACAGTTTTTTGGTTTGGAACTTCTAGGTTTGTTGCTCCAGCTCCTTCTCCTCATCATATCAGCCCCCAGAGAATGTCCATTCAGCAACCCATGATGCAGAGACAGACTCCACAACCTCCTCAGCTTCCACAGCTTGCAGGGATGCCTCTGAAGACATACCAACCAGCAGAAAGCCCTTATTTTCAGCCAAATGCCCTTCACATCCAGGGTAAGAAGGAAGAATCTCCATCACTGATGCTAGTTGTTTGGTGCTGTTGCTTATCTTCAAATCAAGTGCTTCAGGGACTGGCACTGATATTTCTCAGGCACTTTTCCTTGAAAGACCCTGCCTTCAGGCTTCTTTAAAATTCTTACTTTGGCTAGTTGTTATTCATCCTGGTATGGAGTTACAATGTTTCTCTTCAGACTGATTTTCAGTGCTGTTCCTGAAACAGAACGGCAAAAATTTCTGTGATGGCTTTTAATTTTCTAATGTTACTCTTCTAATCCCTCCTGATTTAGCATGTGTTAACCAGGTTTTCAATGGGTAGGATATTTTTCTCCTTTGTGTTTGTGGGGAGATGGAGAACTCTAATTCTGTAAGCAGGGAAGACTCCTGCGGCTGTGGTCGCACTTGAGCTGTGTAATCACCTACTATAAAACCTCTTTCTCTCTTTTCAATCTTGTGTATTTCTTCTGTGACCAAGAAGAAAATAATCAGCTTGTGGGTTGTTTTGTTTGTTTGTTTTTCCTAGCAGGTGGAGACTGAATGCTAATTACCTTAACATTTCAGGAGTGTGTTGACAGCAGTATTGTTGTTTCCTCTCAACTGTTTAAATGTATGGTTTGCCATACTTGTAGACACAAGGTACATAGCAAACTGGGCTTTTAAAGGTCTTAGGATTCTGCTTATTGATCAGACTTCCTAAGAATTACCATGTCCTCTGAGGACTGCACCCTGTGGAAGAGTGACCACATCACAGCAGTTTTGGGAGGACTGTGTGCCCCTGGGGGGACTCACATTGCAGCAGCTTTGGTAGGGCTGCTGCTCATGAGATGGGACCCATGCTGGGGAAGTTCACGGAGAACTGTGCCCCGTGGGAGGGACCCCATGGCCTCACAGGGGAAGGATTCTTCTGCCTGAGCAGAGGAAGAAAATCTCAGTGACAAATGACCAAAACTCCCATGCCTGTCTCCCTGTGCTGTCAGTGGGATGCAGGGAGGTTCCTGGGAGAAAAAGGTGTTTTAATGGCTTATTTCACTTCTCATTATCCTCCCCTGATTCTGTTAGTAATAAATTTCACTTTGCAACCCAAAGTTGAGTCTGTTTTGCCCTTGAGGTGTTTTCTGCTGGCCCTTATCTTATTCGTGAACCCTTCATTAATTATTTTCCCTTTTTCCCTCTGCTGCCCAGCTGTGGCAGGGGAGGGTGAGCAACTCTTGTGGGTGCCTGGCATTTGGTCAGTGTCAAACCACAACACAAGGCTTCTTTTATTTTCTTGCACTGATGTAAGCAGTCTCTCTAGGCAAAGAGAGGAAATAGGCATCTCCCTGAGTTCATAAATATGAAGCAGAGAAAGGAAAGTGCCAGTCCTTTTACATTCTTCATATTGTACTGGCCACAGAGAAGCAGGATCTGAGACAGGTAGTTTTCTCCACAAAGTAGTAATTCCATACATCACTGATAGTACTAGAAGAACATGAAATTTACCAATGGATGTAAGCAGTTATTGTTGGCTTTCTATATTCTCTGATAAAAGTTTCACTAGTACTGGATGGCCACAGAGTACAGGGTGCAATTTCTTAATATACAGTTCATTGTCATATGACATATGCAAAAACATGCCAGAACAAATCCAGTAAATTCCTTGTGCAAGACTTGAAGGGATCAGGTTAGCCCTTCTGTTTCCACAGTAAAAAACATTTTATTTTATTCCCTTTTTTGCTGTACATTTGGCAAGAACTCATCTTCTGGAAAGGCATCCAGACATTAGGGTCTGTCTTCCTGCCTGGAACAAAAATTGTCTTTCAATTATACAGATGGCTTTACCACATTCTTCCTCTCACAGCCATGGGAGTTTTAGGGATCCTAGAAACTGGGAGCACAACCAGTTGCTCCAAAGTAGACTTTCCAAAGAATCCTGCTTCCCAGTGATTTCACAGATCATCCTGGATTAATTGTTGCTCCACACAGGCCTTGCACCAGCTTGTACAGCAGCCTTCATATCTCCTTGGGCATCTTCTTTTCAGGGCAGGCCAGAGCAATGCTACTGTGTTCCCATCTCCCTCTCCTACAGTTCAAAGAAGATTTAAAAGAATGAAAGATGTGGGTTATCATTCTTTACAAGAAGAAGGCCCTGTAGAGAACCTCATCTGAGTGAATGTCACATTTGAATTGAAGTCCTATTACATGCCCAAATTTAAAATTCAGTTTAATACTATCTTCTGAGATCAAAAAACGGTTGACTTTCAAGGGGTTGGACCTTAAACCTGTACCATACTTAGTCCCACGTTAGCATTACTGTGTCTGCCTCACTCTCCTAGGAAAGCCTGTGTTGTCAATAGACACTGCTGACAGAAATTATATGCACATAGCTAACTACTCAAAGTTCAAATTTTAAAGATCTTTGCACTTAAAAGTGGTATGAAGGCAACGTAGAATGAACTTTAACCCACAATGTGGGTATTCAATGTGTTTTTTCAAAGAGCAAATAACCTATTGTCACTGTACAAGATATTTTGTCAGAATATACTCCCTCCAGCTTAAGCACAGCTGTCTCATCCTATATGCAGCACTGTTGTCCTGTGTGCCTTAAAGGCTTACCTAAATTTTCTCTCTCAAATGCAGATGCTTCAGGAGTTCACGTTTTTCCAGTACCAATACAAAGATTGCTGTCTTCCTTGACCAATTCATTACAATGCAGAAAAACACCGTAGAGTTATCTCCACGCTATACTATTATGTACACAAGAAGTGGCTGTGGGAAGTTCTGTTAATTTCTGTCTCCTGCAGTTCATAACCTGCCTTTTCAAGATTTAAAGTGCTCTAACTATAGCCACTTCAGCTCAATCTGCTGCCAGACAATAGCGACAATTTGCCTCAGTATGTAGTCTTAAACTTGTCAGTTCCATTTAAATTTGCTTTATCAAGGAAGAAAGAGTTTCATTACCCAAAAGCTTTTTGAAGAAAGCAAGTTCTAAACAGATGCAGTTTCTGAAAGCCTGAACATCTTGAAAGATCATGGTGATCTCAGAGTACTATCCTTTAGAGAGAAATATGTATGAGATCTAAGACTGACAGCCTTCTTGTATCTAATAGCTACTTGTATTGTGAAATGTCTTTTTCTTGGAAGAACATTGTCTACAGTTCAAGTTTCATTATTTGTTCTGAGTCATTTTCAATGTACACAGTAGTGTCAGAGAGGGCTTTCTATTGCCTCAGTTAATATTACATAATTGACTAAATATTCCCTTTTCTTGCTCTTGTGAAATTCACAATATGCTTTGCTGCATGGAATGTTTGTAAGTGATGATGTTAGATGCCTCACTGAGCTGTAGAAATGAAGGTCTTCTTTTCTTTTCATTAGACTGTAGTATCTTTTACTGTATTACCATTCCATAAATCTGAAACTATCCTGACCTGGAGACTGGAATGACAACTACCCAGCTAGATGCTGTTGCATGCCAATGTAACGTGTTTGTAGACAGAAGACAGTGCAGGTGCTGGAAATCTGCAACAATTGGCCCAGCAACTGCACTGTACTGGTGATTCTTTTCAACCATGAAAAACTACTCTCAGGAGAGGTGTCTGAAGACACAGGCACCTACACTACACAGGCAACTGCAAGAGTAAAGTATTGCTTGCTCTGAGACAAGCCAGAAGAGACATGCTAGGTATGAGAGAACAGTAACAGAAGTTCCCTCTTCACAAAGAGAAAGTTTTTGTGCTGTGTAGTATAGACTAAGGTAAAGCTTCTATGGGCATGGGCAAAGCTGACTTGCTTTTGGATGCATGTGATACTGTGAACATTTTTGCATCAGAAATCTGGTTGTCCTTTAAAATTGTGTCTGTAACTCTGCTCACATGTGTTTGTGACTTAAGCTGATGACTAGAGCTGTCTGAGTTATGGAAAAAATAAAATTTAAAAATATGCAAAGTATTCATTTAAAGAAAAGAAAAAGTTGTCATTTATTAAAAAAAAAAGTTAGCTGATATGAGTTATTTATATTACTGCCTCTGTACAGACAGCTCTACTAATAACAGCTATCTTTAAATTACAAATAATAAGATTTTAATAAACAGAAACATTTCTATTTCACATTTGCAAATCCAGTATTAGTGATTATTTGCAAATTAGTACAGTATGTGATTTGTATTTCTTTATTCTTTCTTTTCCTCCTTTTGTTCTTCCCAGCCAGATGGTACCACATGATTACTTGGTGTTTGTATAATTTGCCTAGTGGACATGCAGAAATATGCCACAAAGAAACANAATAAGATTTTAATAAACAGAAACATTTCTATTTTTTCACATTTGCAAATCCAGTATTAGTGATTTGCAAATTAGTACAGTATGTGAT
This sequence comes from Tychaedon coryphoeus, assembly GCA_013398595.1. Lineage (NCBI taxonomy): Eukaryota > Metazoa > Chordata > Aves > Passeriformes > Muscicapidae > Tychaedon > Tychaedon coryphoeus. The sequence continues at coordinate 177,437 of WBND01000292.1, read as the reverse complement.
TTGTATTTCTCTCTTATTCTTTCTTTTCCTTTTGTTCTTCCCAGCCAGATGGTACCACATGATTACTTGGTGTTTGTATAATTTGCCTAGTGGACATGCAGAAATATGCCACAAAGAAACACTATCTTGAAGTAGTTCAGGCCAAAGACAGCTGGAATTTTTACATGCCATAGCACAAAGACTACTCATGCATGGCATGTATTTCTGAATGGCAACTGTAATGATTTTCTTGAGAAAATATTCTCTTTCTTGTGGCAGGCAGAGATATGACTGAGGAGGAAATAGATGTCCATCAGAAACTTCCTACCATATGGAAATAATCATTGTACATATCCATAATGAAATCTCTGTCCACAACAGTTCAATAGGATAAGTACAAATTACAAATGCTATTACAAATGTTTGTGGACAACTGTACGTGTGAATTTGAGCTGAGGTGTCTACCAGGGCTTTTTAGATGTTCAGCATCTTTTAGGACAAGGCTCTTTATATGATAAAAAACAAGAACTTCTTGCTTTTAGAAGCAATTCTAACAGCTTAAAGTTCTTCTATCATATTCAAAAATATTTCACTTTCCTAGGGAAGAAATGCTGCCGTGTCAGAAGAGTAGCTATTTGTTCTGTACCTTGACATCATGAATCTTGGCTGTAGTGTACTGATTCAAAGAAACACAGCTGATGTAACCTGTGCATGTGTGTGTTTTAAATAGTTTAATAAGAGACAAACTTACAATCCAGAGTTGGAGCTGAAATGTTCAGTTGCTGGAGCTTTATTAGCCATCTCATTTGCCTTTTTTTAGTTTTTTCAGTGCTGCATAGAAACACAGAAAATTGATGGTACAGTTAGTTCCCTAACAGATATCTCAAGGATGATCAGGGCCTACTGCCTGAGTTGGATATACTTTCATGTTATCCTACATTCAGCTGTATTGTAGATTATCTTGGGCATGGCACTTTGTGAATGAAGACACCAAGTTAGGAGATTTTGCTGTGTCATGTTGGGCTCCAGTTCTAAGACCTCTGCACTGTGGCTTGATGCACTGCAGATGCACACAAAGGCATTTAGAATAGTGCTAAATAACTGAGGGAAAGAGAACTACGTGTGCTTATTTCTTGTTTATGACTCTCTATTTTAAAAGATGGATAATTGACACTAAATTGTGAAAAGTACTTGTATTTAGGAAAGTTACATTAATTTTCTGTGCTCTCTTTCCATCATAAAAACTTTTTGTTCAGAGTCCCTATGTCTATAACCCTACTATCAGCCAGCTGTCTTGGCATCAGTGGTAGATCCTTGGATTTTATTCAAATTTTACTTGGGTAATCTTTTATTTTGAATTTAGCATTTTCTTAGATTTTCTGGCAGATGCACAGTGTGACTTCGGAGCGTACCAGTTCTGACACAGGATTGCGCAGAATAGGGAGAAATTTCTGAAAAATTTCAGCTTCTAGCCAGTCAGTGCCTCTCACAGGTCATGCAGGAATCAGAATGTCCATGTAGTAGATTGTGTTTGAAATCAGTAGCAACTTGAGGAAGTTTTAGGGAGCATCATATCAATACTGCTTTATTTGTCTAAAATTATTGAAAACCGGGTGGTAGGGCAGTTGAGGTTTTATCATTCTCATGGCCATGGTTTCACAAACTATCCTTTGCATCTCTGTCCAGGTCTTTTACTGATGGCCTTCTTCTCATTCTAGGTTTTTATGGGCAGCTTCAGACTTTCTGCCCTCCATATTATGCTGACACTCAGAAGAACATCCAAGACAGTGTTTCTTGCGATATGGTTCCTCCTGATGGCTGCTCAGCTCTCACATCAGCGGGCCAGGCAGGGCTTGGCATTTTCCATCGAAGTTTTTCAGATCACTCCGGTATCAAAGGTAAATAACAGCTGGCGACTCCACGTGTGGTTGTGTACATCTGTGACCATTAGCAGATGTGCCCAAGCTGTGTATTTGGGTGGGATGTGTCATGATGGATTTGACTCTTTACAAAGAGGAGATGGTTTCCAGACCTTCATTAGTGGTTGTGTTGAGGCCGGCTGTCGCCGCAAGTGGCAGCAGCAACCAGCCTGTGTGCAGTCTGCACACTGCCAAAGGCTCCTCAAGGTTCTAGCCCGTGGGGCTTGGACAGTCTTTGGCTTGTGTATTTGAAATACAGAAATACAGTCCATTGAGCCCTCTGTGATATTGGTGCAGCCACTCCACTCCACTGCATGAATTGTGGTAGGGACCCGAGATGATTCAAACTACTGATTTTGCTTGGCACGTTTGTTTTTTTTCAGTCTTGAATTTCATTTATTCACATTTCCATGACAAAAACTGCGTGGATGCACACTTACCTGTTTGCGCTTAACTTAGTCTGTGCCTAGATAAAAAGTACTTAAGGGGCTTGCATGCTCCTCTGGAAAGATAAAAGATCTCTGTGCAAAAGATCAGTACAAGACAGTGAGCGTAATCTTAGCGCTCAACTAATGCCCAGGTCTTCTACTGTCCTTCCACACAGGATGAATCTATTTAACATTCATTGTGCTTTGAAGTGCCTTTTATGTCTTGGTCCTTCGAACGGTGTTGCAAAGCCATTGCACTTGTAGTTAAAAGGAGGCATCTCACAGTATGTAAACACGTTATCTGAAAGATGGGAGTGTGTCTGCAAACAGTTACTCTTGGGCTTACTATTGCCACTTGTTAAAGGTAGTAATTTCTGTGCCAGGGTCTACTTTACTTTCATATTTTGTTGTCTTTTATCCTGTGTTCAATATGATGAAATTTGTAAAACAAGCATGAAGTTTATTTTTTTAATGATCACAGTTTTAACACCCATTAAATGAGGAGGTGTTAGTTGCAATGAAATCTGCTCTACTTCATAATTGATTCTGACAGAACTGAAAATTCCTCCCTTGGTAAGCAGTTAAGTTATGTAATTAATTTCATACATATACTGGCTTATTTATTTTATTTGTATATTTAATTTAAAACCATTTCCAGTTCTATGCATAAGCATGATATAGTTGTCCTACCCATTAACTGTGTTTTTTTTGTTTTGTTTCTTCTCCCAGTGTATGACTTTCCAGCAGGGTCTGTAGGTATCTTTGGTGATTCAGCTTGCAGCATGCCAGATGACAGCAGTTTCCTCCAAGTAAATGCAGTGGATCATTGTTCCAGCCAGCTTTCTTCTGTATACACTGAAGGCTAAAGTAATGTATATTTAGTTACAAGAACTTGATTTTGTTTCATCTTGCCCTTCTTTTATTTCCCTACAAATTTCTTCTCTCCATAAAACTGCCATGTATGTATGGGGATATGACTAAATATGCATACATAATGGAGAGGAACTGCAAACAGCCAGCTGAGAAGGAGAATGTTTGGATAAAGCAAGCTTTGCCACAACCTTAGCAGTTGTTTCTTTTCTTCTCGTCTGTGGTACAGCAACTATACTTTTAAAATCATTTCTTATTTTAATTTCTCAAAGGGAATTCAGAGACCAAATAAGAAAACTGGTCGTTGGCTATAATCCTTTCAAGCTGAATGAATGCACTTACAGAAGAACACAGCTTTAGAAAATCCTTTTTCAAAAAAGGAAAAGAAGCAAAACCAGAGCATACTACAATCACTTCAAAGGCATACAGTTTTTGCACAACCTGTCTGCATGTGATACTTCCAAAGTTTAACACACACCAGTATCCAGAAGGGAGAGAATTTTTACATATGTATTGGTACTACCTGTTGGAGGCATTGGTGTGGCTTCTTTTTGGATCAAACGTTGTTGGTAGAGGATTTTTTACAGTCCTCAGGTTAGGTGTCCTTTCCTTCCCTCTTTATTTTATGCCATACAGTATGGCTATTACTGTTTTCCCTGCATTCGTTCTGACCAAGAAGGTTTAAATGCACAAGAAGTTATGTGGACTTTGTCTCTATTTAGCACATCTGCCATAAGCATAAATGCATTTTAACTTTCAGTTGCTTTTTAATTAGATTGTAGAGCATTGTTGCTGTATGTGCTATAGTCTTCTGCAGGAAGGTTTAAAATATTTTGTAGGAAAGATTTTTCCTTAAATCCCACATATTTTTTTAAAAAAGCTATTTGTATTGATTCAATTAAATTTTGGTTGTCCTAATCTTTTTCCATAACACATTTTCAGAAAGAAGAACTACTCTCAAGTGTACTGTTTCCTCTGGTTATTTAGAGAGATAAACTGGACTGGTTTGATGGTTTTGATTTTCCTAATCAATGTCAGGCTCAAGGTCCTCAAATTTAGTCCAGGATGCAAGCAAATTAGGTTGTCCTTCATAAAATGTACAAGGTTATGAGTTAAAACCAGTATCTTGCAGTAGAGATGTCATCACTGTGATCCTATATATTTTGAGAACAACTCTTATATTAGTAAGACTGAGTTTTTAGTTTTAATTCCTGTTCATCCATTTTGTGGACTTCTTACTGTGTAGTGTACATCTTAATATTCTCATGACCTGATAAACACAGAAAAGTTCATTCTTGCAGGCTGGACCATAACTATGCTTCTGTAATCACTCTTCTAAAAAGATAAGCTTTAAAAAAAAGGTTTATACAAACTCTTTTGTTTTCCTGGCAAGCTTTTGAGAATTTTTAAATCCAATTTGGCTCAAATTTAATCCAAAATTATGTGGATGAATTTATGTCTATATGTTTGTAAACACTGGCAATCTTTTGAGGTCTGTATTCATGAAGTACATTCTTATGTGCAGTAATGTGCTTAAATACTTAATGGAGAAATTTTCATCCGATACGTAGAATATATCAATAAATCACATACATATAAATGAAGTACAACAAGAAGTAAAGTGACCAAAACACAGCTAATTCTGTGCCAAGTTCTTCCCTTATACATTCTACTTCTCACATCACAAGAGAATGTGTCCTCTGCTCCAATTTGCACGGAGGTCTAGATGTTACATATGTGATTTGCATTGGGTTAAATGACACCAGGCATCCTTCACAGCTATACATGTGCAATCAAAAAGACAGTTCTTTTGCATTGACTGCAAGTTTCGCTTTTTAATAAAGCTTTAATTTTCTACTATATTAAAGCCCATTCTGCAGTAACTACACAAGCATAACTTGGTTCAGTAGGAATAATTAGTCACACTGAACACTTCAGTTTCAAATGTGTGGAACTGTGTTTTGTTCCACCAAAGTCAGCAAAGGCAGGATCAGACTATGTGTGCGCATATGCATGTACAGACATGCACCTGTGTACTTGTGTATATATAAATCCTTCAAAATTCTTTTAACCATATGGTTGTCCAGAATTTGTCCACTGCAGTCTACAAAACTGAAATACTGTTGCTGTCTTCAGATCTGTACTGCCTTGACTTTTAAACCTTTTGAAATAATTTTTTCTAGTGTCTGAATGTTCAAGTTTTTCTGTAGAGTTGGGGGATTATACACGTTTTGATTTTGAAACACGCTGACCAAAGGGAAAGTGAGAATTCAAACAGGGCATTTTTAACTTGGGGGTTCAATCAGTTACATTTAAAAAAGGAAATGTTTGCAAGTCATCAAGTCATTCTTTCATGTACGTATAATATATACATTTACAGCTTTCCATGAGCCTTAATCCTAAAAAGAAGGCCCTAGAGAACAGCCAAAACACATGAATGTGGGGTACCAGTCTGTAAAAAGGTATGCCTTTGTTTACTTCTCATTCAGAGACAAAGAGGATTCTTCACTATTATTTATTATTCTCTGTGGAGTTGGCATCAATTTAATCACTGAGGGCAGTTGCATGCATAAAAAGCCCTATCGTATCTCATGTGTATTGGGTATTTAAATAGGGAATCCTGTTTGTCACAATCAAAAATGGTGCTTGAGGAAATATAATTTTGTGGGTTATCTGCATAACTGAGTTATTTGCAAATACTTGTGCCTCAGTGAGTTTTGTGTAGTTACTCTACTTGCTGGACTGTTAACTTTCTAAAGGGATTCATATCTAAGAGATGAAGTTATTTTAGACTACGGACATTAAACAATATTCAAAAGAAATTACAATTTTCTTTTATACAATTCAACTATGTCCTGACTCAGTGGTCTTTTTATATCTGCATTAGAAATGGTTCTACACTGGAGTTTAAAATACAAAGTGCATGTGTATAAGTGGAAATGTATGAGTGCACGTGTGGATTTGGGTCTCCCTTTCTATGTGTGTATACACACAAACATACATGCATTGTGGATTACCACTACAATGCTGAAGAACTGCAGTGCTAATGCCATCTGTCACACTGTATATTGTTTTCAGCTTTTCTTGAAGAGGTGTGAATGAGTATAAAAATTACATTTTTACGGTTTATTCCCTGTTTTCCCTGTGTAATTTTATAGCAGATTTTTTAAAATGGCACTTTTTTTCTTGTTTGTATGGAGTTTTGTTCTTGGTTTGGGGCTTTTTGTGTGTGTATGTATATTTCCTTGAAGCAGGTAAAGCAAAAGAAAAAGACCACAAATTAAAATTAGCTGAGTGAGTTTTTATTTAAGAAAAAGAAATTCTTTTTGCTGTACAGAAAGCAGCATCTGTACAGAAAGCAGCATCTTGTGTAACATTTTTTACACAAAGCACTTTGGTGAGGAGAGAAAGTGGGATTATGTTTTTCCTAAACCTTACAGAGTAATTTACATATTTATACATGCTTACATATATACATATGATCTTAATTTGCCATACTGTATATCTGGCTGATATATCTTGCTCTAAAGAAACGTCTGTTGCATGTCGTGAAAAAACAAAAATTCAAAAGAATTAGTTACACCTTTTGCTCTACTAGTATGTGTGATTTTGTGATTTTTTTTTACAGTTATTTTTTATTCAATCATAAGTTATTTTTGTCCTGTTTTATAACATTCTGTTTTATGTAAAAGGTAAAAGTGAAAGGTGTATGTGCATGGTACAAAATAAAACTGGAAAATTGTAACTCCATTACATTATCTGTAGAACATAATATTGTGATATGCCTATAAAGAGAACTGCTCCATTGTCCTTCACCATAAAACTACTACTATTTGTATTGATTCATATAATTAGGAACAGAAATAGGAAATAAACTCTTGGAGATTTCTCAAAAAAACTGACTCGGCTCTGAGTTTTAAGTCTGGATTTAATAATTTTTATGATGAGGCTGGAGATTTGTAGGGATAAATGAATGCCTCAGTGTGTGTTTACACACTGGGTGGAGACACAAATAAAAGAAGAAAATTTAATGACGTTTTTGTGCTGTGATAATTTTTAATTTTTATGGGTTTCTTTGGTCATGTGATTTGACAGTACAACATATCAAGGTATTTTGGTTTTTTTCCTGGATATTGTTTCTAACATACTCAAGCAATTAACTACTTCAGAGTACTTAATGTAAGGAAAAGAGCATTTTTTTAAAACTCTGCATTGGACAAAATAAAGACAAAAGACAGAGACAGAAGCTGATGCATGCTTAAGTCTGAAACACATCCTGAGAACCCAACAGGCTTAGGAGATAAGAAATTACCTTGTACCACACGCACATATTGGACTAGAAATCAAAGGACAAAATACAAACTAATAAAACAATTAAGTGTAGGATTGTAAAGTGTACAGGATTGTAAAGACACCTTTGAAAATAATGGTCCTAGGTGATCTTACTATGAAATTATTGACATGGTTGGCTCTGTGTCAACAATGAGATCAAAAACTACTAAGCCCACAGTCGGTCACACATAAATATGTGATCCAATAGAGTTTTGCTAAAAATAAGCTTTGCCCAGTGCAATCCTATTTATCCTGCATCTTAATTTAATGTAGGAAACATTTTCCAAGCTTTAGCAAATATTGTTACTGAATTCTGTGAGCTACTATGAAGAACTGAGAGTTGCTGAATTCAAGTGCTCCAAAATTCAATTTTTTCTTTTAATGGAGAGCTCTTAAAATGAGAAGTATACAAGAAGTATACAAGTGCCATAGGCAGTAGAAAGTAGCATGGCTCAAAAAAATCTCAAAGCCATGCTTTTTCCTGTGTGCTTGAGCTGGACCAGTGTTTCATGATGTCCTGCAAACTATCCTATTGAAAAATGGTCATTATTATGTCATTATGTGACAGGTATATTCTTTCAAAGAACATAATTTCTGAATGAAAGTTGTCTAAACTTTTTATTTGATAAAGTGTTGTGTTTGAGGTTTCCCTATTTCAGAACAGAATCCCTTTTTGAAACATCAGAAATTCTTACAAGATAAAAATTTGGGGGGGCGGGAGAGATGATGTTAATTCTTTGCTTGTTTGTACTTACAGCTATGAGTTCTCCCATGTGCCAAAGCCCACTGTATTTCTGAATTTATATCAGCTCTGCCCTAATGGAAAATATTTCAATAAAGCTTTATGTACAGCAATCTCCTTCAATAAGAGGGGTGAAAAATAAATACAGTTCTTCCATTCTGAATATGTATCTACTCATATTTACTGCTCCTAATTACATGATACCTTATATTTGCAGATAAGAGTTAGGATTTCTTTATGAAAATAAAACTGACCATTTTACTAGGCCATGCTCCTCAGGAAAATTCTTGCCATGATCCTCAAGAAAATGCTTCTCATTCAAACTTGCTGTTTCCTACCTTGGATCACTTTGTAACTCCAAGTAACATCATATGTTTTGAATTCCCTGATTTTTAGACTGTGTCTATTACCCACCGTAGATAGGACTCTTCAAAAAGCAGTTTTAAAAATTTTCTTCCATATTGGATAGCCCTAAAGTGGGTAACTTGTGCATGACTGTGTATACTCACTGCAATAACTACAAGAAACAGAATGGTAAAATTAATCTTACAGAAAGAAAAATGTTAGCGCTTGTAAGGTTCCTATGTCTTCTTCCAAAACGTTAATTTATATTTTTCGTTCACCTTCTTTGAAACTATAATGTTATCATTTAAAAGCTAAGTATGAAAAATCATTCTACCACATCTTCCCATGCCATTTATAGATTTACAACCAAAGTAAATTTTCCCAGCAGTCAGTATCATTAATGATTCACAAATGAGATGGGTTAGTTCAGTGAACTGTAACAAAGAATACTTTTCTATGTGTCTAGTTAAACGCTCCAACATGCCTTTGTTATAACCAAAAAATGCAAACCTTATGCATGGTTGCAGCTAGGTACACAGGATAAAGCATTACAAACACACCTAGGCAGACAGAAAAAAATATAACCATTCCTCAATATTATACTTTTTTTCCCTTTTGATCAAAAATATAGCAGTGGGCAAACTTCAAGCTTGGCTGCATATAAATCATCTAGCTCCAGCTATTCCAGGAATGTTGAAAAATTAAACCCAAAGTGGCTTCTGCAACTGGGACTGCCATATTTACGATCCTAAGAACTAGACTTTTTGTCCAACATTGTGATTTCACTCGTTAACCCACCGCTTTACATAACACACAGTTGTAATTAAGCTGTAGTTAACCCTAATATGACAGTCAAGGAGGCTACACTTAATGGCTCAAAGGACTAAAAGAATTGATCATGCCAATTCCATTGCCCATTTTACTTTCACATCACTACATGACCTCTAACAGGACATTTACCACACAGGGACAATGAATGAGAAGCCAGAATGCTTGTCTGGTCAGTTTTTCATGCTTTACTGATGAAGTTGTTACTTTCACTGTATGAATTATGGACTTCCATAAGTCATCACACACAATGAAGGCTGTTAGCAAATAAACAAAGACCTTAAGGGAAATGATAGCTAAAGGTGACCTCGATGCTCCTTTAGGCCGAGGGATCACCAGTGCTGGGTCTGGTGATGCAGACTGGAGGACTCTGAAGGCAAAAGGGTCACTGAAGTAATTGGAGACCAGTGTGGCCCACAGCTGACCACAGCCTGCACACTCTCTGCAAAGGTCAGTGGTTTTGGTGTCTCTCGCTGTCTGAGAATACCACCACAGGAAGGATCCTCAGAAGGCTGGCCAGCTGCATTTTACAATGGACTTGGGAGGATTATGGTTACCAAAGGCACTGGATGTAATTCTGGCTGCCTGCACTAAAGAAAAACTGGAGTAGAAACCTAATATTGGGTGGTTTCCCAATTAATGCAACATATTGCATCAAATTAATCCCGATTAATACTGTCCTGTTATTACTGCTGTATCTTTCTGTTTAGTGGCTTTAGCATACTTTTTTATGCTATAATCAGTACTGAGAAAGGAGAGGGGAAAATTGTCTTTTCTATTGTTCTCCCTTCTATGATACCTTTTCTCTTTTGTTGTTCAGAAAGTCTTCCTAACAAAGCACACTAAACATATAAATAATTTTGGGGCTGTGAGTGAGGGTAAATTTACCCTTTTCTCTTTGCAGAAAAAGGTAAGTAGAGAAAAAATTGATGGTATATGTCTTGCTTGAGAATCATACACAAGCCTAAATTTTGAAGTTTGGATTCAAAAGCAAAAATAAGTCAGAGATAAGTTCAGGAAACGCATCACTGAGAGAAATGCGATATATGAAGTCATATATAAATAGTCATGGTACAACACAGTACAATATATTTCTCTATATGTACAGAGACACAGAAATGACATCCAAGAGTTGATGAAAGCTTTTTCCTTTCAAATCTGTCAAGACTTTTTCCTAAACCAAGGGGAGAAGGCATCATTAACCTAAATTTGGGGTTTTAGTTGCCAGTAGCACTTACAAGACTATAAATTACATATTTTTCAGTCTAGGTAATGCCATTGCAAAGGTAATCAGAAATAGAAATCACTGCTTACAGGAAGGCATAGGTTGCTTACAACATGGAAAACATTGCAATGGGGGGAATTGCCTTCTAATTTTGGCTTACTTTGATTTTATGTCCACTGCACTTGACAGTTTTATTTCAATTATTTCAATTCCAATTTCAATTCAAACCCTTGAGCAGATTCCCAACGGCACTTTACTATATGTACCTCTTAGTAAGGTAAAGTACCTCAAGTACTTAGTAAAGTACCTCAAGTTGCCATGTTCACAAGTACTGTCATTTTGGCATGGCAGAGTTGTACATCCATTTTTCCCCTACACAACCAACTGCATAAACTATACCATAGAGGAGAATTTTGCATTCTCAGATTCCTGTTCTTTTATTCCTTGATTCTTTTGTCTCACGTTTTTTGAGAGAGAACTGGTACAAGGAATACAGTCTTCCTTGGTATTTCTGTGGCACTTCCTGAATACCCTGAGATTCATTTGTAAGATGAGTGTGCCTATGTGCGAAGTACAGAAAACATCAGCCTTAAGTCAGGAAGAACCTCTGTGATCTTCTCATCTAGTTTTTTGTTGAAGGGGGGATAATAGAAAAGTCTATGAAAGAATGACATAGAAATATTAACTTCATTTGAACTGAAAAAGGAGTCATTCTCCTACAGTCTACAATGCAAAAGCCTGTAATGAACATGAATACCAAATCAAGCTTAGCAAGTACCACACTAAAAGCTCATCTAAATTTCATATACTTGGGGTTTGGTGGAGAGGAGAGAAAAAGTGAGTAATCTACTTCTTTTTCCTCTCAAAGCTGCTACTTGCTAAACTATGTGTAGGTCTGTAAAATGTTGGAATTAATCCTGTAGCCTTACCTCATCCCACAGGCATTTAACAAAGGCAGTATTCTTGAATGCTGAGTTTCAACTAATTATCAGAAGGGAGTGAGAGAAACAGGGGACAAAGAAAAGAGCACCTGACATGATGGCATGTTAATAATTCACCAAGATGTCTAGGATAACATGCTTTCAGTACAACAACATCTCATGCACTCCAGAAATAGGCTCTCTCTTCTCAGCAGAGGAGATGGAGAACTTGATGAAAAATGGCAGCTAATAAGGGTGTCACCTGTTTGTACATTATTTAACCTGCATAAGTTTGTAAAGGCTTATTGCAGCAGGGTTGTATTTTACATGCAAGAATTGAGAGGTTCTTTGCTTCTCTGAATCTCCTTACAGCCTTCAGTTAACGCTGAAAAATGTAAACATGGAAATTTCAAACATGCGTCTTTTCACAGTAACAAAATCTAATGGGGTGCAAAGGCACTCCAGAAACAACAGGGTGAAAAAGGTTGCCTGACCACACTTCTTCAAAGGGTCACATTCTTAATGAATTCTTTGAATAACATAATTGTGATAGTCCCCTAAAATAAATGGGTTGCATGTTTTGAAAAAAAATAAAATTGAAAAGCAGAATCAAGTTATGCCCCAGGCCAAATTCAGGGCAGATAACACCCCACCACCACTGCCCTCCCCAAACTCTCCTTTGTGAGTGTGCATTTTCTAAGTGAGGATACACTGGGAAGATACATTGCCCAATTTTCTCCTGGGCTTGCTGTCTTTCTACAAGGTAATCACCATCACGCGTCGCTGAAAGTAACAAAGCCACCTTCAGAGTTACTCATGGTACTACAAGGTTAGCAACTGAGGAAAAATCAGAGATGTTGGTGAGCTTAACTCTCTTCAGCCAAGGTAAATTCTGTTACGGAATAACATGTTGAGAAAACAACAGCTGCTATATAAAATGCAAGAATTGAGTAAAACAACCTTGATGCCTTATCCCTTTTACCTTCCTCGGTCTGCAGCGAGAGAAGAGCGCTGATAAAAATAACAGCAAGTTCTGCCTGGGTTCTGCCATTTGCTGAGAGATCTAGGCCCCACACCTGCCTGTTCCCTTGGGGTCACAGGTGTCTAGAATATTCTTGAGAATGTCAGGAAAGGTCTCCTCATGCCTTTTCGAACTCAAGGGATTCTTTGTTGTGTAAAGCAACTTACAAGCGTACACAATAAAAAACAAAAGCTGGTGCTGGCCACCGAGTTATTTCAATACCAAAAAGCAAAAAGTGAAATTAGCAAGAGGCACATTTCAAGCAGCAGAGCAACTGCAAGTATGAGTTTCTTCTACTATTAAAGAGACTTTTAAAATTTGCATAAAACCAAGAAAAATTACGTGCAGAAACAAAATCAACAAAACAGAGGATAAGGTCTCTATTTGTTTCAGAGCAACAGCCCTGGTAACATGAGGCCGTTGCATAAGACAAGTGAAAATATAAAAATTGTTTAAAAAATCCAATTTTATGCCAACCCAAATAATGTTGCTGAGTCACAGAATTCTAAGAAACTGTACCATCACTCCTGTAACTGTTGCTGTGCCTCATTCAGTTGGTATGTGGTATTTCTAAACCTGTTGACCTTCTCAGTCCTCAGTCCTTCTGCTTAACAATGCTAATTTTGTTCCACTTCTTTTCTTTGTGTTAGGTAGTTCCAGTTTTTGAGCTAAGTTACTCTGACTCTGAAGTGGTGTCACTCTGTTTCCATGGAATTAATTTTATGCTTGCAGTAAGAATACATAGAATGCTTGTGTTTAGCAGAAATGTGCTGTGTACTTTATTAATGTTTGAAAGATTGCTTATAAAAAGATTTGGGAAGTTAGTATGATGCGTATGTAACTGAAAAATCAGTTTTCTGTACAAGGGAAAGTACAGTCAAACTTTAGGAGATATCTTAAAACAAGGTCACAGGTTTTATTTCCTCTCTGTAGGAAGCTGGTACTGATCAGATATATACTTGTGTTATGATGGCAGTTATAATCCCACAGCAGTTTCTCTGAAATTCCTGGAACTAGCTTGACAGAAATCGGTATTGGCGGAGTCAGAATCAGGCATTCAGCCTTAGAAGGTGACTATGCTGGGAAGTGTGTGTGGATCCACTCCTTTGGAGTCCTAACTCTAATGAACTCAAAAGAACACTCCACTATAAAAATTTTAAAATGAACTTTGGTTTTTAAGGCAGCTGGTAGCAGTTATATTTTGCTCCGAGGATCTTCTCTATAATGTTCTGGGTAACAAGATGGGCTATAAAGAAACTACAAACTATTTGCAAGCAGATGCATAAAAATTTGTCATCAATGTCACATTCTTTACTTTTCAAAAGCAAATCTGCCACAGATGTGGAAGCATAAGGTGACCTAAAAGTGAATGAAGTGAGAAATTTATTACATAGCAGTTTTATAAAGCAAGATGGAGTGCGGATAAAATGGTCTCATTACTACAGTCAATCTACAGTGAAGTCTGGACTGAAGTGATTATGTGTTCTTAAATCCAGCTGAGAGAATACAGCAAAACTATTAACAATTTCTTCTCAGAGGCAAAGACATCTCTTGCTGGTCCTTTTTCTGTTTGCTTTGTTGTTTTTTTAAAATTAGATCCTTAGACAGAAATCCCTAATATTTCTTCTCACGTTACACCAGTAGAAAATAGCCTGTGAAGTAAGCACCAGCAGAAGGCTTCGTGACTCATACACTTCATGGTTAACCATTAATCCCCTATTTGTGATCACTGTATGATAACACTACATAATTCTCTTGGTAATGCTGAGAAACTATATGCACTGCACATCTTTCATCTTTGTCTACCATCCATTAACTGTAAACTGTAAACTGTAAGCTGTAAAGTATTTCAAAATGCAAAAGTCAAACCCAATGAGTTCTTACTGTGCCAAAATCTCTGTAAGAATGATTTTTAAAGAGCCATAGATGATGATGAATATTTGAGTCATGCATCTTGAAGTGGTATTTATTTATTTTTCTAAGAGCTGTTTAGATTTAGTTCCATATTCTTGTACAGTTTGTATGTAAAGCAATGCAAACTGGCTGTATGTATTTGTAGGATGGCTGCAACTGGAAGAGAAGGCAAAGATAAAAATCTCCAATATGACAACTGATGAGTAAATTATATTTTTTATCTTAAAATTTCTGTCTGTTTTGAGTCAGAATCAACTGTAGTAAATCTGGCTCCAGATTTAAATGTTTCTCATTATGCATTTTGGCCATGCTCAAAAACTTCTAAGAAATTATGGATTTTTATTTTATCCTATTATCTCAAAGCAATAATGCATATATTTTTTTCTTCTTTGCAGTAGTTTTTGCACAGTTTTAACTATTTATGAGCACATTTTTTGTAAATATTGACCAAGAGCAATTAATATATTTTTCACAACCACTAAGAATATCATTAAAACTGTGAAGCTGTAAAATCTTGTTTAGTAAGTTTTTCATGGACAAGCTTGTGCTATTCAACAGACCAGTGAAGTGTGGAAAGACCTTAAGCAAAAAAGCAACCGATTTTTCAAGTAATAGTAAATGATCAATGTAAAAAGCTCCAAACAAACAAATCAACCAACTAAAACAACTCCAAAAACACAAAGCAAAAAACCCCACCAACAAACCAAAATCACAAAACTCAAAGCCCCCGTGATCTTTTAGTGAAAGTATTTAAATATCCAGAACAAACCAGTGCAGTGTTTCCAGTTACACGGAAGAAAAAGTAAGAAGTTAAAATCTGGAGAAGCGGAAGGGGAAGATCAAGATCAAGATTAGGGAAGCAAAAGATTTGGACAAGAAGAATAGGAAAATCCCTCAATTCTAGTAAGTTTAGTGCCAGGAAAATATTTAAAAGGCTGAGTAATGGAAGTGACTGAGGTAAAGTGCAAACTAGACTCTTGACCTAGATCACCTTCAACTCAGCAATAACAGAGACCATTCAACAGCAAAAATCTCTCACCATAGATATCTGGGTTTGATGAAAACATTTGAGAGCCTTTATCAAATTTTTAAACATCATATCCCTGGAACAACTCAGAATATTACGACTTGCTATCCAAACCAATTAAAAATTGGCTTTACATACAGGTACAGCAAGTACTTTTAAAGGAAACACAATCAGCTTCAGTGTAGAGTTTGTACCAACCTTCCAGTCTCTCACTTTCCACTTTTGATAGGTGATTTGTAATGAAATATTTGCTGAGACAGAGTTTGGCGTAGTAACAAACAACAAATTAGGAAGACATTTTGCAGTTCCCCGATTAACACAGCTTTCAAATGAAGAATCCAACAGCTATTAAACAAGTAACAAAGGACTTTGAAATGCTGCAAACA
>WBND01000292.1:149403-161476 GCA_013398595.1 Tychaedon coryphoeus | reverse complement strand
AAAAAAAAAAAAAAAAGAAATCCAGTGGAAAGTCTAGGAGATTCCAATTGAAGGGCTACTTAAAAGCAAAAAACCACAACTGCCATACCTTAACAGTAACCTATCAGTCAAAGACGTCATAGGGAGAAAAAAAAAAACAGCACAAGTTGGAAGTGTACCGACTGCGATGATTAGCTTAAATTACAACTTTATGAATAAACTACTGATCTTCAATTCTAAGTGCATTACTGCCGAGAAGCTAACTCAAGAAAAAGACAGGTGTCTAAATGTTTTTGAAATAAAATGCCTCAGAAAATTACTTCTAAACCCATTTTGAAACCTTTTCATTTCCCAGAGTTCAGCACTTTAAGTTATCTGGAAAAGACAGTAAGGGTATATAATTAATGTGAAAACATCCTGCTGCATGTTTGCCAGGTTATTATCAGTCAGCTAATAAGGAACATAGCATTTAATAACAGCAACTATATGGCACATCAAGTAAAGGACGTGCAGAAAATAGACAGCAAAATCCATAGGTGGAGCAGTAAAAATTTTCTCAGCCTTCCTCTTTAAAACCTAGGAAGAAGCTTTCAAGCCAAAGTTGTAATTTTTAATGGGTAAAATTAATAGATTTCACTAGCATTTCAGAGTATGTTACAACTATTTCTACTAATAACGCAGCAGAAAACAAAGCCAAAATGAAATAAAACCAAGAGTGTTTTCTTGTAAGAGTCAGCAAAAATTGTGACTGGGAAGTAGTACAATGACTACTCACTGTTTTGTGCTATCACACTTCCTACTGCTACTGCTTGCATCTGATAATTAATTTTATCTGGTTTGTCCTCCTACAAATTTACAAAGGTTTGGCTTTAGTATATTTAACTTTTCTAATATAATCCATCCATTTACATGGATAATTGCATATAAAGTGAATTACTTTTAAAAAGTAAACTTACTCTTTTGCTTAATCTAGCTGTCATATTTGTCCAAAGAAACCCCCCTCACATTTTTTTTCCTACACATTTGCATATAATTCTAGCAATTACTTTAGAGACTTTTTTTATGCTGTTTCCTTATAGTTATGTTGTTTCCTCCAGGTTAAAAACAAATCCAAAAAATCCACAGCATCCCCTACCCCAAAACCAAAACCACACCAATAACAAAAATACCAGGACAAGACAAAACAAAAACAAACAAAAAACTAAAAAAACACTTACATGAAAAGTAAAGTTGAATAGTTTAAAGCTACATTTTTAATGGCAGTTAAGGACAGCAATAGTCTTAAAATCAATTTAAAACTTGCTAATTTTTAAATTCTATTTATTTCTAAATAAAGCTTCAACTAAGAAAGCTGTAATATCTTTATGAAATGGTGAAAAAAAAGCAAAAGCATCTATACAATAGCATTATTCCTTCTGCAGAGCCGTTTCAATTGTATTGCTCTTCTGCAAGACATGGGAAGTGTAACAGTTGTTTAATCATGAGGAGTCATAGAATCACAGCAAGTATTATTAATGCTACAATCATAATTTTCTTTTCACTTTTCTTTCCTTCTGCAGCACAGAAACATTTGTTACTCTGGGGAGCACACAGGGAATTACACACATTTATGAGAGGACATAAAAGTTGCTCAACTTGCAAGATTTGTGCCAAATAGATTGAAGAAATAAGTGAATACTGAATCAATTATATGTATTCCAAAGATGACAAAGGATGGTAAAGTACATTCTCATACTTCAAATTGTCAACTTCAGTATTATTACACTCCATATTTAATGGAGTCTGCAACATATCCCATTGTTACAATTTCATGGGTAACACTGATAGCAAACCCGTGTGCTACTTTTGACTCTTACAGTTTCATAAATGAAAGACAAGTAAAGATAAACTGCTATCTGTCAGGAAACAAAAAGCCCCATGGCAACAAAAAAAGCAAGCACACACTCCTACTTTCACAGCCAAAACCCAGATTACCTGTGTGTTCGTAAATTACGAATGTTTTGTGAATATCTATACTCATGTTAATGAGTATTAATGACTTGCTATATTGCCTTCCACCTAGGAGAGTGTTATGATCTAATGATTAGAGATGCCTCGCCCAAATTAAGGAGCAAAACAGACCATATGCCAAAGTCAATGGTACAGAATTTATTTAACACTAAATGCTGGGTGAAGAGAGAAAGAAATAGAAAAGAGAGAAGGGTGAGGTGAGATGAAGGAGAGACAGATTAAGCAGAAAAATAATCACCACCCCTGTGGATCCAGTGCTGCCCTGTTCATCCTCTTCTTCTGGTCTGCTCAGTAGCGGGGGTGCCCACAAAACATAGAGTCCAGTGGTTCACACATGTTCAGGTGTTCAAGAATATTCCCTGTGGGTAGATATTTGGGCTTCAGTGGCAGATTTTATACACTTTGCCATAGAAGGCAAAATCCTTTGGTGATCTTAACAGTGTTTAAGACAATTATGAGAGGCAGACAGAAATTGAATTTGTTTTTCTAAGTTGTCTCAAAGATGGTTCCAAAGAGTAATATAATGTTCTGTCTTTCCTAAAAGAAATTTCAGTCTATTAGTTGCCATTCTTCACTAAATCGAGTACAAAAAGAGGTGAGAAGGGAATACTTTATTGAAAATCATTGTCAAGAATATTGTGCAGCTAGGCTCAGAGAAAGACTATCATCCATTATATTTCTGAATATGAGAAATATTTTTCCACAGTCTGTATGTGAAAGAACTTAATTTAAGCTTTCTTAGGTCCAACAGAAGGAGTCAGCATAAGCCAAGTCTGACAGACATATCTGTTAAATGAGGAAATACAGCTTTGGTTTCATGGAAGACTGACATTATGATAAACCTGGTGAGCCTAATGCTGCAGCCTGGCATGCATGCATATCTGCTCCCGATCTGTAGAAGTTCTTAGCACATAAAATGAGATGGGGAAAGATCTGAGTAGAGTGCAGATGCACGAACAGCTCATGGCCTTCTGCCTATCCCAACTGCCACAACAAAAAGTTGCAAAAAAAGTGAATTGGTTACTTTTCCTAGGATAGCCAAGCAGGGCCTGCTTACAAAAAGTTAACTATCAGAGGCTTTAGATACCTATTTGCTATTGTTTTTCCTCAAGAGGCAATATTGCTCAACAAGTGCATAAGGAGTATTGACATAAATTGAGCAATTTCCTTAGTGTTGCCACGTAACAATTCTGAGATCTGTGACATAAAACCAGGTAAGAGAATTATGGCAAAGTACTTTTTTCCTGAGTGTGGTTTTGGAAGACTCCACTAGTCTTCTCTCAGTGTCACTGCTGAACACACTTAAGCCTACAAAGATGCAATTATCTATCAACAGTGTCAAA
This sequence comes from Tychaedon coryphoeus, assembly GCA_013398595.1. Classification (NCBI taxonomy): domain Eukaryota; kingdom Metazoa; phylum Chordata; class Aves; order Passeriformes; family Muscicapidae; genus Tychaedon; species Tychaedon coryphoeus. The sequence goes on along the minus strand of WBND01000292.1, from coordinate 158,144 downwards.
GAAGATGACCACAAACTCTAGACAATTAAAGGCATTAAATTACATTAATTAGTGTTTTCCTGTTTGGGAATAAGAGATTGAATTTCTTCCATATATAGTTGCCATATATATATATATATATCTGTATGTGTGTGTGTATACATATTTCCATAAAAAGCATAAGAAGGAAATTCAGCACAGGTAAAGTACAGAACAAATGGGGACAACTGGAAATTCTTAGGGCATCACTATATACATTGAATGTATTTCATGACATGCTACTCAGCCAGAGAGACTATACTTGCTGAACACTTTCTTGCTTTTACCTCTGATGACATACATTTCATACTAAGACAAATGAAATTATATTTACGCAATCTGTAATTTTAATTTATCTTTCATTGTCCTTCCAACAAAGTGATTATCTGTTAGAAAATTTTATTGAAATTGGCCTCAAAAAAGAAGTATATCAGTGTTGGCATTTCACTCACTCTTGTTTTCTACTTCAGCTTCCTTATTCTTGACCTAGACTATTAAATATATATTTTTCAGAAAAAAAGCAGTTAATATTATTAATTGTACAGACCTACAAATCTTTTATTGAGTTAGGAATGGCTGGTCTAAATCAATACTGCTGCATTAATCTCAGCCAAAGTACATACATTTTCTGTCTGGTTACCTTTAGCCCACCATGACCATCATGATGGTACATCAGATATGTATTCCTGGTAAAACAGAGTATGTCAGAGTATATAATCTTTCTGACGTTTCAAAAAAGGCCATAAGACAAATTATGAAACATACAGAATCTACAGAAACTGTTATGAAATAATATTTTTGGGTTTTTTCCATATTTGAAATATTTCTTTACACATGACTCTCTTATGTTACTGTTTTAATAATTTATTTTCACCTATCAAACTTCTTATCATAAAATCATTTGAAGATTTTAGCAATATATGTAGTCAAAAATATATAAAAAGACCCAGATACGGACATAAAAACCTGAAGTGCCAAGCATTTATAAGGTAATTGTCATGAATGTGTTACAAATGATAGCAGAGAAGTGCAAAAAGATGGGCATAAAAATGTTGTGGCTGCGTTAGATGCCTCTTTCCTAAGGATTTTTTCTGGGAGTAAAGGCAACAGTATGTTTAGCTTTTATAACTTAGCTATCTCTAAGTAGCTAAGCGTCAATCAAGTCTCCCCTGAGCGTTTTTTAATGCCTTTGGTCAGTTTTAGACAAATATGACACACATATCAATGATAACGACTCTTGAAGATGTACATAAAATAGAGCAAAGAAGAGAAAACAAATCAGTGCTCCAGTGACTCACTGTCAGGATACATGAATGCAGTTTGTCTTTAGAAACTAAAAACATAGAGAAAATTTATCATTATAGGACAAATTTTAATATGAATGCGCCTAATCCAAGACACAGAATAATGCAAATATGAAACAGAAACCATAGAAAATAGTGATTTACTGCTCATGGAACTGGATGTTCTAGAAATGTGGAAATTCTGAAAGTGGCTAATGTCTTGGGCAGAAGGTACACTTTACAGAGAACTTAGAGGTCCTCTGAAAAGAGACAAACCCACGTGTCACAGGTCTGGAATTTAGTCTAATGGAAGTGAGGTGACCACTAAATACACCTACTATGGGAAGCAATAATGAAGTTTAGAGGAGACAGTAGCTTACCACAGACTTTCAGGCATGACAGAGTAATGCCAGGACATTTATTACTGTCTAAACTGTGGTCTGTTGGACTCATCTATCCACCCAACGTTCTAACACACATGCTTCAATCACACTACCTGACTATCCCAGCCTTTTAGAAATAATTTTCTGTGCAACAAAATCTTGGGTTAAGGAGCTGCCATTATTCACTAGCAGAAACAGCAAGAAAAGCACCTCAGACTCAGTCTGAGCAGCTCAAGCTGCTGATTTTGCTATGGCCACTCAGAACTTAGCTCTCATTGACTCTGTTGTCAGGCTTGGATTAGGAAGTACATACGCAAGTGCCTGGCAAAGTGAGTTGTTTCCAGTTTATGTCCAAAGTCTCTGAAGTTGATGGATAACATGCTTGATCTGATAATTCAGCATCAACAAGTTTTGTTCAGGAATATATGCACTTCTTCTGTAGTGTTTTAGTGACAAAAGCCTACAGACAACATGAGTCATATTGACGTTACACTGCATTGTTTATCCCCAGCAGTACACATTTCACCCAGTGCTGGAAAAGGAGTTACTTGAAGAGTTTCTTTATAAAAATGCGTATCTGCTTCCTTCCTTGTTGCTGCCTTTCAGAGACATTATAATTCTGTCAAATATGAAGTGATTTCTCCGTTGTCAAAATAGTCCAGAATTCAGAACAAGATCAAATTTGTACCTAATGCAACCTTCACCACCTTATCACGTATTTGCTTTTACAAATATTTGCAAAGAACAAAAACTGTTACGTCTCCTGCATTTTCTAACAGTTTCATTTACAGTATTCACTAACAGAAAAATAATACCACATAAAAAAGACTCTTGAATTAAGTTGTCTGCCAAAGCAAACATGGTGGTCTTAGATACTTGAAATAAGTCTTCAGAATGCATTCTATAGTTACAACAGATTGAGCAGTAGTGCTGTAAGAGGAAATGAATGTAACGAACACTTCCAAATGCAAAGTCCTGAAGAAAGCTGTGAAATGTCATCATTCAATTCACCTCAGTAGACAAAGAAAATCCAGACCTTTGATGACCCCTGCTGAATAAACTAAGCACTGCATTTAAATTATAAGTCAAATGTACTTGGAAGAATAGTCCAATGCTCAGTATCATCAAATAACCAAAGAAAAGGTTTTTATTTTTTTTTAAAAGGACTCATTCTTTCATGACATGCCAAATAAAACAGCTCTTCTGCGGCTGGATTAGCACCAGACTTGTGAGATGTACAAGATAGTGTAATATCTTAAAACAGGTTTAATCTAATTAACTACAATCCTGCATCCATTAAAAAAAAAAAAAGTCAAGCTATCAGATGAAAATTATTTTACTGTAGAAATGCTGTATTTCTTTCCAGAGAAGAGGAACCTTTCAACAGTACAGGAATCACAAGGAGAATCCACACACCTCCTGCACTGTCTGACATTGCTTAGGGCACAGAGGAGGTTCCTACTGTTCCTTTCCACAACAGCTCTTTCTGCAAACATTCTGTGCTAAGCCTATGTTAAGTTCTATCTTTTGGAGTCATGTATTAATGATGGGAAGCCCTTCATCAAACCAACTCAATGACTCTTCCTCAGTGCACTTCCCTGAAGAATAGTTAAGGGCAATGTAGAATTAGAGAATTATTTCTCTCTTTTACTTTAAATACACCAATTCCTACAATGACTATGATAACACACAATATAAACTCCTCTATAAAAGGACAGCATGATGTAGCTTGTTGCATCACAACAGCCACAGAAAACATCTGGAATTTTTTACACTGTGTCTGAAATGTTAAACTAATTTTTAAATATTTTTTAAGGAAAGAAGCAGGAATTTGTGAATTAATTGCATACAACTGTTATTTCATTATGGGAATGCATATAAAGTAGAAAGTGTCTAACCTAGACATATGCATAAAAGTTATGTCTTATAGGTAAGATAAATAATTTATTACAGGTAAGCAATATGTGTACAATACAGACCAGCTGTAGGTATTTCTCTACCACTCCTGGTCTTTTGGCAGTGAAATCTAGCACATGTGTGGGAGACATGAGAGAACTACAAACCTAGAGCTGAAGTGAAGGACATTTTTACAATCCAATGAAAGGGGAAGCACTAAATCACCAGAGTTTAGACATAACACTTCTATTAATTAGTTATAAAATTTATCAGTAACATTCAAACTATGAAACAGACTGAAGAATTTCTTAATGTGGTGTAATATTTTTGCAGGCAATTCTGAGTTTCACACATGGTTTAAATTCCCCATCTCTCTCTTCTCCATCATCTTAGACTTCTAACAAAGCCAGACAAATTTATTTCTCACCAGGAATTTCAGAAATGTTACAGAAAACAAAGTATTTACTGGAAAATCATGAGATTAATAATTATTTTTTTAGGAAAGCAGGACCTGGGAAAATTGAAGGGTCACTGCAAAAAGCTTGGAAGATGCTGTTTTCTCCTACCCAGCAGCTCTTTACAAGAGAAGGAATGGAGGCAGAGATGGCAAAGTGACCATCCCTGAAGCAGCAAGACAAAAGCATGTTCCCTTCTAACTCTGCTGAATCAGAGAAAGGAGTGTCAGGACAATAACCTTCCCACATTTCTTAAGGAAGCTAGGCTTGCTTTGCACACTTCTTCTAGGCATTCAAAGGAGAGCAGCTCTAGAGAACACAAGAATCTTTTATTTCTTCAAAACCTATTAAAATACAGCATTTTGTCTCTGTTCTAAACAAAAATGGTGTGAGATTCAAAAAACCATGGCATCAAAAAATTAACACTCAACCCAGCTACAAACATAAAAGAAACCTTTCTCCATCAGGCTCATATGCCAACTTTCATTAACCATCATGTGTCCTTCAGTTTTGAGGGACAATTCAAAGACAGCCTGTGATACTATATATATATCTTGGGCTGTCACTTGACATTTTAGGTTATAGCTACATGTGATCCAACACAATGTGTGAAAGTGTCACAAGAAAAACCTGCCACTGTTCTGATGAACAAATCAATAACATAATATGGGAGATGAAGAAACCTCTTGTCACATTTAATGATTGTTTTTTCAACCTGAATCAGTACGTTACATAAATGAAAGCACTAATAGCTAGCAGTGGTAGCAACATAATGAAAGGGGAAAATAAGAGCCCCAGGAAAGTACCTTTTCAGTCAAAACATTAAACTGTGTTATCATCTGGTCAGTGGTTTAGGATAGAGATACACCACAGAGAATATGCAATCTGCATAATGAATTTACATTGCTAGATATTGGGTCACCTGAGGATGCCTGTGAAATCAGTGAAAATACAGATCTTTGCAGTTTTTCTCTACCAGCAGAAAAAGGTAAAATACTTCCAGACACATACATAGGAAAAAGGAGAGGGATCCAACCAGTTCTCATTGCTGTCCTCACCAAAATATTTCACTGCATTTAAATTAGATAAGCATTGCAGCCCAGTGCCATGAAGAAAGGCCTTAAAGACTGCGTAATCCTCAACAATAAACACATATATTTAGATTTGTATCTGTATTATGTCCACACAAAAATTTTCTTCGTGCACCAAATACACTGTGGTCTTTTATATAAGCTGTTATACAAACCAAAAACTGTTTTGAGTTTCTGTGAGAAACAATCTGATGCTTCTAAAACGATTCATTATTACCTGATTGCTCAATAAGGCAGCCATTACCCTGAATAGACGCTAGGCCTCTCTTACAGCTAGAAAGAGTTTTTTGTTGTAAACTGACAGTAGATTTATTGAATTAAATACATCTAAGATACAAGCTATTTGTACTACTTCATGTGGCTTGCGTAGATGAGTTTTAGCTTTTTCCTTTGCAGCCTACTGTGAGCAGAATAATAGTCTTACCTGAATTTCTTTTATATTGTGCTCTTTTTTGTGAGGCAAAGTAGAATGTTATATTTCAATCAAATAGACAATTCCTTTCTCAGAAACTTCTAGAGAATCAAAAGTGACAAAAACATTGTTTTTGCAAATGGAGACCTACTTACCTTACTAATTGCCAGACCTCAGGGCAGTGTGAAGGTTGTGTAGGTGCAAGAAGTTTCTCCACCTGATCTCAAAACTGAAAGGGACACTGTTGGGCTAAAACCTGTATTTAAAAATATCTTTTATAAAAAACTTGCATGAAAAAAAAATCCCTTCTACGTGAACCATTTTTGACGGGCCTCTTTTTTCTTTTTTTGATCAATTATAACAATAAAAGCAGACTGTCACAGTTAAGACAGACACATGAGGCGACACTCGAGGGTCATGAGACAGCAGCTGGTTTTTATGGGGCGCAGTTGCCTTTAGACAGTGATTGAGAGCCCATGCGGTTGGTCCTGACTGGCTGAATTCTGCTGCTGCCCAGCCAACTGGCCAGTAGCTGTTGCTTCCCCAACAGCCTAGACTGTCCAGTAACTAGGGTTATCTCTAATTGTGAGGCCTCCAGGCCAGCTGTTAGCTACCACAGTAGACCGTGCAAACTCATTTTAAGGTGCATTCATTTTCACATGCTGTCCTGTGGTGACACGATATTGTGGCATTGAGCTGAAATCTCCTGCAGGAATATGCTTACTTTTGATGCACCCTACTGTACAAAATGTTTACAAACATTTTAAAACATTAACTATTACTTACCATTAATCCCCAAATGTTAATCTGTTTTTGTTACAAGTGTCATTGATTATCCTTTAAACTAAGAAAGAGAGATTCCTTTTCACTATTGCGATATATTTCATCACAATTTATTACCCTAATCCTCCTCCTTATTGTTACCAGTTTCCCCTGCTAAATGTATAAAACTTGTGCAGAGTACTTAAAAAGGACAAGAAAATGTTACTGAAAAAGAACAATCAGAGGTTTGCTTCAGTAGCTGCTTTTAGTACCCAAAATTACTTCATGCGTTTTCCCTTCTTGCTCTTCTTTTTAAAGCTTGCTCTTGCTCTCTTTCATGCCTTTTTCCAAGTATAAGGAATTTTACATACTACCTAAATGACAGCAAGGTTCTGACAAGACAAATGCACAATGGAACTAAATGAATTTTGAGATATCATGATAAGATCATGATGATGGGTTGCTTTTTTTCCTTGTCACCTGCAACATTCTACTTGCAGCTCCAGGACAAAATCAGAAGTCAGTTGCAAATCATTCCAAAAACAGATAGAGCAAATCGCATATGCCAAGCAATACAGTCTCCTATGATGAAGTTCTTGCTCACGCAGCAGGCCCCTTAATACTCACATGCAACATTCTTGAAATGCAGATAATAAATGCTCTTCTAGCTCTCTAGGACACTGCTATTATATCCACCAGTGAGAGATCACCCCAGTGAGAGATCACCAAGTATGTGTTTTCATGTAATGCATGCTAAATTTCAAGTCACTGACTTCTACACATTCTCTAAATGTTTTTCAGAAATTAACTTTGAAATTAGATGAAATTTTTTTCGGAAGAAAAAACATTCCAGAGATGCAGAGCAATATTCCAGGTAGATGTTTATTTTTTAGGTTGGATAAGGTGTTGAGCAACCTGGTTGAGTGGAAGGCGTCATGACAGGGACACAGTGACTAGATGGTCTTTAAGGTCCCTTCCCGTCCAACTCTTAACATTCTATGATTTTGTGATTTAGAAAAAGATCTGGATTCAACCTTAAACCTGCATAAATAATTCAGTACATGTAACAGTGCTTTAAAATGTCAGTTGCTACCATTTAGGTTCATTTTCATGAACTGTAAATCTACAAATATATGGGAGTCTAGAAGTCTAGTCTGAGAATTCACTACAGGCTATAGACTGCAGAATGACTCAGATGCTGTAAGACCACTGATGTACATTTATCAGTATTAATTTGTATAAATTTGACCTGCAAAAGGACAAAAGAATGAGAGGATGTGAAAACTGAATGTACATCTCAGGGGTGAGACTAAACCCCTTGTTTGAACCTCCCAATAAAAATCTTTTATCAATGAAAAAGTAATATCCTAGATTTTAGGGAAAAAGCTAATCAAACCAAGACAAAAAATTTTCTGAAGGCCAGAAGTGAGGTAGAAAAAGCCTCTCAGAGTCAACAGTAGCATAAAAGAGAGCAATTAAATACTAGCACGATTGCTTTGTTTGACCCAGCAGAGACTAAAACTAGACCACAAAACACCATTTTTTCTTTAAGAAGAATGAAAATTTAATTCTTAATTCTTGTTCATCTTTCCTCTGGTCTGCCTTGAAGGAAAAGGGACCTCTTAACCTAGACATTCTTACTATTGCCTTATCACTTGTGTTTTTCCAAACAACTGTTTTAATTATTTTATTTAAATGGCTGGAGAAAGGGGCCAACAGGAATCTCAAGCAGTTTAACAAAAGGAGATTCCAAATGCTGCACCTGGGAAGGAATAACCCCATGAACCCACAAGGCTCAACCAGAAAGGCCCCGGAGGAACACGGGCCAGCAGCGAGTGTCCCCGTGCCCTGCAGGGTCACCCGGAGTGCTGCCACGAGGCCAGGCCTGGAGCGCTGTGCCCAGCTCCGGGCTCTCCAGCCAGAGAGATCAGGAGCAGCTGGGGAGAGCCCAGGGAAGGGCCACAGACACCGTGAGGGAACTGGAGTTCTCCTATGAGGGAAAGCTGACTGGGACAGGTCACCCTGGAGAAGATGCAGCAGCAGCACCCGAGTGACCCCAGGACCTGACGAACTGGGGGGTTTAAGGCCACCAAAAGACACAAAAAGGGAGTCTTTTCCCTCTGGGCTGTTTGTTGTGCTCACCAGGCAACAGCTGGGTACAACAGGCTCCTGTGCTCGCACACCTGGCCCAGTGCGCGGCCTTCAGCAGGTCCCAGGCCCTGCACTGGCAGTGCCCCACAGCACCACTGAGGGCTCCCAGCGACTCCCTGCGTCCCCGACCGGCCCCTGCAGGTACCCTGTGCCAGCTGAGCCCCACTGCCTGGCGGGAGCACTGGAAGGGACATTTCTCCTGGAATGGGGGCAGCGTGCCTGAGGGGAACGGAGGGGGAGGCACCTGTGGAAGGCAGCTGAGGTCACTTTCCAGTAAGGCCTTCTTTCCC
>WBND01000292.1:115271-125620 GCA_013398595.1 Tychaedon coryphoeus | reverse complement strand
ATAGCCCAGGAGGCTTCTGGAGTGTGTGGCAGATAACATCCTGACACAGCTGATGAATGAGCAATGTAGGGAAGGCATTTGCTAGAACTGTTGTTTGTGAACAGAGAAGGACTTGTGGGTGATGTGATGGTTGGCTGTCTTGCCAAAGAAATCATGAAATGACAGTTTACAGCTCTCAGAAAGAAAAGAATGGAGGTCAGCAAAACTGCTACTTGGAATTCTGGAGGGCAGACTTTGGCTGTTTAGGACACTGATTGACAGAAACCCTTGGGAGGCAGTCATGAAAGGCAAAGATGTCCAGGAAGGCTGGACATTCTTCAAGAAGGCCAATGGCACCCTGGCCTGTTCCAGCAGTAGTGTGGCCAGCAGGAGCAGGGCAGGGATTGTCCCCCTGAACTCAGCACTGATGAGGCCACACCTCAAATCCTGTGTTCGGTTCTGGGCCCCTCACTCCAAGAAGAACATTGAGGTGCTGGAGCACATCCAGAGAAGGGCAATGGAGGTGGGGAAGGATCTAGAGCATAAGTTCTGTGAGGAGTGGCTGAGGGAGCTGGGGTTGCTTAGGCTGGAGAAATGGAGGCTCAAGTGAGATCTTATTGCATTCTACAACTCCCTGAAAGGAGGTTGTAGCAAGGTGGGTTTGGCCTCTTCCCCCAGGTAACAAACGACAGGACAAAAGGAAATGGCCTCAAGGATGCTAAGGGGGGTTTTGTTTGGATATTAGGAAAAGTTTCTTCACAGAAAGAGTGGCAGGCATTGGAACAGGTTGCCCAGGGAGGTGGTCAAGTTACTAACTCTGGAGGGATTTAGAAAGTGTGTAAATGTGGAACCTGGGGACAAGTTTAATGGTGAACTTGACAGTGGAATTTAATGGTTGGACTTTATGCTCTTAGAGATCTTTTCCAAACCAGATGATTCTGTAATTCCGTGTTCTTTCTATGTTGTTGATTTACCAGCACAGTGGCTTTAAGAGCACAACACTCTGAAGACTGGGTAGCCTGAAAGCTAAACGATTTTGGCTTTGAATCCCTCCTGTGGCAACTAATCTTCCTGTGATGTTCAGGGGCAGCCAGGACCCTAACTTCTGCTTTTGCTAGATACTGTATACTTACTTATGCAACAAATATGTTTGTGGGTATTGAGCTGAAAATACCTACCCTTCCACCACAACTCCCTTTCCATTGCCTGGACCAGACCTGCACTCATTTTAACTAAATTCCTTCCATTCTGTCCATAGAAACATACACTCTTTGGACTGCATGCCAAAATTGCTTCTTGTGTCTCTGCAGCCACCAACTACAATTTACAGATTGTACTCTCTGAATGGACATAGAGATAATAACAGTGTCATGAAATTCCTGGGTTTAAATTGTACCTTATGAACTTGTGTAATAATTGTACATATATCAGAGATGTAAAATATTCTTACCAAGATGCAAAATATGAGGATCCAAGTTTTCTGATCTGTTGCTTCAGTATGTGATCCTGGAAAAATCTTCACACTTCTTCATGTTTCTGTTCTCCTGTCTTCAAAAACTGTCTTTGTACTCCTTTGGATGATATAATTGTATTTGAATAGACACTGAATTTGGCAGTAAGCAACTTGCACAATCTAGATCTTACTGTTCCCCCTACACCTTGCCAAAAATAAAAGATAAAACATGCTACAGTTACTTGAAATAACTTCTAATTTGTGATCCATCCACTTAATCACGGTCATTTAAAAATGCATTCATTTAAAACCTTACATGAAATTCTGTATGAGGGATGTCTAAATTCAGAAAATATACTCTTGACTTTTCTTAAGAGTGATGTAAAATAAGGGTGCACGTTTATCACATATATTGCATTTAGATTCTTGTGAAATGCGGTTCAAATACTGAAGTGCCTTAGGATTTTTGTGATTCACAAAAAGATTATGAAAATACGTTAATCATCATGACAGTGACAGTTACTTTGTGCTTAAAAGCACCAATATACAATAACTATTAGGCTTGAAACAAGATTTGGTGCTCACAGAGAATGGTGGGATGGCTCACAAAATGGGAGAATTACAATAGGCAGATTCAGGGTCTGCAGGAAGGACAGGCTGGGAAGGTGAGGAGGGGACATCATCTTCTATGTGAGAAGGCAGTCAGGATGCATGGGTCTCTGCGCTGGACTGGTTTTCTACCTTAGGATGGGTGATAAGGTGGCGGGGTCCTGATGGCTAAGAATTACTAGGCAAATCCTAATATGAGGAAAGGTGTTTATGGAGGAAATTTGACTCTGAGGAGGGATATGGAGAGAAAAAGAAAGCTTTCTGCAGGTTCATTGTTGGGGAAAAGAGAAAGGAAAATGTGGCCTTATTGCTGAATAGTCAGGGATCTAGAAATAAGGGACATGGGAAAGGCCAAGTAGTCAATACCTTCTTCACCTCAGTCTTAAGAGATAAAGCTATTCCAGTTCACTAAGACCATGGAGAAAGATTTGGGCCAGGAATTCTTATCCTTGGTGGAGGAGGAGCTGGTTAGAGAACATTTAAATAGACTAGATATTCATGCATCCATAGGACCTGACAGGTTGTACTGAGGGTGTACAGTGAGTGCTGAGGGAACTGGCCCTTGTCCTTGTGAGGCCATTCTCAGGTATCTTTGAAAGGTCACTGCAACTTGAAGAGGTTCCTGAGGACTGGAAAAAAGCAAATGCAGGATGAGTAGACCCAACATGAGCCAGCAACATGCATTTACGCAGATATAAGTATTTATCTTATTTTTTCCGCTTCAGTCAGAGATGGGATTGGAAGAACAAGAGAAAAAATTTCGTCTTTGGACTCAGTTCTTTATTAATTCTTATCTGTAGTACAGTGAGTGCTACAGCATTTCTAGCTAACAAGCTAAAAGCAATAAAATTGAGCTGTATCTCGCTCGTTACAAGGTTNGGTTTGCTGCCAGGACCTGTGACCCCATGGGGAACCCCACAATCCTGAAGGATTGCAGGCCATGGGGGGGACCCACACTGGAGAAGTATTCCTTTTTATTTATTCATTTATTTTCAGTCAGAGTCGGGATTAAAAGCACGAGAACTGGAATTTTGTGTTTGGACTCAGATGTTTATTAATTTTTATCTATAGTACAGTGAGTGCTACAGCATTTCTAACTAACAAGCTAAAAGCAATAAAATTGAGCTGTATCTCGCTCGTTACAAGGTTTTTTAAAGCTAAACAGTCCAATTAAAAACTAACACCTACATTATTTTTACTTTTGACCCAATGATCAAACACCTGTGATCCGCAGTGCAGCACTTTCCATCCAATTTAAAAAGTACTACTGAAAACCAAGAAGAAGGAACAAGAAGGAAGAAAAAAACCTCTGCCCCAAAACTTGTCCCATACTCATTACTATACTCTAAAACCCCAAATTCCAAATCCTTCACCGTGTGATATTACATACATCTACCCAAACCACACACTAGTGATTCTAACTCCATCTCTCAATTTTGGAAGCTTTCTCCAAGGCCTCAAGTGGAAAGCAGCTTTCCTCAGAGGATCAGTGCCTGACAGCACAGGAAGTTCAAAACTCCCAGGCTTCAGAGTTCCAGCAAGCAGAGGCCAACAGCCTCTTTGTCTACATCAGGAAGAGTGTTCCCAGCAGCCAGGGAGATTTCATTCCTACTCTCTACTCAGCCTCAATGAGAGACATCTGGAGTCCTGTGCACAGTCCTGAATTCTCCAGCAAAAGTGATACATGAACATATAGGAGTCCAGCAAAGGGTCACGATGATAAAGAGATTAAAGCATCTCTCACTTAAGAAAAGGCTGAGAGAGCTGTGCATGGAGAAATCTCAGGGAGATCTTATGTAAATATCTGATAAACAGAGTAAAGACAAAGCCAGGCTCCTCTCAGTGGTCCCCAGTGACAGCAAAAATCAAAATACACAAAATTGCTTTCAAAAATAAGAGGAACATTTTTTTTTTTACTGTGAGGATGACTGAAAGCTGAATGAGGGTGGTTGTGAACAAGCTGCTCAGAGAAGTTGTGAAGTCTCCATCCCTAGAAATATTCAAACTTAGTTGGACACACAGCCCTAAGCAACCTGCTGTGGCTGACTTGTTCTGGGCAGGGGTGGGACTGTGTGTACTCCAGGGGTGCCAACCAGCTTTGATGCTTCTACACTTCTGGAGCTAGAACCCCACTTAAACCCAATGGTAGCATAGCACAGCCACAGGAACAAAGACTGGACGCACTGTGCTACTGTCAATATTCTCTCAACAAGAAAGAGCAGGATCTGAATTTGTATTTAGAAAGTAAAAGAGCACTTGGAGTAGACTGAAGTCTCTCATTCTATATAGCACATGCTCTAAGAAAAAAAGACAGCACCTGAGGGAAAAAAAAAAGAGGGTTTAGCCAGAAGAGGGATGAGAACCAAGATTTGTTTTTGCTTCTGTCTAATGGGAGTTGCCCTTTTTTTGACTATTCACTTTTTGCCTTGAGTCTTGGCCTTCGCCTTTCATAGTTGCTGTTGCAGGGCACATGATGTCCAGGACTCCCCTGTGTTGACCTACCTGCTGTGCTGCCATGCCATGCTCCTGCCTGACAATCCCATGACCAGCAGCCTAGTGAGGAAGCTCTGCACTCACAAGATGACCTTGCCACCCTGGCCCACAGCTACCCATAAGATGGTCCTGCACAGCCCAGGGTAGCTTGCTGAGGATGCTCATGTGATGCTCTTAGCAAAGAAGGATTTCATGCCCATGTTCTTCAAAGAACTGCAGCTTGTTTCACCCCTTGGGTGAGGTGCCAAGGTTATGGAGCAGGCTTGCTGGAAGCAGTTGCACTTGCTCTGATTATCAAACTCTCACAAATAGCACTTCTTCTCTTCCTGCCCCTGGCTGCTTTAAACAAGCATGAGGCTTGCTGTGGTTCTACAGCCCAAGTCCTCTATCAGCCTACTGGGGCAGGCCTTTTGGGCACTTGCAGCCCACGTTGCTTGACCACCGTTGTGCAGACAGATCTGTCTGCCTCCATTTCACAGCCCTACAGCCACCACCCATGTGCACAGACAGCCTTGCTCGATTGTAAGTCCAGCTTCCAGGAGAAGTAGTACAGACTCTGAAAATAAGATGGAGAACCCCAGACAGCTGCAGTCAATTAAATGGGACTCTGTGTATGTGGAATGGGACGTAACCTTTTTGAGTCTTTTTACTTTATTTTAATTTTAGATGCTACCAAAAAGAAAAAAATTAAATCCCAAAATAGTAACAGATTTTAAGCGTTAGTATGTAAGAGGCTTTGAATTTGGCAGATTTGATTGTACACATTAGGAAAGAAATGAAAATATACATCAGAGGTTTGAATAAATGTTTTCTCCAGGCTCACTGCAATGGGTAAAAAACTGTAGTGCAAAAGAAAGCTATAATGGCCTTGACTGTATGCCACAACTCCCACTGCATACTTCTTTTTCATAGCATTGTATGTGTTTGGCTCGCTGACTCAACGTACAAAGCCTTATATACAAACAAAGGCTGTTGTTTACAGATGCCAAGCCTACTAGAAGACCCTAGATTGGTCTACTCTAGCCCAGCCAGTGATGAAGTATCCCCATTTAACTTCAGCAAAGAAGACAAATCTATGTAAATAAGTGGATGATTTGATTTATAATTGTATGCCGAATTTAAATTAAGATCTACTAGGCATATGTTCTTCCGGGTGGGTATTTGTATTAAAGAAGGTCTCTACTAGATTCTTAAATTTCATCTGCAATATCACCCACTCGTGGAGTAGGCAGTAGAGTTCTCACAAACAGTACTGTGTGCTGCATTCATTTACTACTTCAGATGTCTGAAAGTTGTTTTTCTGGAAAGGACAATGCTCACTTGGTCTTCATAGCAGTTATGAAGTCTAGCCATACTGTGATGAAGGCAAGGACTTGCACTAATTCTGCTAGACACCAGCATGCAGAAGGTGACAATTAATTACTTTATCCTTTGTCACTGTCCAAAGTGGATTGATTTAATTAAAACAGATCAAGAGGATCTATCCATGCATCCAAAGACTTTACTGCTATTCTCTTTGAGCATAAAGAAGAAATTTTAAAGCCTCATCTATGGCCAGCCAGACACTTCTCTGATGTCCATACAAACACCACGGCTTAGACTCAGCAATGTCTGACATTGCCACACTTACAAAAGTCATCAATTTGGAACCATTTTCTGACACTAAAAATTTGGAGCAAAATTACTTTTGTAGCAATTGTTTAAATGACTATCCCAACTCTGATTAAACAACTAAAGACCCTGAATTCTATAAACAGAGGAATTTCTTTCAGGATTAGGGCTGAAAATTTTTGTAATTTTCTGAAAAGAAATAAGAAATAACAGATCCTCAGTGGCTCTGCAATCTCAGATTTTGCATGGCAACCAAACAATTTTATATTCCTTTATTTCAGATACAATATGGTATAATACATGCCTACTAAATGTATTTTATATTTGTAATATCAGATACTGGAGAACAATAAATGTCTTATCCTGGGTTATTTTTACTGATTATACAGGTAAAGGTGCTCTAGGAACATATCTCAATATAATTAAAAAATTAATGACTGACACTTCTGTGTACGATACTTATTAAAAACACAGTGCAGCCAAACTCTAAGCAACTTTAAATCATACGAGCATAGCATCATTAGATTGGAAAAAATTTCTAAGATCATCAAGTCCAACCTTTGACCCATCACCACCTTGTCAAATCAACCATAGCACTTAGTACCACATCCAGTAATTTCTGGAAACCCTCCAGGAATTGTGACTTCACCAGCCCATTCCAGTGTTTAACAACCCTTTCAGTGAAGAAAGTCCCCCTGATGTCCAGGCTGAACCTCCACTGGCACAGCTTGAGCCCGTTTCCTCTTGCACAGTCACTTGTTGCCTGGGAGAAGAGACCAAATCCCGCCTGGCTGCAGCCTCCTTTCAGGGAGTTGAAGAGAGTGATCAGGTCTCCCCTGAGCCTCATTTTCTCCAGCCTAAACATCCCCAACTCCATCAGCCACTCCTCACAAAACCTGTGCTCCAGACCCTTCCCCAGCTCCACTGCCCTTCTCTGGATGTGCTCCAGCACTTCAGTGTCCTCCTTGGAGTGAGGGGCCCAGAACCAGACTTGAGGTGTGCCCTCACCAGTGCTGAGTTCAGGGGGACAATCCCTGCCCTGCTCCTGCTGGCCACACTACTGCTGGAACAGGCCAGGGTGCCATTGGCCTTCTTGGCCACCTGGGCACTGCTGGCTCATGTTCAGCTGCTGTCACAGCACCCCCAGATCCTTTTCCTGTGGCAGCTTTGCAGCCACTCTGCCCCAGCCTGTGGCACTGCCTGGGGCTGTTGTGACCCAAGGGCAGGATCTGGAAACCTTGGCCCATGATACTGCCTGTCCAGATCCCTCTGAAAAATCTTCTCACTCTCCAGCAGACCAACACTCCCACCTAACTTTGTGTAGTCCACAAACAGCACCCTCATACAGGTCATTGATGAAGATGCTATACGGAACTGGTTCTAGTAGCCCTGGGGAACACCACTTGTGGCTGGCCACCAGCTGGATGTAGCTCCATCCAGCACCACTCTCTGGGCCCAGCCACCCAGGCAGATTTTAACTTGTGAACAGTGTACTAGTTCAAGACATGGGGTCCCAGCTTTTAAACAGAAATGCCACGTGCAACAATACTGAAGGCTTTGCTGTAGGTCAGGTAAACAATATCCACAGCTCTTCCATCATCCATCAGGCAGGTCACCTGGTCATAAAAGGAGATCAGGTTGACCAAATAGGACCGGCCTTACCTAAATCCCTGCTGGTTGGGCCTGATCCTGTGGTTGTCCTCTACGTGCTGAGTGATCACAATCAAGATAATCTGTTCCAAAACCCTCCCCAGCACTGAGGTCAGACTGACCAGCCTGTAGTTCCCCAAATCCTCCTTCTGGCCCTTTCTGTGGATGAGCATCACATTGGCCAGCCTCCAGGTCTGAGACCTTCCCAGTTAGCAAAGACTAATGGTAGAGATTTTCTTGGTGAGCTCTTCTGCCAGCTGCCTCAGTACCCTTGAATGAATCCCATCCAATCCCATAGACTCCTGAGTGTCTAAATGGCTCAGTGCTTCATTGTGTATTGCAGAAGATCTGTTCTGCTCCCTGTACCCCAGCTCAGGGGGCTGGTTGCCCTGAGGATCAGAGTCTTACTGTTAAAGACTGGGGCAAAGAAGACATTAAGGACCTCAGCCTTTTCCTCATTCTTGGTAACAATGTTCTCCTTTGTGTCCAATAAAGGATGGAGATTTTCTTTGGCTTCCTTTTGTTGAGGTATTTATAAAACCACTTCTTATTATTTTTCACAGCAGTGGCCAGACTGAATTCTAGTTGAGCTTTTGCCTTTCTAATTTTCTCTCTACGTGTGCCAATGGCATCTTTGTACTTCTCCTGAGTTACCTACTTATTCTTCTGAAGGTCATAAACCCTCCCTTTGTATCTCTAAGTTCCTAATTGTACTGAAAATACTGATTAACATGGCCAGCTTCCAAATTATCCATGGATGTGGTACTACAGTATTTTAGTTCCTACTAAAGCTCATACACTGTCAAGGCAAATCTGTCACACTCAGATATTGTGCTTTGATTCCCTTCATGACGCCATCTTGGTACATACAAACTTTATACAGCTTTTTGAAACACTTTCCAGTGTAACCAATGAAAGGTGCATTCCATAAGTTCCCATAACATGTTCAATTTGCTAATGCAGATGCAAGAGCCTCAACTCAGTGATCAAACTGCACCCACTTAAGCGTAAAGCAAGCACGAGGTAGGAGCAGAAAGTTCTCAGTATGTACAGTTTATACCATACCCTGTAGTGCTTTTCATACACACAAAAGGCTAAGTGTCACCAGGTTTACATATGCTCTTTATGATCAGCCTTTATGACCAGTTTTTGCAGTCTTACCCCTTCCTCATTCCTGCAAATGATGGTATTGCCCATGACTTGTGTCTCAGAATTATCAACAGGGGGCTACACAGGAACCTACCAGGGAATCCAGGAAAGTGCACTTATTGTAAAACTCTGCAGACAGAGAACTCATAGTACAAGGAAGACACCAAATTGATGGTCTATTAGTGCTGTCTCATCAGCTACTAATGAAAGAACCAGCAGTGAGGACGAAATATAAGAAAATCAAGTGTTTTCTGTGTGGAAAAGGTATCAACTTATCCTCACCAGAACCCAGGACTTGCAGAGCAGCATAGCAGTATAACAGAGTGCCTAGGCAACCCTAAAGTGTATACACACCTGAGTCTCCTGCCCAGCAAAGCAGTGAGACCATCTGTTCCCATCCCCAATGTCAAACATGCAGACTGCACAGGCAGTTAAGACAGCAGAGGAAAAGGAGTCTCAGTTTCTCAACTATTTGGTACAGATTGACAGAGAAATCCTGGTGTACCTGAATGATTAACAAGGGAGGTGACTGCTCCCTTTACTCTGCACTAGTGAGACTCCACCTGAAGTACTGCATCCAGCTCTGGAATCCAGGAAAGACATGGACCTGTTGGAGCAGGTTCAGAGGAGGGCCACAAGGCTTAGGGCCCAATCACCTCTGCTATAAGGAAAGGCTGAGACATTTGGGGTTGAACAGCCTGGAGAAGAAAAGGCTCTTGGGAAATCTTATTATCCTTTTAGTACTCATAAAGGGGACTTACAAGAAAAATAAACACAGATCTTTTAGTAGGGCATGTAGCAATAGGACAGGGGTAATGATTTCAAGCGTAAGAAGGGTATACAGACTAGATATTGAAAGAAATATTTTATAATGAGGGTGGCAAACACTGCCAAAGGTTTTCCAGAGAGCTGGTGGATGCCCCTGGAACCACTCAAGCTCATGTTGGACACAGATCTGGGCAACCTGATCTAACAGGAGATGTCCCTGCTCACTGCAGGATGTTTGGATGACCTTTAAAAGTCCCTTCTAACCAAAATATTTTAGTGACATCCTGTGACATTCCAGGATGCTAACTGAAGAAGAAAAGTCAACACAAAAACCCCATATACTGTACATGCAAACTGCAAGGGACTGACCCTATGGGCCAAGACAACTTCACCTAACCTTATACAAATCTCAAAATATTACTAGCCATTTGGAGAGCATGTACCACATATAGCTGCAGTAAAGTATGCAAATCACCAAGTAAGAAGGGACATTCACTCCATAAGGGGGTGTTGGGGGTTAGGCTTCTTTTGTTCCTTTCTACCTACAGAATTTTTTGCATAAGTTATTAGGACACACTAATGACTGGGTACTTAAGAAAATGAAGAGGTGGCCAAGCTCAGGGGGAAGGAGGGCATC
>WBND01000292.1:81175-107415 GCA_013398595.1 Tychaedon coryphoeus | reverse complement strand
AACGCTTTTCCATCTATTTTTATTAAATTAGATTGCTTATAGTTGTGCCTCATTTTCATGTTTTTGAAAAGTCATGTGAGTGTGAGCTCCAAAAACACCCAGATATCCAATGAGGTTATCTCAGCTGAAGTTACTAGTTTAGCATCTCACGAAAATTAGGTTCCAGAGCAGAAATAACAAGACATAGCCTCAGCTATAGAAGTGCTTTAAACAACTTTATTAATTCAAGATTGCTCTGTTATGGACTTAGAGCTCTGTCAGTCAAGATATCTTTTGTATATACTTAACCCCATTTCCCATTATTTTTAGTAAATAGTTTCTACAGCTTAAGATGGTTACACAGGGCCCTGAAAATCAGAGTAATTATACTAATGTAAGAGCAATTTCAATTTGTTTCTGTAGGGACAGAGCTGGTTGTAGGCCATTCCACACAAATGCCAAGTGCTTTTAGCAGGAGGTATGAGAAAGATGTGCCTGGTAAACGACGTGTTTATAGAACACATGATGACACAGACCAGTACATAGGTCAAAAGGGAATTCCACGGTTTACATAGATTATAGGCAAGCATTACTGGCTTCACAGACTGCTGCAACTGTGTATAAAGCTTCGAAGATACTTTTCTGGTTAGAAAAGGGCTGCAGATGGGGATGCAAGGGGACTACTGGGAGAGACAGTGTAGCCAGTGGATGCAGGGACGCTATACATAGCCTCAGTCACCTTCCCCCAGGAAGAAGCTTTTTACCTTGGTAGTGGCAGAACACTGGGACAGGCTGCCCACCGAGGTCCTGGAGTTCCACTCTCTGAAAACATTCAAAACACCTGGACATGTTCCTGTGTAACCTGCTGTGGGTGACCCTGCCTTGCCACCGGGGCTGGACTAAATGATCTCCAGATGTTCCTCACTGTAACTCTGTATACACCTGGAAGGAGCAGACAGAGCCTGTCAGGAGAGCATCCGGTTTCCACACTTAGTGGTAACCTCCCTGGAAGTGTTTAAGGAAAGACTGGACATGGTACTCAGTGCCCTGTCTAGATGACTTAGTGCTGTTTGGTCACTGATAATATTGGCGATCTCAGGCCTTTTCCAACCCAGTTGATCCTGTGACTCGGTGTGCCAGCTGGGACAACGGCCCAACGCACGCACTCGAGACGGAAGGCCACGTGGGTTGGCAGCAGCCACCGGGCACTCCGGGGCCTTGGCTCGGCCCCCCTGCAGAAGTCCAGGGTCGTCAGGGCTGCCGCGAGGCCACCGGGAAGTCGGCGGGACAGGAAAGACGCCAGGCATGGTGGCGACCGCGCTTCCCCTTCCATTGCCGCTTGTCGCCGACGACCCACTCCTGGTCCAGCTCGTCTTCCTCCCCGCCACGAAAATGGCAGCGCAGGCCACAGGCAGTGGGGGAGCGGCCCGGCCGCCGCCATCTTGAGGCGGGAGGGACGGCGACCGCCGAGCCCCTCCTGCCCGGCCTCCCGCCGGAAGTGGCGTCAGGCGGCCCCCGCGAGGCCACGCCCCCCTACCGGGCCTCGCGCGGCCGTCGCGCGCCCCGCATCGCGCCGGGCGCGCCGTGTGAGCCGCCCCGCGCGGGCGGAGAACCGGGCGGGCGCGCGCCCCGCGCCAGGGGCCCGGGGGAGCCGCCGCGCGCCAGCCGTTACTGCAAGCCCCGCCCCTTCCGGGGCGCTCGGCCGCGCCGCCGCCCCCGCCTCCCTCCGTCCGCCCGTCGGTCCCTCCCTCCCGCTCCCGCTCTCCTTTTGTGAGTTATAGCAACCGTTGCCTTGTGAGTCGAGCGCCATAGTCACCGTAGTCCTGGCGACTGTTACCCATCAACAACAGCCGCTCCGCTCCCGCTCCTGCTCCTCCTCCTCCTGCCGCTGCTCCGCACCCCCTGCCTCACCGTCACCCACCACAACAACAACAACCGCAGCCGCCGCCACCAGCAGCAGCGACAGCGGGAGCGCCGCCGCAGCCCTCCCCGGCACAGGTGAATGCGCTCGGCGGGCGCACCCCGGCCCTCCCTCCTCGTTCTCCGCGCGGCATCCGGGCCCGGGCTGCGCTCTCGGGCTGCGCCCCTGCTCGCGGGGCGGCGAGGGGACGCGGGGCTCCCCGCCGACCCCCCGCGGCCCTCCCGGTGCACCGTGCGGTCGGGGGGAGAGGGGAGGCGGGCGTAGACGGGGGTGTCGGGCGGGGAGCGGGGCCCGCCGCCGAGCGGGCTGAGGAGGAGGAGAGGCTGGGCGATGCCGGGGACGCAGGCACGCTGCGGGACCTCCAAGACAATCGCTGGGATGCGGTGCGTGTGCGTTTGAGTTGGGTCTCGTTTGTACGGGTCGGGAGATGGAGAAATCGAGGGACGCGCTGCGGCCGCAGTCAAAGGTTAATGGCTTGAAACCTGAAAAAAGCTGTAGGGTTGGGTGGAAAGGTGCAGCTGGATCCTGTAGGACAGCAAGAGTAGGGGTTGGGTTCCCCCTTTCACTTACAGGGGCCTTGTTCTGATTTGATGTGACTACTAAATAACTAAATGTTGCAGGTTTTCGTGAACTTACTGAATCTTTTAATGCTACTCTTCGTGCTAGCGATCATACCTATCCCCATTTTTTCCTGTGCTTTCTCTGTGTAATTTTTTCTTTTATGTGTAATTAATTTGCGGTTTATTTTTGTGCAAGCTATGTTTTCTTTGTATTGTGAAGTGGGGTTTTGTTTATGCAATACCCCCACTAATACATACACAGAGTAGCAGGTTGGGGTTTTTTATTCTTATTGCGCTCCTTCTGCAGGGAATTGTTTTCCAATGATGCTTTCATACTGATAGTGTAGCATGGAACAGTGCATGTGTAGGTCTAGTTTATGACACAGTTACGTTTATGTGGAGAGAATCCATTTGTTTCCTCAAACTCTCCACGATGAAGGAAATTCAAGATGCTGACTGCAGGTTTCAGCGCTAAGCAGCAAAGAAAGGAAAAAAATAGTATGGAAAAGAAGTCTGTATGATTTTCATAGTGGTGCTGCTTTTCAATAATACTTCTGTGAAAGAGGGAAGGGGCAGCTGTTTACACCTCAAAGAGATGTGGTAGGACTCATGTTATTAATGAGTATGGTTTTCTTCTTATTTTCAATCCAAGATGCTTGCTTTCTTCATCTTTTTTTGTGATTGCTCGTTAAGATCTAAAGATTTTTGTTGTCATTGATGTAAAATCATACTTCGTATACTTTTTAAATTATTTGGATGAATTTAAATTTAATCTTTTATGGCAATGAAACATTTAACATCTTTACCTTTCCATACATATGAAGGGGAGAGTTGCACTTTCCCCTTTGACTTGTCAAATCATGTGTTGTTTTGGCAGGCTTTATTCTTTGTGAAGTGTTGACTTACTAATTTCCTAAATATTTAGTATAATAATTAGGAAAAACAATAATGCTCTTGTTTTTAATCTAAACCGTACGTTTACTTGTATATACATCTTTTGCATTTTTATATCCTTAGATATCCAGTGTAACATATGGGATTTGTCTCACATTGAAACTACCAATAAGTGTGACTGGGGCAATTTTTTTCAAGCAGGTATTAACTATAAAATCTGCTAAATAGTTCGTGCATTGTTTGATACTGTTGTTCCTTGAGGTAGGGCATATTGGATCTTTTTTTATAAATGTGTTTTAATATTTCATAATTCACAAGAACTTAGTAAATAAATTATTTTAGATAATTATCAAAAGCCTCTGCATCATCATCTTTCAGTTTTTTTAGTCCAAGGTGAAACCACTACGTGTTGATTTTGTGGGTCCTGGTATAAATAAGTTCTAAATACATTAAGAATTTTCAGTGTGAGTTCTTGCAGGGTGTCTAGCAATTATATGGCACATCTAAGTCTTTATGGATTTGTTGTTAGTTTCTATGAATCATTGGTTTTGAAATAATTCCTGGCATCTACTGTTGTTGAAAAGAGAAGATGTCAGTTCTGCACCATACCTTTCTTGAATAGCCCTCCTAGATCAGGACAGAATACTGCTCAGAACGGGATCATTCCTGGGTGTTGAAATCTCTTTGTAGAACATGTGTCCGGGCTCCTGGGTAGCAAAGGAAAGTGTGTGCCTCTGTGTGAGACAGAGTTTCTGTTCTAACTTTGTGGGGTGATGTACACAAGTGTTTCTTAAAAATCATATTAAAAGCACATGTTTTTGTATAAACCCAAAGACCTTTATAGTACTATTTGGCTGCATTTTCCTTAGCCAATGACTACAATTTGAAAAGTAACACAGCAGTTGTAATCACTGCTTTTAATATTATGAACTTTATTCAGAAAAGTATTGACTCTTTATTCTTTCTGAGATACTGCAGTGACCACAGATGAGATTTGCATTATGCCCGCAGCATAATGCCTAATGCCCGCAGCTAACAAAACAGTTGATGTTTGTGATGCTGACCAGTGTTGAAAATGACGTGTCTTGTGATTTTCTAAAATTTATTTTAAATGCATAGGCTTTCATGACTTAGAGAGTGTGACTAATTTTGTTTCAACGTATCCAAACAAAACAGTCAGGATCAGGTCCTCTGTTGTGTTACTAGTAAGCTAACCTAAGTTAGGCTATTTGGAGAAATCCTTTCAGTAAGGATTATGTACACTTTCAGTGTACATAAATAAAATAGGCATCAAAGATACTGTTAAAAGCTGTTAAAGATTTTAAAGTCGTGGTGCTTTATTAGACAATTAGGTTCAGCTTTGTTAGCACTATTGCATTTCTTGTTCCTGCCTGACAGGGTAGTTTGTTAATCAAAAACTGCCTAGAGAAATAAATGTTGCACTTTATTTCCATTTACTAAACTTTTGAGAGGTTAGGCTGCTTTTGTTTCCTTCTCTTACTTGAAACGTAAGCCAATGTCTAAAATGCAATAGCACATTATCATTGTAGTTCCTTTTAGTGTTGTAGCTAGTGTTTCTCATTTTCACGCTTTACTTTGAAAGGCTTTCTTCCCTCTGAAAATATTCTAGATTAGTTGTATTTTTTACCTGCAGTCTTTGACAGCTTACCATTTGCAGGTATGTGTCATGCAGAATGCTTAAAAAATAAATAGGCTTTTTAAAATATATATGACTATTAAAATGGTTTTTAAACATCATTGTCAGTTGGAAAGACATGTGAATGCTCGACAATACAGAACAAAAAATAAGCTTGTATTGGCAATGTAGTGTCCTTGTAGCTGGAGTTCCATTTCAAAACCAAGCTCTTTGTCAAATTTATATACTAGAGTACAAAAAGAAGAATGTTTTGAAATTATCAATGAAAATGCCTTTTTTTTTAATAAGAATTAGGGCTGAAAACTTAATGAGGCTTTTAAAATGAATAACTAACACTTAAGACTTTTTATTTCAATTAGCCACAAGTTTAGTATCTGTGTATTTTGCCTGCAGTTGGTTATCAATCAAAACAGTAGTTCTCTTTTCTCACAGATGCTATGCATACCCATATTTTGGAAATTTAAGGATCAGTATATATACTGATTTGTCTAAATCTAGTTTGTTAGGAACAGATGGCTGATTTAAACAGGTGTCACTTTCATTTCTTGTGCCTTGTGTTGAAACTTCCAGAGGTTTACGAAGAGCTTCCTAAAGCAGATGGTGATCTCCACTTCTGTGATTAGAAAAATTACTTTTGTAGGAAATTATTTTCGTAATGACTAGGTGTATTTTAATAGTTTGATGTGTCATATTGGAGTTTATGCTTTAATAGTTGAAATGTCATTGCAGAGTTTGAAATGTTTCATATAATACAATAATTTACAAATTTCTTTTCTCACTAGACTTTTAAAGGAGGTGTGATTATTTTGGTGTGAAATTCAGTGGTTTGAGTGTGTGGATAGCTGTAGACTTAATAATTGTTATTCTTGCAAGACTAAGAGCAGATATATTCTGTGGTGTAACATTTTCTTTTCACTGCCTTATATTTTTTACTTAAAGATTATTTCATTTTGAAATATTTTTTAATAAAAATGAATTACTATTAAGAACACAGGATTAGTTTTAAACTAATATATATTTAATATTTTTTCTGGCACCCTGCTGTATTAACACATCAGCAGGTTTCTTTTCTTTTATTTTTTTTATTCAGTAGCTATAATTTCCTCAATTGCAAAAGATTTTAATAAGAAAGAGTGAAATTGAAGTTGGATTTCTAATTTCTTCATTAATTTTGTTTCTAAGGATTCATTTTTTCTTTTTTTATGTTGATCACAATGACTGGTGTTTATTGTTAGTTGTTTTCTTTCTAGCAGATGCACCAGAGGGTGCTATGCTATTTGAAATACAAAAAGGAAAGAAAATCCTAAAAGTTTGTTCATTGAAATACATTGATAATGGATATGAGACTTGAATAAACATTACTGGAATGTTCACACTTTCTTTTTCTGTGCAGTGCAATAAAGCACTTATTGTTTTGACAATATTATGTTAAAAATCATAGAGGAAATTAGCTGTTCTGGATCTGGTTATGTCTGTGTGTGTAGATTCACACACTTAAAGTGCACTTTCTGTTCATCAAAAGAAAAATCTTTATATGTAAATTATGTCTATTTCACATACAGCTGAAACTATATAAGCTGTATACTAATTGAAGTACTACATGAACTTTTCTGAGACACACATGCATTTTGGAGTGACCTTTATTGTATGTTACATTTTCTATTTATAAGTCTGTATTCACATTTTACATAGCTAGTTTGCTCACATGTGAACACTTTTTAAAAAATGCGTTGCTGTATGTAGAATTTTTTTCCTTTCTCACTGAAGCTCTTCCTAGATGAAATGGAGGTTGACATGGGGGCTATGTACTTAAGAATTGCAAAAAGGACAGGGTATTTTTCTCCATCAATCATTAGTTCTGGGAAAGAAAGCCATCAACCTACCTCCCCCTCACACCCTCCCCCAAAAATAAAAAAGAGAAACTCAAACCAGCCCCTGCCTCTACACATTTACAAGTACTATTACTATTACTATAATTAATTTTAGTAACTTTGTAGTTTAGTGATTTTTTTTTTTATCACACCCCATAAGATTAATAAGGCAATATTTTCCTTTTTATGTGTAGGTTGTTAATGGTGACTAGTTTAGTGTAATTTCCCTTTGGAAGCATGCGAAAAGATGCAGACTGTATCTAGGGTAGTACACCTTAAATTGGTTGGTTTTGCACACTATTGCAAACAATTTAGTTGATCTACCTGTTCCACTGTTGTTAAATTGTTTGGTTAGTTAGGAACTTCAGTTTTAGTGTCCTAAAATCAAGAGGTAGTGGATGGGATATATTGTAAATTCTATTTGATAAAGAAATTTCCCATTTTACAATATAAGTATTAGTGGGACTTGGAAGGTTAGCTTCTAGCAATTTAGGTTTCCTCTTTGACTGTCTAATTTATTTCTAACCTGTCTTCTTTTAATTCTTGCATGACATTCATAGCAATGCTATGAGAATGCCAAATACTGCATATGAATAACTGAACTGGAGTGTACTTGTAGCATTTATAACTTTATTCATTCATCAATGAGAGAAAAGAGCAATTTAGCTCTTTTTATTTAGCAATTTTTAAAGGTCATTTCATTCACTCATAGACCCAGTATGTTGAGTACATCTCAGCTTTTTAGGCCATTTCTGAGTAAACAATATATTTAGTTCTTTCATTTTCTTCTTATTGAAGACTGATTTCAAGTAAGTTTTTACGTTTATAAAGCCTTTAAGGCAAGAACCATGTATTTAGATTTTGTTCAGGCTTTGGATGCTTCTACTACAACTAATGACTCAAAGCCATGTTTACTGTTTATGTACCAAATAAATGTATTCTCTCTTCTGTTTTACTTCCTCATTATATTTAATCTAACAATTCTTTCTTTTATATACCACCTCAGGGATGTTTTCTAAACTCTGAAACTCAGTGTAGTTAAATCATGCAACATTGCCCAGTAGAAATAGAAACAGGCTAATCTGTTAGAAGGTGGAGTATGTCAGTTTGCAGGAGCCATTGACTCAGATCATTCTACCTCAGTTAAGGTGTTCTGGGGTTTTCAGGTTTTTTGTCTGATTACTTTTTTATGCGCTGTTAACTATGAATCCCTTACAAAGAACTTTAAAAGTATAATAGGATTCTGTGACAGGACTACTTACAAGACAGTTATTAAGGTTATAAATAGCTATTTATTTATTAAAAAATATATATTTTTTTTTCTCCAGTGAACTGGTTCATGTCTGCTGAATTTTCAGGTGATTCTCTAATACCATTGGTCTGATTTTCTTCCCCCATCCCCAAAATCTCTGAAATCTGAGGTGGGAAGAAGGGAGAGCAGGCTTGTTTATGTATCTCTCTTAATCTGAGAATGATATTGGATGTTTATTGAGTTTCTAGTGGATTAGATGACTAGGACTGTCAATTTGTACTGTTGTGTTTTGGTGTGACCTGTTGCAGATTATCCACACAGCATTTTGAAATGTTGCCCTTGTACTGTGTGACCTCATCTTAACAAAATTCAAGTCTTATCACCTGAGCTTTTTCTTCTTTGCGTTGTGGTAGCATTCTGCACTGGGAAGAGATGGGAGTGAAATTAACAGTGAAACTAACAGAGTTGAATGGTGAAAAGTAACTAGCATTATGTAAGGAGGACTTAATCTCTTCATTATTGGTAGGGGAAAGCAGAAATAACAAAATAGCTGTAGTTCTCATGTAGTTCTCAAGCTCTAGCCAATGTCAGGATTTCTGTCTTATATTAAATGTCTCATAAATGTGAGGACTTATTTTCTATTTAACTGCTGCAAAAAGTATTCTAAATTCTCCCTTTAGAGTCCTAACTGTTTTGTTTTCCCAGTAAGATGTCTGCTTTATACCTCTTTATTGTTCTGTGGCTTGAGAGTAGATACAGTAGAGTTACAGATTTAATGAAGGCAGAATGTTTCCTACCTCTCGTTTTTGCTGATGAGATGCACATTGTAGTTCTTCCATTAGGAGGGACATGTGGCTATACACAAAGGATTGTTAATTTGTTTTTCTTGTTAAGGTTTTATATATTGTTTTTGTTATTTGAAATCAGAAGATTTTATATATTGTGTTTATTATTGGAAGTCAGTGTTAATTACTTTGTATCTCAGAGAATTTAGAAGAGACAGTAAAGAATTAACCTTGCATTAGAACTACGTTCTTTAATTAAAATCCTGTTCTTCCTTCTCAATGTTTTAAAGAAAAATAATTGTTATATAATTGCCATTTAAAAACTAACTTTTTTCATAATTTCTGACTGAAGAATCTGGAATAATTTAATGATCAGATGATATGCATTTTACAGTCAAGTTATAGAAAAGTATTGTTTAAATATACATAGTTCAAGGGGCTATTACAATCATTTAGAAAGTACATGATTTATGAAAAATATTTAGATTTCCTCTTAGGAAAGTCTAGCTGTTTTCAAAGTTATGTTGGCCTTGGATAGTGAGGAGCAGTTGAGCTACCTGTGTAGTAGTATTTATCAGATTGACTGTTAGCCATGAGGTAAACTGACACACTGTGGTAGCTGAGATCATTTCAACATTTGTGTTTGTCTTTAGCATTTAGTTCACTCCTATTTTGTTTTGTCCACTCTATGTTAAATCACTTCAACTGAGTTGCAATTTGCAAAGGAGTTGATAAATAACTCTTCCATATTCATTATATTGTTTTCCTGCCAGATTCAGTAAATGGAAAAAATGTAGAATCCAGTATGTTTCTAATTCCTCAGGGTTGATTCTGGGTAATAGTAATAGCAATTCCCTGCAACTCCTAGGAAGTTTATTCGTTGGTCTTTCTGAAAGGCATGGAAGCTCTTCCATGAGCTATATCATTGTTACAGTTGTTTTGGAGTGTAAAACATGCTTAGTGTTAAATCATAGATTTAATGTAATTTAATATCATTATTATTTAAAAATAAGTAGGACAGAAATATAGCTTTATTCCCTTATTTTGTGGAAATACTTTTGAGCTGCAAGTTCAGATTTTGACGTGAGGCAAGAGTGAATGAATTAAGACGCAGCTCTTCATGGTATTTTCTCTTTCCAGGTGCTTTCTGATGGAAGGTTGTCCTGAGTTGCTCTGGCTTTCTCCAACTCTGAAACTCCTTTCTAGTGTAAGGATCACAGTCCTGAGAGGATATTTAATGGAACAGTAGTGAGCAAGTAAATGTATAGAGATTTCAATATGCTGGGTCTGTAGTGGTATGGAGATGAGAAAGGCTTACAGTTATGCAAACCTCAGGCTAGTTCACAGAATTTAGGTTTTGTGTCCTAAGTACCCTTTGCTAGCAAACTTCTGTCACATTGCAGAAAGGTTTATTTGCAGTAAACTCAGAATTAGAGGTAGTCCTTCAAAGTAATAGCATAATTTATCATGTAAGTAATGAGACTGTCGTATGAAACAGACCTTCCAGTGGTTTAAAAGTTCTGGGTTTACACTGATTCACATTGTGGATTTACACTGTTGGGTGATTTACACTTTTTAATGCTGTTGTTTCAGGTCATTCAGATGGTCGGTTGTCAAACACTATAACCTTATGTACTTTTGTGGTCTGGGATATCCAGATTTTTTGTCACTGTTTTATATCCATACTTTCTTTGGAGGCAGATTTAAATTTCAGATATTAAAATTTCCTGCCATGATCTTGATATGGACCACTGAGTCAAATTTCCTGTCCTTAATGGGGCTTGAAAGTCTTCAGTATCTTCACTCTATGGCCTACTTCAGTATTGATTTCTCCTTACTGAATTCTGAAGAAATGGACATTTCTTGAATTCAGGGAAGAGCTGGACACAGGATCATGATTTCAGTGCAGTGACCAGCTTTCATGACCTGATGAAGACAGATTGTTCATGGAGTCTCAAGTCACCAGTTACAAGTTTGTTTATCACAAGCATGTTTCAGGCAACTGAGATGAAGAGGAGTTTTAGGATTACTTTGCATGTGAAAGATTGCCATATAAGGGCTCCCACTGCTTGATTTCAGGACGAAATACTAGGTTATTTGGCTACGACTTGTAACAACTCAGTGCTGTAAATCTCAGCAGCTTTTAATGGCTTGTGTCCCCAGCACAGCTGTAAGTTTGAGATACTCAGAAGTTCTTGTGTCAGCATAGTTGTATTTTCTGTTACACGCTATGATCCAAGGATGGTAACTTTTCAGACACAGCTGGATATCTTGAAAGCTCAACATCAACAGACTGACCATCTGTAGCCTACTGAAAAAAGGGTTAAGCTGGAGCCAGCAGTTCATTTTTTTTCCTGCACTTGAAAATAATTAATATTTTGAAAAACTACAAGCACTTTCCTCATCATATTTTATAATATGGGAAAAGATATAATGTCCAAGTCAGAAAAATAAGGAGATTTGGCAGATAGGAAAATAGAAGTTATGTTTTTGTTATCTGTCATAAAGTAAGCTGTGTGTGCGTGTGTGTGTGTGTGTGTGTGTGGGTAAGTTTTGGTCAGAAACTTTAGTACTTGTCCCAGAGTTTGTAGTATAAGAAGGGGAAAGTAACAGATTTTGGCCATTAAAAATGGCTTGAAGATATAATTGGGTGTTAACAGTGGAAAATGAGATGTTGATTCATAATATGTTAAATCCTCTAATAAAATTACTTGTGTTATCTCTGTTAAACAAACTGCATGGTCACAAGTATAACTTTGTTTTATAGCTATGCTTCTGACCTCCCAGTGATCTGTTCTCTTTGGCTAGTATTTAGATTTTGTTTTTAAAAATATGTTCATTCTACATGAAGTACTTTTGTCTTCCACAAACTGATTCAAAAGCATGTGCTCTAGTTACAGCATTTAACTCTCTAGTATGGAAATGGGTAAGTTTACCATAATGCCAGAATGATTTTTGGTTTTATATTTCCTTCATATATATATATATTTCTGTAGACTATTGTTGTATAGTTATGTAGTTCCTAGATAGCTCTAGTACTTTTCCCTTCCCTGATAGGCGGAAAGACAAAACGCATTCC
This sequence comes from Tychaedon coryphoeus, assembly GCA_013398595.1. Lineage (NCBI taxonomy): Eukaryota > Metazoa > Chordata > Aves > Passeriformes > Muscicapidae > Tychaedon > Tychaedon coryphoeus. Next base: position 95,417 of record WBND01000292.1, on the reverse strand, counting down.
AGAAGCTCCAAGGCCCCTATCCTGTCAGGGTTTTCTTTGGGAGCCAAGGTTCAAACCAGCTCTTGGAGACACATTTTCATAAATAAAGTTTAGTTCCTATCTAAGGTGGGGCAGGGGGAGTTCAGGAAAGAGTAGAACCAGGAGGAGGTTCTATTCTAACTGAGGATTCTTTTCAATTATGCTAATTTGCTAAACTTATAAACTTGCCTCTTGGAGGCTTCTAATGCAGACCAGCCTTTGTATTACCTCCTGTTCTAATACTGTCTCGAAAGTGTGTTGATCATTTCTAGATCTTTAAGGCATCAATAAAACTGAAGGAACAAGAGATGCTTAGGGTACTCAGTGCAGTATGGTATGCAGTTTGTGGTTGGTTTGTATTTGGTTGATTGTTAGGGGTTTTTTTTCCTTGAAGAGTGAAAGAAATGTGACAGATAATTTCTTAGGAATAAGACTTATCTAGCAGGACATTTTATTTTAATCTAGGTGGTTCAACTTGTCAAATGGAGTTGATTGTGTTTGGGCAAAGGGTAAAACTGATGGTTTTCACATCATTGACTGGTATGTAATTTCTGTATTGAGCACATTTTCTCAAATAATCTGTTAACTATGCTTCACAGAGTGTTAGAAAGCTTGTCCTTTCTTACAGTACACATACAGATTGCCTATTACAAACACAGTTGTCTTAGTGAAATCTAGGACAAAAACAGTTGCTGAAAAAAATTACTCATTTAACCTATTTCGACAATAATCTTCTGGCCAAAAGGGAAAGGAATGCCAGTCCTGTGAAGCTCTCTAGGACTACAGAGACCTGTAGCTGCAGACTGCAGGCTGGGACAGAGTGGCTGGGACTAGAGGCTGGATGAGGCCCTGAGATCTGTGGTTGTCAGGTAGCTGAACATATCCTAGCAGTGTGCCTTGGCTGAAGGGAAGATCAAAAATGTCTCTTGGGCTGTATGAACACAGGAATATGCAGGAAATTGAGAGAAATGTTTATCCACCTCTCCTCTGTATTTATTATGCAACATTCTCAGGCATTTCTGCTTTTACTCTCACTCTTCTGCAGTTGTGGGAAAGGAGTTGGTTGGAGTAAAGCAAAGGGCCACTAAGTCAGGAGCTAGAGTGCACATATCTGTACGTAGGCACTGAATGACGCGAACTTGTTCAGGCTTGAGAGGAGAGAATTACAGGTGTGCCATCAGCAGCCTTTCCTGGAAGTGCACTTCCAATGGAAGCATGTGGTGAATGGATGAGAGACAATTTTGTAAGTTGAAACGAGAGGTTTAGGTTGGAGACAAGAACTTTTTTTCCCATGAGGACAGCCCAACTATGCAGCTTGGACTAAGTGAGGTTTTGCCATCTCAATCTTGGAGATTTTCGAGCTCTGACTGGATAAAGCCCTGATGAGCTGTCTAATGCCAAGTCTGAACCTGCTTTGGGAGTTAAGTTGGGATTGGCAGCTCCTGAAATCCACACCAGCTCAAGCTGTACTATGATTTCACTTGAGATTCTTGTTCTACAGCAGAAGTTCCTAGACATGATCTAGCTTGCCTTCTAGTCTTGTTGGCCAGTTCAGTTTCTTAGGACAGCATTTGAATCCTCACATCTGTAAGTAAAAGTGGAGGGATAGAGCTAGAGTGACAAAGTAAGTCCTCTTGACTTACATCACAAAGACCTGGATTGGGTGCCCAGGAGATGATCTCCCCAATAAGGCAACTGTTGGGTTCCTTTTTTTCTTCAGCGCGTTACATTTCTGTTATTTTGGTCCAACAATTCATTCTATGGATTTTGCAAACCTAGATCTGGACATAGACTGGATTCCTCACATTTATTAATAAAATATTTTAGAATGAAACCTCAAGACTTTCCACTGGAATCCTGCAGAGGCAAAAAAATAAAAGCCATAGAGAAAACTGCAGTAGCCGGAAAACATTTTTTTAGATCTCTTCAGGAAAGACAGTGATGAACAAAAGGTTTTATAAAAGAAGGAAGGGCCTTGGTTGAATACCTGGCAGAACCAAACCCCAGCTGCTGATATCTGTGGACATTTTTTTGTGTGCATTTATCAAAGTCTTAATTGGCAGGTTTTGATTTTGTTGTAGCAAAAGAGAAGAATAAATTAAAACAAGAAGAATACAAACAACATTTTTATTGGAAAAAAATTCAGAATTTTAAAATAAGCTGGATAATTTCCTTTGTTGAAACAAGTTCAAGGGTGTTGATGAAACATTCTGTATTTGGCTGACTGTCTGATGATTTGTAAGTGATGTTCAATGTACATAACAGCCAGCAATCTGAAGAGGGGGTCTTTTTTGTAATCAGGATATCTAAAATATTTTCCTGTAACTTGCCTATATCTCTGTTTATTTTGATAAGAACTGGACTGTGTCCAAAAAAAAAAAGGATTTCAGAAGCAAGGACGATCATTTTTGAGTGTATGTAAAGAGATGTTAGTTTTAAAAAAAGTATTTGCTTTTTTATATAGCTGCAGATATAAAATTCATAGCAATGATAGAGATCAAGAGCAAGGATCTAAGGAAGTGTGCATTACAGTAACCACTACTGGTGAAATCAGAAAAGTAGGTTGATAATCAATGCTTCTGTTGACTGAAATGGTTCTCTTTGGGGGTCTTTTGTATGTTTTGGCTGGAGTTTATGGCGATGGGACATTCAGATCCACAGCAAAATTAACGTACTTTGATTTCTCTTACACTTGTTTAGCACTGCCTGAGGGATAAGCAAAAACATATGTATACATCACTAATTATGATAAATGTAGTCTTGATAATCATGGCAGTATTTGAAAGTAATCCCTTTATTTAAATGGAGATGTTTCATATCAGCTAATAAGCTGAGTTGAATTGAATGAGTAAGGCCTGAATAAGAAAATACATTATTTAGGATGAGTTTTTATTTTATTCATTATTTGTTAAACTGACAAATTTGAGGATTTCAGTTAAAGAGGGATGTAGGATTTCCATAAAGTATTTCCAGTGATTTTTTTTCCAAGGAAAAATCCTTTTTCTGATTGAACAAAGGATATGAGTGCCCAGTGAAACTCAAAAGTGCCCTAAAAGAGCTAACACCATGACATAGTCAGTACCTTTTTCAAGTACCTCTATTCTAATGTGCTTGTCTTTTAGAATGTTCATGTCAAGTCCTGCCTGACTTTTTAAAGTCAGTGATTAAAATGAATATCAAGAAATTCAAGTAGTAGAAATCCTGCTGGGCAAAACGAAGAGCTGCAACAAGGAAAACAAGCGAAATAAACTTAAGCCTATCTCAAAATTTATATAATTAGTGTTCAGTGTTGGTCTTGTATGTGTTGTAGTTTAGATTTCTATATTTTCATACTATAAATGAGATAGCTAATACCTGTTTGATATTATTTTTACTTGGCAATTATGAAGTGGTATGTTATATAATTGTATGTCTTTATTTTAAGACATAGAAATCCAATTCAGTTTCTGCTGTTCATGACATAAATCTTGAATAAATATTGTTGCTGAATGTTCTTTATATTTGAATTGGTTTTTTATTCTCTAGGTGCAGTATGCTGGAGCCTAATTTAAAAAAAGCACCAAATAATTACAAAAATCAGTTACCATTATCTTTTGTCAAACCATCTTTTGAAAGTAATATTACTTAAACTTCTTGGGCATAAAGCTTTTTCTAGTATTATACTAAAATTTCTGTTAGGAATGTTTTGTAACATTAGAAGCCAGAAAACAAAGAAACAAGCAATATGCTTTGGATCCAATTGTCAATTCTCAATATTCAGTTTGTATGATAAGTACAATTACTGTAAACATAGAGATTAGTTAGGTATTCACTGTTGTACAGTACAGCTTGATTAATGACATTCTTTCATATTTATTTATAATTAACTAATTTTCCTTATTTTTTTACCTTTTTTTATTTTTATTTGCATTTCTGTGTGCTGGTATGCTTTTCAATATTCTTTACTTCACTTGGGTTTTACATTGTACTTCATTTTTTTTAACTCAGTGTTTTTTCTTTGAGGGCAAAAAACCCATGCTAGATAAACCTAGCTAAGTTTAAATTCTTTAAATAGGAATCCTTATGCATATTTTCATTTTACAATTTCATGTTTTCAAATGCTTTCTACAGTCAATCTTAGCTAAGAGCTTAGAGAACTGTTTCTTTAAGAGAAAGGTAGTGGTGAGTAAAGAAGATTTAATAATTTTAGGATATTGCTTATAAATAAATGCCTGTAAGCTGAAAATAAAAGTTGAAGTGGTTTGTTCTAAGTTACATATGGAATAAAAATAAAATATTGGTATCTATCCAGGAAATGCAAGCTGTGGCTTGTTCAAATCACTATCTTTTCAGGTGCTCAGTATTGTTAAGTTGGAAAAGCAGAACAGACTGTGCTGTTTGGATCTGAGTGTCTTTTACAGTGAGGGTAACAAAAAGCCACGTGGGAGTTTTTTTTGTATGTTTGGCTTACGGAATTTTTTTGGGTTTTTTTGTTTTGTTTTGTATTTTGTTTTTTTTTTGTGTGTGTGTGTATGAATATGAATGTATTTCAAATATTAAAATATATTTCATTTAATGTGACATAAAAATCAATGCTGGTACTAACAGTGTCATGTGAATAAATATGTGCTGGTGAAAGCTGGCGTACTGAGAAACGTCACACAGGAGGGCAAACAAAGTTATAATTAATATCTTAAATAGTGTTGTCAAGTGTGATGGTAAATTTCAAGCATGTTTGGTAGAATAATATTTTTGGAGTGAGAGTTCTTTTGTCATTGCTTTCAACATAATGTATTTCTTGTGTATTTCTTGAATAATTGCTGCTGCTGAATTTGCTCTTAAATTGAGTATAAAATTATTAAATAAAAGAAAGAAAGAACATAATAAACACAGTGAAATATTTGGTTTGCTACAGTTATAGGACTTCAAATAAATGGTTACAAAGCTAAGTAGTAGATTTCTGAAGAGATACTTCAAATTCAGATGGTAGGGCAGGGTAAAGGATATCTTTAGGACATAAAGCAATATTTTATGGGGATAGCTTTCTGTAAATGTGTTTCTAAGTTTATAAATGTTCCTTTCTCTCTTCTTTCAAGTGAAAATATATGCCAGTCTTGAATTTTTTTTGTCAGCGTTTCTTCCCTCCTTTGCGGTTTATAATGTAGTTCTTTTTTTGCTGCTTTATTGTATCATCACTGGTGACAGTGATATCTGCTTCCTTATATTTTGCAATTAAAATTATTTCTTCCGTACTTTTATGGCACTCACTTTTGTTATTAGGCTCTGCAGTTTAGTGTCCACAGATTGGCTGTTTTTTTGGGTTTTTTCCCTGTTGTTGTTGTTCGATGCCTGGCTTGGATGTGGTTTAATATTTAACAGTTTACCTGAGATAGTGGAGTGTGACTTGTCTGCTAAGCATCACACAGTGCTGACGAATACCCAGTTGGTTATAGGGATAGCCTACAGGTGCCGAGATTGGCTTTCAGGGACCGCCCGATCTTTTTATTTGCCAACAGCTGCTTTGCTTTCATGTTTGCTAATCTCGAGCTTTCTCTTGGGGTGCTTTAGCCTACTTCATGGCAATGCATATGGAATTGATACTTAAAAATGTTTTTGGAAGACTGTTCTTTTAGTCGGTTTGACATAATTGGAAATAACTTGAATTTAGAAATTCAGAATGTTTCTTTTAACAGCTACGTAAGAACAGGTAAATCTCCAGACTCTGCAGAAAATAGCCCCACTTATTGCAGAGTGGAATCTTTGAAGAATATATTGAAACAAGATCTTGAGTTATTGGGGGTTTTCGTGGAGGGGGTATATTTGCTGTTGTTTCAGGGAACTGGGGAGCAATTGTGCATGCACTTGGTCTGGATTAATTGTGGTGGTAGTGAACTCTATCCTAAAAATAGTTTTCTAGAATTATGGGAGAAACGTTACCTTCATATGTCATCTTACTAACGTGGACTTTTCTCCTAGAGCCACGGGAATGTTCAGCTTGCACAGCTTATTTGAATGGCCAGTTTACAAGTGAGTTCTGTGATAAAGGATGAAGGAATCTTAGGCTTGTCCTTTAGCTTATTGTAGTGAGATTCTGGTCAAATTTATTTCACTAAACAGTCAGTGAAGACAACCAGTGTGTCTCACCAGATTGAAGGCATCAAGGCCCTATTCTGTTTTGTGTGAAGAAATCACTGATGTCTACAAATTTCATTTACATCCGTAACATTAAAGTAAATATACTTACGGAAGAATATCTAAGGAAAAATGGTGGATGGACAATGCTTTGCATCTGTTCTCTTTGTCAAAGTCCTCTTTGTCTCTAATAAATTCTTGGGCAATACAGAAGTACATAAGAAGCTCTAACAAAATATTGACTGCAGAACTTAATTCAGATAATCAGTACCTACTTTTTAATTCTAAACCTGTAGGTAGTTTTACAGCGTGACATGCTTCTATTACATCTCTAGCTGTATCTTGTTGTTGGTGTTGTCCAAGCAGCCTGTCGTCTTTAAGGTTATGATGTCTAGGGTAACATATTACAGTGATCCTTTTTAAATAAAATCATAGAACGTCAACTGACAGTGGTGGTTATACACACCAAGTCTTCAGATTTGTCTGTAGAAGTTGATAGAATGTGTTTCAGTCTGGCATTTGATTGTAGATTCTACTAGATTGGTGGCTGTTCCAGGCTAAATCGCTCAAATATGGGGGTAAGGCAGGTTTTTTGTTGTTTGAGTGTTACCCTGACACAGGTGAAAAGTTCAGTTTTTCCTTTGAAAAATATTTTGAAAACTTCAAAATTATGGAAAAGCAACAAAGTTGTAGTTGGAAGAGTTTGAATTCATGAATGCATTCTGCTGATTATTTGCTGTTTTACCCCCAACCATCTGAGATTTTTGTCTTCAGAACATGCTTCATATTTCTTGTTGGTTTCATGGTTCTCCTAAAAAACATGAGTCGCTGAGTAGTACACAGCAGTTTGGAAAGGATAAACAATAGCATTTCCTTTTATGACTACTGGATTCCATTTTGTGGCATTGTCTGTTACATCTGTTGCCTAGATAACTAATCTCAACATTTTCAATAACTTTTGGGACAATGCATTAATTTATTAAATTTATACTCTTAAGAAAATAAGTTTGGTTTGTTTTTCTGATATGCCTGTCTGTCTTATTCAAAAGAGGATTAGAAGTTTCAGAAAAGCATATTAACAAAATAATTAGCTTGAAAAGGTAAGCAAAAATACTACCATTGAAGAAGAGGCATTTGCAACTTATTTTTCACTCCCAACATTCTGGATAGTCAGGCAGCAAATATTCACAATCCATCCTACAGTGTCGTATGCATCCATTTAAAGGACCAAGCTGGAGAAAATGCTGTATTCTTAATTCTGGTGCCATGGAACAACTTGTCCTTTGATGCAGCCTGGAACTGCCCCAGATTATTAGAAAGAAAAGCCATAATAATCAGATCTTTTGCATGTCATTTCGTAGCCATTCTTCAGGAGATTTACAAAAATAGTGCTAAAAGAAATTAATCTGCAGGGATTTACGTAGTTGTCTAATATGTAGAATGTGTAAAGGTGACAAAGACACAAAAACAGAACTCACTTGAAATCTGGTTAGAGGTTTGTTGGACATCTTTGATATAGATTATAAATAATAAATATTCTGCTATTTTAGAGTTATTAAATTCATTTTTTCCCCTCAAAGTCCTACTTTTATGATCTAGAGTATGAAAATCGTACGAAAATATATTGTTCTGTCAAAATTTATTATAAAATATCTTTGCAGAGCATGTTTAGCAACTCCATTATACTAGCTGGGTAGTATGTGAAGGTTAAACTTAGATGAGGTTTGGAGTTAACAGATTTTAACTTTGCTAATTTAAATATATGATAGATTAGAGGAAATACTGCTGTCTGCTTTGTTGTAGCATGCAGCATAGGTCGTAGATTTTGCTTCTGTGTAGTTTTTTGGGGTTTGTGTTTGTATACAGTATTCGAATTTGTCATTGTAACTTTTTTAAGGATATGCCTGTAATTGAGGTTGACTAAGGAGTGTTCATCTGTTTAAATAAACTGGTTAGAGCCATAGGAGAAGGCCTGTGGTGTTTTCAAGGCTTCTCAGCCTGAAAGTGCTGCATAACCCTTTTAGGTTGCATAGCAACAGGCTCCTAGCAACAATAATAGATTGAATTTCCAATAGTGACCAGGCCGGATGTAATAATAAAGCAAGAGTACAAACAATTGTCATGGTTTTCTTTTCACAGTAAACTAGTGTTGAATTTAGGGAGATTCTATTTCTCAAAGTGGTGAACCTCTTTGCAAAATGAAAGTAATTTTGAAAATTGAGGTACAAAAATCGTGACAAGGTGCTTAAAATGAATGACTTTGATGTCTAATAGTTTTGGAACATTGAGGAAAACAAAGAAACATTGAATTAGTTGTCAATGAAAAAGAGTATTTAGTAACCACTTTAAATTGCTTTTAAATCTCAACCTCTTTTATAAATTGACCTGTATGGATCTTCATAGAAACCCCTAGCTGTACTGATATACATGTAGTTTAGAAAAGTTTGGAAATATCTTGTCACTGTACTGTTAAAAGATAATGAATAAAACTGAGGAACTGAGATTTGTTTTATGTCACTAATCTGTCAGTATTTCATGTTTTCACAACCTGTTATGGGTGAAAGGTAGAAATATATGGACGAGCAAGTGACTTGGAATTGCAGACAAAAATCATCTCACAAAATAGTGATAGTTGTAATTCTGGATGATTACATTTCAGTTTAAATGTTTTGATCTGCCTAACAGTTGAAACTTGTAACACTGGTTGTTAAATAAAGAGACAGACTGACACTAGATTAACACCACTTTTCAGTTCCTGTATGTGCTTTTGGGATGGTGTTGAAGTGTCACTATAGTAAAAGCCAATTACCTTAAAAAAAGGACAAATTACTTATTTGCAACCTGCTACCTTCCATTAATATGGCACCTTTTGTTTTCGGAATAGATAAAAACTGTTCTAAGAGTATAAAATGTTCATCTTTAGTTACCGATAACAGAGGAAACTCTAGGGGGTGTACATTATTGAAGAAAAAATAAAAAATTAAACATTTGGAAGTTAGAGGCTTGACTAGAGATGTTTCACTGGATTTTGATGTTTCAGTATGTTCAGATTTTATCAGTAGTGTTTTTTATCTCAGGAATATTTAAATCTGAATTCTGAAAAAAACTTTTTAGTGGACCTCTTAGGTCTGACTCCAGATAGTATTCTCCATTTTGACTGTTAATATCATAATTTTGATAGAATGTTAAGGGATTTGAAGGGACCCTTAGAGACTGTCCAGTTGCAACTCCCCTGCCATGGGCAGGGACACTTCCCACTAGATGAGGTTGCTTAAGGCCCTATTTAACCTGGCCTTGAACATTGCCAGGGTCGGAGCATCTACAGCTTCTCTGGGCAACCTGTTCCAGGGTCTCATCAACCTCACAGTAAAGAATTTCTTATTAAGTTTTTCCTCATTTGACACTAGAATTCTCATGGTGAAGAGTAATAGCATGGTGATAGAGACATACTTTGGATATGATCAATGAAACAAGATGCTTTTATGTGATTGTATTCAAAAATTGAGTTCTGTTACTTGAATTGTGAGTTAAGCGGTAGTCTGAACAGAGTTCTGAATTTGTATTATGTTTGTAATTTAGACTATGCACTCATTTAAACTCTTGAATTTTAAAACTTAAAATTATTTAGGAGTGTAATCTAGTCTGAGTCTGACATCTAAGCAAAAGCATTTGACTAGCGTTTGTGGATTGCTAACTAATTTTGTGCACTGCAGAGGTATTATGTGATAAAAAAACTACTGCCACAGCAAGAGAACTAGGAGAGTTCGAAGGATTTAGCACAATTAGAGATTGTAACTTAGAATAAGGTTAAAATCTGATAATGAAATTTTAGCTAGGATAGACAAAGAAAAAATCTAAAAATACAGAAACATAACTTTTACAGCCTTCATAGATTATGACTGTTAAAGGTATTTTTACTGAGAATTGTTTTTTGTAGTACAGTTGTGATATTTTCAGGGAAGTCTCAAGCATTTTAACCTTACATTGTAACAATAGTATCTAGTATTTATTATGGCAAATACATAGTCTTGGATCATGTACATTACAATCAAAATTCCTGTAAGAATGTATTTACTTTCCAGAAGCACAGTGATTAACTTTGTTCAGCTCCCTGTGCCCCTTCTCCTGCGTATAAGCTGGATTTCTATATATTGTATCAGTGCTTGTTTTTACTTTTTAGACCAGAGATGTTGCTTAGAATAGTTACTTACAGATATTCTTGTTGGGCAAACATAGTAACTGGATTTGTCGGTTAAGGCTTCTACTTCATCCAGGGTACCTATCAGGCTGCTTGCCTCTGAATTTAAGAAACCAAAATAAACCCCTTTTCTGTTCAAATCAAAAGAGCAGAGGTTAGATATTTGACTCTGTGTCAGATATGATAGTAATGTTTCCTTTGTTTCCTTTTTGGGAAGTTCAGGTGAAACTTATATCTGGAAAGGATACTTTGCATTTCTTAGACCTTACAATTTTTATGAAAGAGGAAAAAAATTAATGTAACGAAAAACTGAGAGGACAAAAAACCGATTGTAGAGTATTGTAGCATGTGACGGTGGAAAATCATGAGGAACAAAAATGGAAGGTTGAGCAAAAGACAAAAGAAAATACTTCCGATTTTATTTATTTATTTTTAACTGTAAGAATATGTAATTTCAGGAAATTTGTTCAAGTGTTTGGAAGTGTAAAAAGAAAGACTGGGAGGAAGTAGGTCTCTGAAGTTCAGAGGACAATAGCGAACAAGAAGATTGGCAAAAAATCTGTGTAGTCTCTTGGGCTGTACCTTTATCCTTCTACTGATTGCCATGAAATTTAATGTGTTTTGGCATGGCACTGTGTGTTTAATTCTGTTTTTTAAAAATTAGCGCAGTTGATATGTAAATTTATTTTCAGAATTTTCCATGTCATGTAATGTAAACATATTCTATATTACATACAACTTTGCATTTATACTTTCATATACTATTTCTTTGTGTTTCATGTTTTTAATAGAATTTTTGACTTTTCTGAAAATGCTGACTATGATCATACAGTCTTAAATGTGGCCCTTGGGGCTACCTATTTTGAATTAGTTATTGATGAGAAGTTGTCATTAGGGACTTCTCTTTTAAGAATTTTACAGATATAGTGTGTGAATTGTTGTCTCTCATGGTTTAATTTTTGAAGCATACTAGAACAAAAAGCCCTGTGTTTGGAACTTGGATAATTTCTGGGTCTTTCTAAAAGCACAGAAATTTTCTATTGCAGTCTCTGAAGGTGCTGACCTATAAAGCAAACCTTATCTTAATTTTCTGTTACTTGATCATGGAATATAACTACCAAGCCAAAATCAGTCAGTAACATAAAGTTATTCATGTCTAGAGATAACATGCCATTCAGTTTTTACATGAATGTGAGAATAGTGGTGATACCATCTTACAGTAATTTACCTCACCAAAATAAAATATATTTAGCCTGTAATCATTAGATAAATAATACTGTAATTACTTGAAGTCTCAGTAGCTAGGCCTGTTTTTTCCTTTTCTATGGAAGACAGTCTCTTTTGAACTTGACGGTTGCATTGACATGACAAATGTGACATTAAAATCAGTGTAGTTCCTTTGAATAATTAATTGGGATGCCAGTACTTTTATAAAAGTGGCAAATATAGGATGTATCTGGTATTGTTATTTCAAAATAATATTAATTTATAATTGCAGTAATGCTCACTGTAAAAACATACTGTTATATGTTCAGACATACATCAGTTGTTTTAAAAAGTTTCATTTCCTTAATGTGTTTGACTAGGTAATTTAGTCAAAAATCATTAATATGTCAATTGTGCCATGCATTTGAGTTTGGGGGAAGAGGATGTTCCCAAATGAATTCTAGTACTATTTCAGCTTTCTTTGATATTGTTATTTTTAATATCTTAAACAAAACCATTGTAGTGTTGAAAAAAATACCTTTTACCAGGTAACGATGCCTTAAATGTGGAGAGTTTGACTTCTAACTTGTACCATTAGTCACTTCTGACTGTACACTACAGTTCTTTCCTGCACTTTTCACTTCCATTCTTTATTTCTTCTTCAGTATGTGAGACAAATGCGTATTGAAAAAAGCAAGTACTTTAATTTTGAGTTGAATCAACAAAATATCAAACTGTAGCTGTATGACTGAAACCATTGTGATGTTGCAGTCTTGCATACCCTCCAGTGAGTTTGATCAAAAGGGAACAGCTGATCACTGTGAAAAATAAGTTGCTGTCAGTGCTCTCTTCGGAGATTATTTAAATATGGAAATGTGTGGAAGGGAGGATAGGGAATGAAATGTCCAAACAGTAATTGAAGATGTGTTCTCTAGATGCAGTTTGGGGCAGATCTGGTAGAAGAGGACCATCATAAAGGCCAAGGTACCCAAGGTACATTCTTGACCCTGGTCTTTATTGGTAAGCTCTACCTTCAGGTGTTGAAGGTACCAGTGGAAAACTTGTGGATCATGGAAGATTTGTCCTCTGTGAAGGAGTGCCAGATTGTGACTAAACAAGCAGGACATACAAAAGTCCATTGATTCTGGGAAAATGTGCACGGAATGCTGAGGGAGCTGACCAATGTCAATTGTTTGAAAGATCAGGGAATGTTCCCGGTGTGGGGCTGGTAATACGTGTTTTCTCTACATTTTTGATCCATGCTTCTGTCTGTTGACAATTACCACAGAAATGCAAAATAACTACACATTCTTCCACATGTCTTACTCCATTTTATTATACTTTTTTTTTTTTCCTAATTAATAGATACCTATGTAGTGTTCACTTTTGCTTAGGATTGTGTTTTCTTTTTTGGTACAATACCGACTAAAACCAGATACTAGCATTGGATAATTGAGCTATTCAGCTACAGTTTCAGAAAATTTATTCTGAATGCAACATGATATGATTTAGTTAAAATGCTTTCAATGGTCTTTTGCTTTCTGATTTATTAAAGATGCTTTAGGATAGTATAGACTCTGCTAGTAAAAGACTAGTGTAAGGACATAATTGAAGAATAGAATTGTTCATGGTGAGTTGAATTTCATTAATTTAGTCAGTTAAATACCTGAATCAATTAAAAAACCTATTGAGTTAAATCTGAACTAAATGCCAGAGCATAGTGATAGTCTAGATGCTAAAGTAAATTGCATAGAACTATTCCTTGCTTTTCATTTATGCTGGTGTGATTAAAAAGATCCCATGTCAACGTTCCCATGGCTTTATCACTGCATAACTTACTATGTGACCTGCTGTTCGGCAATGAGCTTAATCCTCATGATTTGCTTTTAAATGGGCAATCTAATTTTTGCAGATTATACAATTGCTATCAGTGTCTATTGTTCATCTGGGAATATCTGAATTAAAAGGATTAGGTATTTGGGAATTGATTTATTGGTTGTAAAAGTTAGCCAGATCTTCTTTCCATAGGAAATATCTATCAAAACTAAATTGTTACAGTCAACAGTTTCAGTCCTAAAAATGTGTGAATAACTCATTTTGTGCTGTCTATTGCTATTTCTTTACTACTAGATATTACTGGTTCAGAGATGGGAGGGTTGATGAAGAGGATTGAATGGTTGAAAAGGCAAAGAGACATATCAAAGATCATGAAGAGGAGTGTGGGAAAATAGAGTACTGAATTTAAAAGATTCTCAGGTCTTAGACAAGGATCTTTACTGCATGAGCCAGGATGCCTGAGAATTATTTTGGTTTTTTTGGCCTAGAGGTTATATAGAGAACGAAATGTTTGCTGGATATAATGAGGATTTTTTTTCTACGCTTAAGATAGTTAAATACTTAGGACATGCAAAACACCAAGTGGCTATATGGAGATAGATGTTCATTTTAAGTATATTATTAGCTGAGGAGACTCAGTGTTGCTGCTAGCTCTGAATTCCACCCTCTAATAAAATGAATATAATCACTCATGTATCACCTATTAGAGGTTTAATTCTAAGCATTCTAAAAAGGGTTAAGAAAAGTAAGAGGATTAGTACATTAGTTACATTTTGAAAAAGCTGGTTAACATCACTTGAGATTTACTTTTATCACATTGTACAGCACATGCCTTCTGCAATTATTTGTCCAAATCAGCAAATCTACTCAAGT
>WBND01000292.1:59017-70724 GCA_013398595.1 Tychaedon coryphoeus | reverse complement strand
TGCTCTCTTTTCATGTGAAAAGAAACCAGCATAGTGGCATCAGTATGATTTTTGCAAAGTGAGAAAGGCTCACAGTACAGGATGAAGCCTTATGGAGCAAGAGCTATAAGAAAAGGTGCGGTAGTAATCAAACAATTTTTTCAGTAAGTATAACAAGCCTACTGCTGTAATGTTGCAAGATGTGAGCAGTGAAAGAATAAGTAATTTTTGTGTTTCTTAGGTGAAGGGAGGGAAGTATCATGCTGTAATCCAAGCTAGCAAATAATAATGTTGTGTATGGTGAAGTTCATTCTTAGTAAGGCAAAGTTATGTGAACTTGGAAGTACACTAAGTTATTTCTTACACCTGACCAGCCATTTGAATTAAATCCTACTATTTCCACCTGTCAAATGGTGGAGAATTTTGATTCTTATTTTGTTTTTTATCTGAGAGATTTCTTTTCATCTCTTACCTGTGAACATGATGTCTAGATCCAAGCTCATTCTTAATAGGATATTTTCTTACCTCAAAAACCTAAATCTTTTTTCTTATGTATCGTGTTTTAAACTTCATCTTCCAGTCTGTTTGCACTGTTTTTGGGTCTCACTATTCTTTTGTGTACAGCCGACAGCGGATCAGATGCAGACTGTTGAACCTGGAACCATACGGTCAATAACTTTTCTTAGTTTGATTTGAATCCATTCTTCCTGTAACCAATTTGTCAGTTGCTGCAGCCAGTCATTATATTTTTTCACTTTTCTATGTACAGACTTCTGAAACGTAAGTGAATCTATCTGTAAGAAACTAAAACGTTCCAGTTTTCCGATAAAAATCTCTGCTCTTTTGATGCCTGGAAGATGCCAGTAGGTAAACAAGAATGTCTTGTTAACCTGAATATAGGTTAATAATTCAGTAACTACTGATTTACTTGGTTTTTCCCCTAAGATGTTAGATGGGTTAAGAAGAGAGAAGATATGAATGAGTTATGGGAAGAAGATGGTTAGTTTTTCTTTAGGTTGAATTAAGAAATCTTAGCACTTTGGTGAGTCTCTGTTTTGTTTTGTTTTTATATCAAGGTTTAGGTTGTCTTAGAAAAACTACTGGATTACTGATTTATTTGAGGATTATAGTCACTGTGCTACAGGATAAGCATCATCTTTAGCATTTAGAACACGTCATCTGGAAACTGGCCACTTCTAAGACTGAATATGTAGGAGGCTACCTCAGAGAAATGCTGGTAATGCAATAGTCATATTTACCATTACAAGTACTTGGATGTTTCTGAAGTTATAAGGGTATGTCATGAAATTCAGGAGGCAAGCAACTTTTCCTCCCATGTTAAATATGTGTGCCTTTTTTTTCTTTTTTTTTCCTCTTCTGTGGCGTCCAGTGATGGATAGATGGATAGAGCATTTCAGGTGGGGTCTAAAGTCTGGAACTGAGGCACTTGCCTGTTACAGTCAAGTCTGCTGTGGGTTGTCTTTACTGCACGGATATATCAGTCTACAGTTCCAATTTTCTTTACTCCAGTTGTGTCTAAATACTTAGTAATTTTTAACATGTCAACAGTTAATACATGTTACAGTGTATTGTTGTTTAGGGAGATCAGAAAGACTTCTCTGAAATAAGTTAAAGTCATACATAATTGAAAGTATCAGCACAAATAAAGCATATGAGAATATTTTTTCTATCATTATTATTATTACAATAGCACATAATATGCTGGGATTTGTACCTTTTAAAAATCACAGATATAAATTAAAATACATTCCACTATCTGTTCTTTAAGCAATTTAGTCCTTGCAGATTCTCTTTGCAATGTAAAATAAAGTTGTCAAAGTGTCTTGAAAGATGAATGTTCTACTATAGCAAATGCTGTCAAGATAGGAACAGTCTTAAGTAGTCTTAGGAAGAGAGAGGAACATTGTCCATTGATACACAAAATATATCAGATTATGATTTAAGAACATAAAAGCCTTCTTGTAAGTCAGAAATACCACCAGAAAGGCCACCAATGCGTGGTTTGTTTAGGACCTGAATTTATTCAAAATACTAAATTTAAATTTTTTTTTCCATTGTAAGTTCCGTATTTTCAGATTCCACACCTTCACATGAATTTGATCAGTTCCTAGGTCTGAAAGTTTAATTTCCTCAAAATAACTAGAAAATTTTTTTCAGTTTAGGGAGTTCAGAGGATGCATCTGCCTGGTGTTGTGCAGACCATGATGAGCAGG
The DNA here is from genome assembly GCA_013398595.1 of Tychaedon coryphoeus. Lineage (NCBI taxonomy): Eukaryota > Metazoa > Chordata > Aves > Passeriformes > Muscicapidae > Tychaedon > Tychaedon coryphoeus. The sequence continues at coordinate 68,511 of WBND01000292.1, read as the reverse complement.
CTATGCCAGTATTCAGGGCTGACTGAGGTTTCAAGACAGAGTTAATTACTCTGGTGCTAAAGAAGACTTCCCACATAATTCATGACTGGATGTGATCAGTAAAGAAGCTTTGCACTGAAGTGTTCACAAAACTTGGTTCATTCTTCATGGCTTCATTGTCAGTGCTTCTGACAGAGCACAGAAGCACTGCATTTAATACTTTGGAGTATTTTTAGGTTTAAGTGTGGTTTAAATCCATTTGGCACCTAAACCCCATGCAGGTGCTCAGTCACTTCCTCACCAAGAGGATGAGCAAGAGAATTAGAAGGGTTATCCCTGTGGTCAGTTGGGGTCAGCTGTCTTAGCTGTGTCCCCTCACAGCTTCTTGCACACCCCCAGCTTACTTACTTGGGGGGTGGTACAAGAAGCATAGAAGGCCTCGATTCTCTGCAAGAGCTGTTCAGCAATAAGAAAAATATATCTGTATCATTAACCATGTGTTCAGTGCAAATGAAAACCCAACCCGATACCAGCCACTGTGAAAAAAATTACCTCTACCCTACCTAAACCCAGCACATTCCAGCCCTTATTTCCTGGCATTTACATCATGCTCAGGTCCTGTACTACTTGGTATGACCTAACTAACCGCAACCCACTTTCCATTATTTGATGTAATAGACAGATAGCATTTTCTTAATCTGAGGATCACCTCAGCAAAGTGTTCATAAAATGTCCATGGAGTTTATTTAGTCCATGACTTTGTGTTCCATCTGTTCTGGTGGCCACTTGGGACAGGGGACGTGGTGTTTTGCATGAAGTAACTGGGCACCAAAGCCAGGTCTGGAACTGCTTCTTTTAAGTCTTCTCCTCCATTGGTTTGGGTGGTACTGTCATTGTAATTCCTATAAGATGCAACTTAAATCATGGCTTACAGCAACAGTTTAAAGGTATGTCCATTATAAGCTCTGTCCCTCATCCTTTTGGGCCAGAATTTATCGTTTAACATTGCAGTGAACTCCTTCACTTGTTCCTACTATGCCTAGCAGCAAGGAGTTCCTGCTCTGGTCCACGATTAACCTCCATGGGCTGCAGAGAGACAGCATGCCTCACCATAGTCTTCACCAAAACAGGCTGCTCAGGAATCTCTTGATTCCTTTCCTCCATTATGGGGTACCACCCACAGGAGACAGTTCTCCACAGACTTTTTCATTGTGGGTCCTTGTCGCAGGCTGTAGCTCTTCATGACCTGCCCCAGCCTGAGGTGAAGTCCTTCAGAAACAGCATGCTCCACCATGGATCCCTCACAGGGTCACAAGTCCTGGCAGCAAACCTGCTACAGGGTGGACTCCTGTCTCCGTGCATCCACAGGTCCTGCAAGGAACCTGTTCCGGCATAAGCCTATCACAAAGTCACAGCTGCTTTTGGTCATCCAACTACTCCACCGTGGGATCCTCCATGGCCTGCAAGTGGATCCCTGCTCCTGCATGGACTCATCCTTCTGTGCAAGTTCACACTGATATTCCAGCCTGTCCAGTACAGCAGCACAGAAAACTGCAGCAACACCCTGGCTACCTGCCAGCCCAGGCACTTTGCCATGGCTGTTTTCAAAATGCTCTGGGGCAAATCACAGTAAGGTGATCAGCAGCACAGCACTGCAAGGAGCTGCAAAGGCAGCAAGTGGCCACTAATGAGCACTAGACTCTAATATTCAGTCAGCCAAGCAAGCTCTATGGCAAGCGCAGGAGCATGCTCATTACTAGCTAAATGGCATTAGCTATAAATTTGATCTAGTACATTTGAGTCAAATCTGTTGTTAGCTTTTGAGCCTATGTGCTTCACATTGGCCACCAAAAAGGACTGTTATGAATTAACCCCAGCTGCCAGCTAAACTCCATGCAGCTTCATTTCTCTGCCAGTGGGATTGGGAGAAGAATCGGAAAAGTGAGAAAATTCACAGATTGAGATAAAACAAGTTTAATAGGGAAAACAAAAGCCACAGACACAAGCAGAATAAAAACCAATTCAGTGCATCCTGTGGGCAGGCAGATGTTCAGCCATCTCCAGGAGAGCAGAGCCCCATCACACATAATGGTGACATGGGAAGGCAAATGCCATTGTTCCAAATGTCCCTCTCTTCCTCCTTCTTCCCCCCGCTTTATATACTGATGTTCCAGCTGTGTATCCTCCCAGCCTCCTGTGCACACCCAGTCTCCTCACCAGCATGGCAGTGTCAAAAGCAAAAAAGGCCTTGGCTCTGTGTAAGCCCTGCTCAGCAATACCAAAAGCAACTCTATTTTATCAATCTGGTATTCAGAACAAATCCAACACATAGTCCTGCATCAACCACCGTGAAGGAAATTAACTCTATTCCAGCCAAAATTACATTATGACTATAGACTTCTTTTCTTTTCTTTTGTTTTTCTTTAATTAATGCTCTTTCACCAGGAACATACGGAAGGGTAAGAATTAATTTAGGACTGGAGAGTAATTTGGATAAGCAAGGCTTCTTTGGCTACACAGCTGCTAGGTGCAGAATGACAGCTGTGAATGAGTATGTTGAAGTTCATGTGGCCACTGTGTGTCCTTATCATCTTCTACTTTCCCTGCCCGTTGACATCTTAATTCTTTAATTTCTTTCTATTTGTGTGGTATTTTAGAATTATCTTGCATTCCCAGTGCTTTCTTCTCCATTTTCAGGTGAGTTGACACCATACCAAACAGAGTCTCAGTTGCAGCTAAGGTGTGAATTATTGCAGCTATTATTACTGGGTAATTGGGAACTGTTGTAATGGTAATATTCTGAGAGACACAGATCAAATCTCCAAATTTCAGGCACGCATTTTTTTATGCTCTACTACTATCTGGTTAGTCTGTTACAAGCTAAGAATCAAACAGTAAGCAAATGCATTGATCTTCGGGCTTCTTCAGAGGGTTGATAGCTATATTCAGACATCTTTCCATTAATCTGTTTCCTGCAAATAGTTGCAGACTGTGGCATGCAATCCAGTATGATAGAATACTGTACTTCTGTTTCTAATTCATTCTTTTTAGGTGTCTGGGTATAAGGTGAACAAGAATTTATTTCATTTTTCTGTGTAATGTCTCAGGGCAAGAACAAAATTATATGTTTCACAAATAGACCTTCTCTGTACAAGGAAGGAAAGCTCCAAGGAAGGATATGCCTCAGATGATGCCTCAGTCATTAGCAAAGTAAAATAGTCACCAACTCATCTCTTGACATGCATGATATACATCCTTCTCTTATGAAATAAAATTACAGGTTGAGGAAGACAGGAGTGGGAGAAACTGGTGAGATTTTATCCGTTCCATTCATTATTTAAGTAGATTACAAGTAGTTATCCCTGAAGTAAGCCTGCAGATATCCCAACTGTAAGCCTATTTGCATGTTACCCAGGTCAATATAAATAGGATTTGTCTTAGCTTGCTTCTTTGTTTTAAGCCAATATAGTCCTTACTGGTGTCAGTTATAATATTCTTGTTGAAGTCTCCTTCCTTGTACTTTCATAGATAAAAGACAGCTGTAGCTTCTGTGTTTAGTAACCAAATGGATTTTACATTTAGCCAAGAAAGCCATTCTGACTTGAATCAGTGTGGTCAGCAGGACCAAGCAGGGATTGTCCTCCCATACTCGTAACTGGTGAGTTCAAATCTTGTGTTCAGTTTTTGGCCTCTCACTACAAGAACATTGAAGTGCTGGAGCATGTCCAGAGAAGGGCAGTGGAGCTGGGGAAGGGTCTGGAACACCAATCCTATGAGGCGCAGCTGAGGTGTTCAGCCTGAAGAAAAGGAGGGTTGATGGAGCCTTATCAATGCCTACAATGGCCTGAAAGGAGATTGTAGCAAGGTGGGGGTCAGGATCTTCTCCCAGGCAACAAGTGACCGGACAAGGGAAAATGGCCACAAATTGCCTAGAGAGGTTCAGGTTGGATATTAGGAAAAATTTTTTGACTGTGTTTAAGCACTGGAATGGGCTGTCCAGGGAACTGGTAGAGTCAGTATCCCTGGGAGCATTCAAATAATGACTGGACATGGCACTTTGTGCTGTGGTTTACTGGTCACGGTAGTGTTTGATCAAAGGTCAGACTTGATCTTGGAGGTATTTTCCAGTATTAATGATTCTACAATTCTGTGATAATTTATCATAATTTTTTCAGAGCCTAAACCTGAGATGTTTGGAATATATGTCTCCAAATAACTTTCAGTGTGTCAACAGTATTTTTCACTAGGATTCTCAAATCTCAGAGCAATATTCTGTATTTTAGTCAAGAGAAGAGTATCACATAGTAGAAACAGGAGCTACAGGGAGTAAATGTCCAAATGGTACAATACTGTCAGACAATGTGCTACTTTTTTATTTAAACATCTACTTAATATACACATATTAGTAAATTTTTCTAGCATAAATTTAGTTTTGTTCTTTTAAAAGAATATAAAATTTTTATTGTACAGTAATGCAGTACTTTCAGCAGAAATACAGAATTTCACCTAACTCAAAGATGTATACCTAGGGTGCCATCACATAGTTATCCACTAGGATATGAAGTACTAGGCACTTCAGTTAAATTTTTTGGGCATTAGAATTATATATTGGTATCAATACTGTCTGCATGAAAATCATTTGCAGTATATGTGAGCCTGTAGCACTGTTTCCAGTATTTTGAACTGCTTCAACTTCTCAAAAATGGAAATGTTAAGATTTATGCATCTTATCTAAAACAACCCAAAACTGTAGCCATTTAGAATCCGATAATTTTGTGATGTGTGGATTTTGAAGCAAACTTTGCTGTAGTTTAGAATAAGGGGAAAGATGTCTCTCTTCATTTTCTTTTTCTCTTAGATGCACAATCTTGCGTTAGAATTGTTGTTCTCCAATGTGATATAGCAAGACAGAATCAGGCTGTTTAACCTTTTATTCTGTACATGTTCCAAAATCTAAAGATATTTTCATATTGAACCACTTTTAGTTTCTAGACCAGTAAATAGCTCTTCAAGAGCTTTCATCGGTCTTTATCCTATAAGCCTTCTTTCCTATCCAGTGACTATAAATTCTAATTTGGCAAATTATATTGATTATCCCAACCTGAATATGGTGTGGTGAGGTTATTAGTGGTTGAAACCTATGTATCTCCCTCTACATTCTCTTTGTTTTCCCCTCCTATTTTTTTTTTAATTTTTTTTCTTAATTGGTTTCCCCCATCCCTATTCATAGGGAAGCCATGGATTGTCACCTGTCTCACCATCTGTTTAACTGCTACTAAGGTGATGGGTAGAGGAAGAAAATTAACAACACAGCCATTGGGGCAATAATTCTGGCATGAATTGTTTACTCCTTCTTGTACCTGGTGAGGAAATGGTTAAATGAAGCATTTGGAAGATGTCAGTGTATTACTAATGTCATAACTTTTAAGTGTTAAATTATAACATGAGCTAAGGCAGAGCTGGCTCTTTTCAGTGTTGTCTAGTGTAGATACTAGAGGCAGTAGCAGGTGGTCCTCTCTCAACCTGAACCAAAGTTTTATCTGTGAAGATGACCAAAGGTGGGCACAGGTTGTCCATAGAGGCTGTGGAGTTCCTGTTCTTGGCTGTATTCAAAAGTCACCTGGATGTGGTCCTGGGCAGAAGGGTGGAAGCCTTCTAGGTAGCGATGCTTGAGCAGGTCCCTTCAGTCTCTGGGATTGTACTATCATTTGGTGAAAGTCCAACAGTGAGGATCACAAATAGAAAGTTCACGACACAGAGGTGACACATGGAGAACCTAAGCTGTTTCCTCTAATACTGCTCATTCTATTAAGAAAGTAGATTTTTCTAGCTATAATGTTTTGACTTTTTCATTTTATATTTTGGTCTACTGAGTGGTCAAAATAAATATAGTCTCCTTTTTCTCCCTTTATTTCATTATTACCAGGTACACATTTAGTCTTTTTATGAAAGGGCTGCAGCACAGTATCATACTAGGAGAAAAAAACCCACCCAAACACCCATAATTCACTTCTGAAGCAACCTAGAGATCTCCTTTCAAAATTATATAAATGATGCAGAAGCATAAAAAGCTGTTTTGTCCAGGTGATTCTCCTGCTTTCATATTCTTCCTCAGAAAGCAATTGAAATACATTTTGTTGTGAATAATTCTGAAAGGTTTGAAGAAGTAACATTGCACATGTTAGACTTTAATTGTGCTGTTATCATTAGTACCTTAGAATAAGATCTTGGCTCAAGCTAGAAATTTCATTTGATATTCTAACTATCATTTTGCATAGAGATATTTCTGGGAGATTGTGAACATGCTCATTCCAGCCCATGACAGTTATGCTAATATGATAAAGACAGATGCCTCCGTATCTGAGTACTATTAAAGATGCATAATACTTGACTAACAGTGAATTAAAAACCATAATATACTAGACTTAGCAGTGTAAATAGCAACTTAGAAAGCACACTAAACTTGTAGAAATGTTCTGTAATAGAATTCTTTAGCAAAACTTGTTTCTGGTTAAACACTGCAAAATACCATCCCGACAAGGAAACTCCTGTGAACCTTATTCTAAAGACTGTTCAGATTGTTTCCTAAAGATGTTTTTATTTCTGAAAAAAACAAACTAAGGTCAGATAGTTTATGTCCCTCTGTTGTCGCTGTTCAGTCATGTTTGCTATCCCAGCACGTCACTGTCGTCTCAATAGATGATAGTCTTGCAAGCGCACAGAGATCTCTATTCCTCATGTTTTTTCACCATGCAGAGTGCGAGGCCATTGTATACCCCTTTGCATATGAGCTCTTCAGACAGGCACTTCAGCATGCTGATTTCTGAAAGAAGGTCTGTGTGTCTTCCTCATGTAGATGTCTTGTAGCCACTTCCTTGCTCGTATGCACATGCTTGAGATGACCCTGCTTAAGCCTCATTTTTTGATTATGTGTTGCCTTTCATTCATGTCACCCCAGGCCTTTGCTTTTCAAACCTGTGCACACAGGGCTGCTGGAAACTCTTCCCCCCCCCCCCATCACTCCTGGTTCCAGTCACTTCTTACCAGGTCAACTATGATGCTGGCAGAAATATCTCTGCCCCAGTTAATGAGGTGCATTCCATCTCTCCTAAATTGTTAACCTCAGAGAATGCCCTATGGTCATAAAAAAACAAAGTCCTGTTGCCCATGGCAGTTCTACAACCAAGCGTTGACATGCAGTATCAGTGCCCTCTTCCTCACACCCTTTCACCCAGGATGAAGGAAAACACCACTTGGACTTTTCTACTCTCAGAATCTCTAGTGGACAAACTAACCTTTAGAAGAGCATAAATGTAATTGTTTGATGGTTTGCTAGTTTTCTCACAACAAAAGTTTTGAGAAGCTTTGTCCTGTTTGTGAATGTAGTCTTGGTGTTAGTGTATACTAATGTGTAGGGCTCGTGTGTAATACTAATTTTCCAGCGAGAGTAAATACAACTTTGATGGTTTCAAAGGTAAAATTAGTAAGTAGATCAAAGTGAGAGCGCCATGAAGTAGTCATTTGATCTAAGCACCCATGTGCTGTGATCTGCTGACAATACAGAATTTCATTATGACTTCTAGTACTAGTACTCTTCTTAGGTACTTAGTAAACTGATCATCCAGACAATGTTTTTTATATTATGAACTTTCTTGGAAGGAGTTACCAGGAGTTTCTACTTGCACAGGTCCCTTACAGTGTGCGTCTCTGTATCTCACCTTTCTGTTTGTTACTCTTTTTTACTACTCAGAAGTACATATGTAAGTCCAGAGAGGCAGCTTCTAAAAGTTCGTTCTGTGCCATTCAGTTAAACTGTTACTCCTCTGTAAATCTGAAAAGGTGAAAAAAGAGTAAGGAAATTTTTATTTATAACTGCAGTATTTAGCAACTAATACCAGGCAGAGTCCAGCTGTCTACTTTGGTATTCACAAGAGCCTTGGGAGAAGACAATCAATCAAATAGTGCTTAGTAAGAAACTGGGTTTCTAACATGAGGATACATTTCTATCTAGAAACGATTGTAATATTCTGGTTTTTCTCTGTGAATAGTTTGTATACAGTCTGTCTTCTGCTCTGCGACTAACAATAACACAATTAGGAAGTAAATTATTCATAAAATTTTTGTTTATACAAAAATTGAAAAGGAATGCTTGTGTGGAACTAGTGTATTACTGAAAACTATTTCCATTTATACTCTTGTTTGGGAGCCAAGCATTCCGTATTAATTGTTGGAACTTAATGTTCTGAGAAGTTTTTCTTTATTGTGAAACACATTATGTTGCTGTAAATTCTTAATTAGTATATTGGCTATTCATCATTATAAATAGATAAGATCTTAAGATTAGCCTTTTATTCTGACTATTAAAAGCCTGCCATTACTGGATGTGATTACGAGATCTAGTTCAGTTTATCTTCTGTGATGTTTTGTTTAGGCTTCTAGAGGAGAAAAAAGAAATTTCCTGCTGCACTTGAAAGTAAATTACAGGCTTTCATTTTCTGCATTGAATTAAAGCGTGCTACATTATTTGATCTAGACAATAAAGCATATGTAGCTGAACAAAACTTTGCAAACTCTGGTCACTTAAAAAAGTAAATTAGTTCAGTGTGAAGTAGTCCAGGAACAAAATAAACTATAATCTGACACATTTTAACAATCTCTTGATAAGTAATAGAGCAAGTTATAATCTTAAATCATTCTGTCTTCATATTTCAAGTCTAGAAAACAGAAGGATTCCTACTGAGAATTCGGGTGTATTAAAAAATCTTTAGGGAATTTAACAGACAACATGAAAGTGAACAGAATATATAGGAAAGAAAGAAATAGTTTTCAGCATAGTAGCTTTTCTTAAGTTCTGCCCATTAGCCTGAGGAAACACTAACCTTGTTGCATTCTGCAGCTGGGTCTCGACAGTATCTTTTCCCACTTGGAGGGGTTAATTAGTCTTCTTTCAGAATATGACCTGTTTAGCTTACATTCACATCATGCAACAAGCACTGGCTGTACAAAGCAATACCATTAACAGATGGGTGTGTCCAACTGCTTAATTAGGCAGAACAAAATGGACCTTGTCAAACATTCATCTGTTGTTTGTCATACACCTGATGGTCCAATTAAGCAAGGATGACGTCTTTTCTGCTGTAATACTCACTGCCTTTACTTACATGGAGTGTTGTTGAAAAAATGGGAGAGTCTTCATTTAGATGATTGTTGTAGCTTTAATCCTAGCCAACAGCCAAGACTCCACAGCCGCTCACTGACTCTCCTACCAGTGGGGTTGGGGAGAGAATCAGAAGGGTAAAAGCTGAAGAGCTCAGGGGTTGAGATAAAAACAATTTAAAAGGGAAAGCAGAAGCCACACACAAACAAAGCAAAACATGGAATTAATTCAGTGCTTCCCATGGGCAGGCAGGTGTTCAGCCATCTCCAGGAGAGCAGGGCCCCATCACACATAATGGTGACTTGGGAAGACAAACACCATTGCTCCTAATTCCCCCCTCTTTTTGCTTCTTCATCTC
>WBND01000292.1:37049-58657 GCA_013398595.1 Tychaedon coryphoeus | reverse complement strand
ACAGTGTACTGAACTACATTAAAATTTTGCATTTAGGATAGAGACCTAGACCAAAACAATGGAAGCAGTCCTGGGTGAATGCCAGGAGCTCACCAAAACCGCTCTATCACTCCAATCCTCAGCTGGAAAAGGGAGAGAAAATGTAACTAAAAGCTCATTGATGAAGATAACAACAGGGAAAGATCATTCACCAATTGCCACGACAGGCAAAAGAGATTCAACTTGAGGAAAATTATTTTAATTTATTGCCAATAAAATCAGGGTGGGATCGTAAGAAATAAATTTAAGTCTTCAAACCACCTTCCCCTCACCCTCCACTTCCTCCCAGGCTTAACTTTATTCCTGATTCTTCTACCTCCTCCCTTCCAGCAGCGCAGGGGAATTTGGAATGGGGATTTACCATCAGCTCCTCACACATTGTTTCTGTGGCTGTTTCCTTCTCAGGGGGTGAACTCATACTCTTCCTCAGCTTCTGTGTAGAGTCCCTCCCACAGAAGATAGTCCTCCATATATTTGCCTATGAGTAATTCCTGTGGACTACAGTTCTTCACAAACTGCTCCAGCATGGGTCTCTTACATGGGATGCAGCCCTTCAGGACCAGGCTGCTCCAGCATGGCTTTCCCTTGGGATCACAAGTCCCTCTAGCATACCTGCTCCAGTCTCAGCTCAGGCACCTTCTCCTGCTCTTCCACTGGCATGTCTTCAGGTTCTCTCATATATTTTCACTCCTTTCTTCTGTGACTGCGATTTGTTTCTGCCCAGTAATTTTTCCCCCCCTTCTTCAATATCTCGGAGGCACTGTCACTGTCACTGATGGGCTCAGGACTTAGCTTTGCTTGGCAGTAGTTCCGTCATGGATCCAGCTGGCACTGCCTTCATGAGACACAGGGGAAGCTTTTGGCAGCTTCTCAGAGAAGCCACCCATGTAGTCCCCTTCACTTGCTACCCAAACCTTGCCAGAAAAACAGAATAGCTCTCTCCTTCCTCACTTGTTCTTTCTGAACAGCCTGTGACCATTTCTGGCTGCACTCCACCCACGGGTTCATTTTACCAACTTCGAGTAATGGCAACTAAATTGCAACTTTCTAGCAGCATGAAGGCTTCCGACTCCTCCATATTTATTGTGTGGACATCCATTTTAATTGTTAGGATTTTAACATATAAAGTAATCTGAAGATATGTTTGTTTCTTCTTTTTTTTTTTGTATGCTGATTTTTGTCAGGTGTGCTGGGTCCTGAAGTGCATACACTGCTTAAAAGTAGAGGATTCAATTAACATGAAACTGAGAATCTGTTGATAATCTAAAATTAGTTTGGTCAAGAAATTATTAATCTTTCTGAATATTTCAGAGGAAGAATTTAAATCAATCAGGTGTGCCATAGGCATGGTTTCCTGGAATTTAAACCAAGAATGGTCCAAATTGGCAAAGTCCTGGCCCTATAGCCTGAGCTTATGCCATATTTATGTATCTGTTTCCCGCTTTGCAGTGGCTACATTTGAATGCAGAGTGAGCTAGAGATAGTTGGAGGAAGGAACTGCAGAAACTCAGCCTTAAATCAGCTTAAACTGCTGTGGAACCTAGCCTTGAGAGGAAAGTTTGCTGTTGACAGCTGGTTCTGTTGTCAAGCAAGGACACTGAAATTTTTTGGTACAGTAATTAATTCCTCCTACAATCTAGTGGTATGTCCCTCAATTTTTTTTATAATGGTATTGTTTCAAAAAAAATTGTAGTTTTTTGGGGAGCTTGTTATTTGGTAGTTGTGGTGGTAGGGCTTAAAGTCCAGTTTCTTCAGTGTCAGCCATCTGGGTCTCATGAGTTAAACTGGAAAAAAAATTACTTTCATAGGTCATTCTAAGTATATAGATTTTTTTTTTATATCAATCTCTTTTTTTCTGCATGATAAAGCTGCTCATTTTTAGTGGCAGTGGTTCTCAGATTGCCAAAGTATTCTGTGGCTAATATAGATTGATAGAGATTGATTTTTCCTTGATATTTTTCCTTGATTCTTGAACCATTTCTTTATTCTACCCAAATCTTATTGTTTCCTTTAGATATCGGGGCCATGATCATGGGTGCTTGTCTACCATTTATGTGTTTCTAAACGGTTTTAGTGTCAAAAAGTTTCTTACTAATTGTTTTAATGCTTTCTACTGAATAAGGTTATTTGAATGTTTTTTTCACTGCGACTCATTAGATGCTTTTCAGAATTTGCTTTCCAGAGTAGAGGCTGTCATTCTGTCGCCTTCTTCAAGAATTTGAATGTATCGAGATTTTAGTGTAATTCAGTAAGACACAGAAAAAATGGTTTAGAATGCTGACCAGTTATTTACAAGCTGAAAGATCTGGTTCTGATTTTTCAGAGTTATTCCTTTAGTGACAAAGTTCATATACGTTTCTTCGTATGTAAGCAAAAGATATTTCAAATATAAGTAAGATTAAAGTCACATAAAACCCGATTTATACAAACTCGTGCTAATAGGGGGAAAATATCTTTGGGCTCATAACAAGATTGGTATTAGCTAATTTTAAAATATTAATAGAAATAAGGGACAAATTAGTGTGCTAATGTAAGTGGTGGAATAAAAACATCTATGCACTAACTTTCTGATTTTATATTTTAATTTTATTCAGAAATCACAATGCAGACATCAGAGACTGGGGCGGATACAGGTTCGACTGTGAGTTTACAGACATCTGTGGCTGGCCAGGCAGCAGTGCCCACACAGGTAGTACAGCAAGTACCGGTTCAGCAACAGGTACGTGGCTGTTAGTTTTGAGAAGATTAAAAGAAAATTCCTAATAATAGTTCTTTACAATATAAGGAGGAACTTGGTTTTGTGCAAGACTGCTAAAAGAACTTTTGCTCTGCTTTCATCAATTTTAGTTTGCTGGAATTAAAATAACCAGAGAAAAGCAAGCTGTTTTCAGGATCTGTTCCTTAACTAGAGCATCTGACAGCTCTGGTAGTACTCATACATTATTCTAACTGTTTTTTATTATATAATTCATGCAGTAGCTCAGAGAAGTTTGCTTTATGTTACTGAATATTTACATTTTTCCTTTAAGTAGCGCATATATTTCTGAAATTATTGACTACATAGTTTCTTCATCCATTTGCATGTCCAAGTAAGTGCAATTCAAATGTAAATATGAAAAACACTGTTCTTTGCACTTTTAGGCTTGACTGCCTGTAGATATATGCACGGTATCATGGAAGTTTTTGTGGTATGACAATCAATAACTCATAATGTAAATTTGCCAGGGAAGGAAGATTTGTATAGCAGCCAGTGCAGCATACTGTTCTGTTACATGAGGTGGTTTCTCCTATGCAACACCTATGAGCTTTATAAGAAACGGAGGCAGAAGAAAATTTGGCTCTAAAAAGAAAAAGTGTGGAGGTAGAAAATGGCGACTCAATGTGAGAGCCATGATGGCTGTCCAGGACTTTTCCAAAAGACACAGAAATTAGCTGTCTGTGTGGCGGGTATTCTGGATGACATCTGATGTTTTTCATCAAAATCTGACTTCCTGTTTTCCAAATCACTTATATGAGAGCTGGACTTATTTTATTAAATAGTGCCATTTGTTTCTGTGCTGGTGGAGCATTTCTCTCTAAATCAAACTCTTCAGCATTTGTTGAGTTCTTAAAATTACAGTGGTTTTTTATACATATGTTTCACAGTCTCATCTTTGTTGCCCTGAGTGTGTAAATCTGTTTCTGATCACCTTTATGTACATCTCCTTTAGTACTGCTATTTCTGAGTATCACCTTGTATTGAATGCACCATTGTTATATTGAATTGTTTTTCCCTGTGGACGTAGTAAATTATACTTTTCTGTCTGGCTCTCAGCACTGACTGTATAAGCAGCATAATGTTTGAGAAAAGAAATCTAAAGGATCGGGGATTGAAGATCCAACAAGAATGTTGGGAAATCCAGTGCAGTGTTTGAAACACATATCTATGGGAGATATGTGAAGAGAGAGATGATTGGATTATGGAAGTAGTGAGGAGGAACGGAAGAGTGAAGATGTGAATATGTTATGCTAGCAGGAAATGTGATGAAGAATGTAGGCAGGATGAGTAATTTCAATTGCAGGGTTGAAAAAAAAGGAGCAGCAAAAACAAAAACAATCACTGTGTTGAGGAAATTGCAAGTATGATTTGTCTTGAGGAATTACCTGTGTATAGATTGCATTGGCTTAAAGTAAATATTGTCTCTATGTACATTTGGTAGGAATGGGCTAATTTGCCTAAAGAAAATAAGGAGAAAGAGCCATTATAATGGCTATTTTGATAAAGACATTCTTTTGGTGGCAGAGGGAGGACTTACTATTTCTGCACAATTAAAGTTACCATTGTTGAAAGCTGGAGAAAAGGTTTTAGGCATGAGTATATAAAGTATGGTTTCTTTTTTCCTATGGGTTGTAATGGACATGCTTAATGATTTCAGCTGTATCCAAATTACATGTGAGTATTCAAATTTTAATTATATTATCTTGTGAATATACATTGCTAAAAACAGTAGGGCACTTCTGTGATTTTGTTAAATTCAAGAATACTGTAATATGAATATCCATGTATATAGGACAATTCGATGTGAGCCGAAACTTCCATAATAATATTTGCAGTAATTTATTAGTGCATTCTAGTGAATAATGCAATGTTAATTCAATTTGTTTTTAATTAATATTAAAGCAATGTGTAGTATTTAATTTTTCTAGATGGGAGATTTCTGTTTCCCATGTTTCTATTCCTGTATGTACACCATATTTAAATGACATCACCTGAATGCATTAATTTGGAGTTGATTTCATGATATCATATTTCTTTTATGCACAGAAAATATAATTTTTTTTCCAAAATGAAATGTTTTTGTTCTGAAGAGGAGCAAGCTGAATAAGTGGAAGGGCAGACTAAGAGCCTTTTCTGTTTGGCTCTGTTAGTACTTAGGCATCCTGTCTCTTGAACAGTCAACAAAAGAGTAACTTTTAATGTTTTCAGCTAAAACAAATCCCTAATTTCCATACAGCTGGTATTAATATGCTGCTCATAAAAATCTGCTGTAATGCTCCAAGAATAGGAGCAGTAAAGGTACCATTGATGAAAACCTAGATTTTTCCTCTTTCAAAAGTGGCTCTAGTTGCAGCTGGTTTCACGCAACACAGCAGAAGTCACTGTTGAGGTGGCGTAGAGGGGAATAAGAAGCAAAAAGCAACAACAATAAGACTGAAAATGTGAGAGTGTAATTAAATTCTGTTTAAATAGCCAGAGGAATTCTCTTAGTCTTCTGTTTCCTTGAATACAGGGATTTTTCATTAATGTATCGTTACTTTTTTGACAGGCAGTCTTCAGCTCAGTGCAGTAAGCTCCTAAGGATTAAAAATTAAGCTCACTTTTGCATTTATGCCATACAATATGGAAGAATTGGAGAAATAAAACTAAAAATAAGCTATTTTATAAAAATATATCCATGCATCTGAAGTTGGGCAAAGCATTTCTTCAGAGTCACTGAATTCAGTGGCTATCACATTCACAAAGCATTCTATCATTCATTAATTGGAGATGCAGACTTTTGCTAATCAAAATTGCTCTTAATGCAAAATCGTGTTTAGCATATGAAACACATAATCATGAGCTGACATTAGCCATTATATAAATATGAATGTGCTTAGAATATTGCAGCATGTGCTATTTATATGTTACTTGCCAAAAGTAATCCATACTAATGAAGGAAAAAATTATTTTTATCTCCAAGGACAGAAAATGTTGCACATCCAAGCTGTTTGCAAAGACACAGTGGATAATTATATGTTCTTTTTAAATGGAATTTAAAAATCCGTATATTGCTGTGTTATTCTAGTCTTTGCTTACTAGTACTTTGAACAAAAGCACTTTTTATTGGAAATCAAAGTTCACTCTTACATTTTAATTCATGCTTCGGTGTAATTTCAGCATTTCAGTATGCTATTATACACTTTATTAACTTTCATAGATAAAATATAACTTAGTCCCTCATTTATTCCTCTGAGGTAGTATAATTAAGAGTACAATTTATTCTTGCCTTATTTTTCCTTCTTCAGCTAATAAATATAACTACACATGTATAATTAAATAAGTTTTCATTCACCTCTTGTTGTCCTACAACATTTCAGCTGCTTGCTTCTAATCCTATTCCAGTTTTTTATTTCTGGCTAGAGTGAGTGAAGCAAGAGGAATGAAGGCTCTACTGTCTGACCTTATTTAAAAATGTCAAAAATTGCTATGCAAGTTTGTTAATTTTCTGTTTTCCAGCCAGACAATAATGAAAATTACCATGGCTAGTTCACCAGTGCACCCTAGAACATAATTTTTGAACTTGCATACTGTTTCTCTTTAATAAATATTTTATTGTGTTTTCTGTTTTGAGCCCAGTTCAATTAATTATTGGAGTATTTTTTAATACAAGAAGGTCACTTAGGTTTAGGTCTCTGGAAAATACTGGGAGAATAGTCAACAGTTTCTGCTCTGCCCCAAAAACTACATGGCTTAGTTGATACCACTCCTTTAATAGCTTAATAAAAGGTGAAAGGATAATGATAAGTAAAACAAGTGAAGAAAAAAACCCCCTTTTTTGTCATATTTTCCACAATTTTTCGTGGTGTTTTGTTTCCTCATAACCAACTTCCCCCAAATAATTTTGTGTTTATAGAGAGTAAATGTACACATCTCATTTCTTTCTGTTGAAGATTAAAAAGAAAATTCAGAGGCACTAGATTTAATTCTCATAAAGCATTAAAAATGAAATAAAATAGGAAACAAAATTAGTATTGGAAATATCATATAAAAAAGATTTTCATCATGGCAGAAGTTTCATATACAAGGCCATCCTAAAGGCTCCTTACTTATTTGTCATAGCTTGACAGGGAAAATATTTGTGTCTAACTTTCCCCACCCTGAAGTTCTTAGTACATTGGAATACCATGTAGTGACTACAGCTTCCTTTGGCAGGATAATGAATCTTACTGTAGCAGTACTGAGTTTCAGAGAAGCTGGAGCAAAGTAAGTTATTTTGTAAACTTTTTTATTACTGTATTAGGAAAAAAATAATTCAGTGGCCCTCTTTGTGTTGATCTTCAGTGTTAAAGGAAAAACATTTTGATTTTCAAAAGCAGGTAAAATGTTTTAATAGCACTATAGCATATCCATTCTTAAATATTGGTTTAAAAATAAGTTACTTTCTATGCATAAACAGTCCTGAAGTTTTCAGTAGTATTATATATTAGGCTAGTAAAGAACTTACATAGAAATTGCTGGAAAATTGAAATTAAGCAATGAAAATTTTAATTTTAACAGATTTTGGTGTTTTGTTTCATGGTAAAAATTAAATTTTTATTGTTCTTACTCCATATTAGAAGAGAAACACATTTTGGAATTTTTCAGTTTCCTGTCCAGTAGACAGCAAATGTTGATGCACTGTGTACACATTTGGTCCCTGCAGTATTGTCTCAGTTCTGACAGAAAGGTCTTGCACTGTGCTGAATCTGATGTTTTTGGAATGAGTAGCAGCTTGTAGTCAAGAATAATGGGAGGATATAATGCCTTGTATAGAGGGGGAACATGACCTCTGTTTTAATGATTTGTTTGTACACAATGTAGAATTCGATTTTATCAGTATATGCAGGTTAAAGGGAGAAAATCATGTCTCTATTAGCAGCAAAATAGTGTGGGTTATTTTTAATAGAAACTAAGCTGCATTCAGTGTGTGTGAATAGGGAACAAAGTGGATTTTGAGAGTAGTTGGATGAGAACATGGAATTGATACTGACAACAGCATCATTTCCACAGTGTTACCCCATCTGTGCTACTGAGAGAGAAAATGGGGCATATCTATTACATGTCAGGTGACAAGCTGCAGGTTTTAAGAACAAAGCCCGTTTTCAAGATGTTTTCTCACAGCATAGGTCAAGTAGATCAGTTTGATGTTTTGTAGTAGACTGATCAACAATGACTCCCCTTCACCCATTGATTGAAGGTCATAGAATTGACTCACCCAAAAGGAAGAAATATGCCTAGAGTTGAACTTAAAAAATATCACAGTAATTGCAAATATGTTTCACAATAAAGCACATACATATTTTTGCCAATTATTGCATGAGAGGGTCGTTTTGTCAGTTTGGCAGATCTGGATATTGAGAGGTATAGATAAATAACAAGCTTACTGGTCTTTCTTACAGTGGATTTAGATCAAGCACATTCCATGAAATTATGTTTTGAATTAATTTAAGTTAGGAAGTCAAAAGTTATGGAAATGGAAATAATTTAATTTTGGAAGATAGTTGCACAATACGACTATTTATTTTTTAGTTCAGAGAATCTAAGGTCTTGGTAGTATGCATAGTTTTGATTAGAGTTTTTCGAGTTTACTTTGAGAACTGCACCTTTCTGTTAAATAACTAAATATTGTTAGGAGAAGAAATGTACATGGTTGCGTTACCTTAATAATTAAGCAAACATCTTCAAAGTATACTTTTTGAAGTTGAAAAATAGTATTTCAGGTGTATTTCTCAATTCATGCAATGATTCATGTAGGAAATCAGGAAACTTTGTATTTTAACAGATGTCTTAACCATCACGTTCTGTCTCATTGCTGTTAATGGATAGAAGCATCTGATGCATGAAACCTAGACTGATCTGGAGTTATGGTGTTTGCAGTCGTTAGAACCAACTGGATTAGACTGAAGTAGCCTTAAGAACAATAAGTATGAGAAAAATTATTGTCACCAAACATTAAATCTATTTACTAAGTAACTGCATTGATACTTTCTTGATTCAATTCCTTGAGTAAAATTTGTCAATCTGTGAAGTCTAGATTCTTGGATTCTTTGCTCTTGGACCAAAATATGGCTTCTCTGAAAGATGGAAGGTGCCAAAGATGAAATTCTTCATCTTTACTGTGGCAGAAGACAAAATATTAAGACTGGAGAGAAAATTTGCATAACCTGAAACATTCCTACAATAGTATATGAATCAAAGGAATTGTTGAGTGACTGTCCTTAGCAATACACGGGATGATAATCCATGTCATATTGCCTCTTGTTGTTTAGTTCATTAAAGTAAAACGAGATTGTGTTGGAGTTTTTAATAGCTGATAATATTCTGGGAAAGGGGTTACTCAGACTGGGGGTTTTGGCCCATAATTGTGCACCGTAAAAGAAATCTTTTATCACTGTAATTTGACTCCAGTTAAAAAAGAGCTGAAGCATCTTTATGAGAACATTTATTTCTAAACTTACTGCAACATATTTGAGCTATGATTTTATAGCTTGTACTATTTAGGACTTAAATGGAATAAGATAAAGCATAAATGTAATGAAATTATACTTTCTTCTGTAGTAATTATAATTCTTCAGCTTGGTGCAATGCAAAGTTGCACTTCATCTCATCTTTATGCACTCCAGTTACTTATGTCTTTGGCACTGAAGATATGTATGCTTCATAAGTGGGCATCTTCAGTGTTAGGGCTCTTTTTACCAAATTTACAGCACAAATATTGTGTAAGAACACTAATTTTCTTTGCTAGTGCTGTGATATACCTTAAGTAATGTTGAGGACAAAGATATCCCAAATTGTTTAGAAGCCACTGGAGCATTGATACTTCTTTATGATATTCTAAACTTCTGGTTTTCTTGTTTTCAGGTACAGCAGGTACAGACTGTGCAACAGGTACAGCATGTCTACCCAGCCCAGGTTCAGTATGTGGAGGGAAGTGATACAGTCTACACTAATGGAGCTATGTAAGTTGGAAAATGGTCAGAATTTTAATGTTCATTAAAATGTGAAGTTAGCTACATAGTTAGA
The DNA here is from genome assembly GCA_013398595.1 of Tychaedon coryphoeus. Taxonomy (NCBI): domain Eukaryota; kingdom Metazoa; phylum Chordata; class Aves; order Passeriformes; family Muscicapidae; genus Tychaedon; species Tychaedon coryphoeus. Next base: position 48,816 of record WBND01000292.1, on the reverse strand, counting down.
TTATATTGACTACTGTATATTAAATTGGAAAGAAAAATTATTCAATTACAGTTCTTGTTTCAAAGTAGGTTTTTGGATGAAAATGTGAATTCACACTATTTTTTTTTATTAAGGCAGAAGTTTTGTGTAAGTAGAATTTTTGTGATTGTTTCAGTTGCAACCATATGGCATAATGTTTTTTGAAAAAGTATCTTGTAGTTCGTGGATGTGTTCTGTCTGAAAGACATATTGTAAAACTTCTGTCCTCAGGACAAAAGGCAGGACCTTCTATCTTCTGGCTGCAATCCTAGTGGCAAATGATAGAGAGGTGCAGCAGCTGCAGTTACAATCTAAAGAAAGTTGTAATATAATTTCATTCCTGTGTTTCATAAAATGAGATCAGGTTTTTTTTCCAAAGGAATGAGGAAAAGCAGAGCAAGGAGATTAACAGTCTCATTTTGCTGCTTCTTTAACATCTTTTTTCACGTGATTGTGCATTTCCTGCTTTCCTGAACAAGATTTTTCATTATTAAGTTTCTTTCTTTAATACACAAGCTAAGAAAGACTAAGAAAAAAAGATCAAGCTTTGGTCTGTTCTCTACCTAGTCTAGTAACAGACTTGGAGCAACACCACCTTGCAAATTGGCTCAAACTTCAAAGTATTCTATGTTGCTTCTCAATGTCATTTTTTCATTTGCCATTTTTGCTTTCTAACTAGTTTTATGAAGAAGTACAATTTAGAAAACTTTTTGATTGTCTGAAGGTACTTATGTATTGATGGTAATCCAAAAGTAATTTGAAAGAGTAATATTATTTGGATTCTGAGACTTAAAATGCTAACAATGGTGACGTTCTTTGGTCATTTCTACTAGCACATTTTGATTTATTAATTTTTCACATACTATCTTCTCCATTTTTTTTCTCATTTGTAAATACTAAACTATGTATTTTAAATATGCATTAGACTTCTCTACTGTACTGATTTTGTCTGGGATAGATTTTCTTCCTAGTAGCTAGTACGTGGCTGTGTTAAAGACTTGTGCTACAAATGGCGTTGATACTAGCTTCTGTGAAGAAAGTAACTCTACCCCAGCCAAAGCCAGCACTCACATACAGCAGCATAACGACATTGTGACCATGATAGCCTACTATTAGCCTCCAAAAGAGGTCGTTCTTAAACAAGCTATTTTTCAAATTTCTCTTTTCATTCATTACTTTTAAATTCTTTTGTGTGCTGTTGGGACTTTTGGCAGTGTATAAAAAGCGTACTACACTACTGATTACAGTCCAAGGGAAAAACAGAAGCAGACGTGACTGACTGCTTGGCATGAGCCTTCAGGTTTCTGTTATGTTACTGTATTTCTATATCTGAATCCCTCTGTCAGTTCCTGCAAAATCATTCAATAGGATATAAAAGAAGGAAGCTCTTCTTAGAATGTGAGACAAATCTATATTGTTTTTCCTTCCTACAAAGAAGATTTTACCTATGCTGTTGTGAGGAACAATGTAGTGGATAGGCAGTTTGTTGTTCAATCCTTACAGGAAGATTAACCTTTCTAAAGACTGTAATTTCATTAGCAGAGAATGGACCCAGTCTGTTTTTCTACTCAGACTTTTGAAAGATTCTATATAGTGAAGCACATTTCCCATATGCTTTTATATACCGGATTCTGGGTAGTCTTCCCATGATTATGTGTTTGATATATTTTATTATAAATCAAAATCTTAATTCTAACACAAAATCAGATATAGGTTTGTTCCATAATCTTTCAAGCAACAGTACTGCTCTAGCAATGGAATAAGAAGTCTGCAAACCATAGTTAAGGTGAAGACATTAATTCATATGGGAATCTCTGGAATAAATTGTCACAGCATGCCTGATGAAAGACTTCACTTTCCACTCTGCTCTCATGAGACCCCACCTGGAATGCCGTGTCCACTTCTGGGGTCCACAGCAGTTAGAAAGACACAGACGTGTTAGCACTGGAGCCTGTCTCTTACAAGGACAGATGAGGACAGACTTAGAGCTTTATTGTGACCTTCCATTACCTAAGAAAGGCTTATAGAAAAAGGTGGGAGAGGGACTTCTTATACAGGCAGATAATGACAGGCTAGAGGGGCAATGGTTTTAAACTAAAAGAGGAGAGATTTAGATTAGATGACATCAGATATTATGAAGAAATTATTGGCTCAGAGAGTGGTGAGGAAGGTCATCCAGAGAAGTTGTGGATGCCCCATCCCTGGCAGTGTTCAAGACCAGGTTGGATGGAGCTTTGAGTAACCTGGACTAGTGGAAGTTGTCCCTGCCCATGGCAGGGGGTGTTGGACTAGAAGATCCTTAAGGTCCCTTCTGACCTAAACCATGCTACAATTCTGCGAAAGAATTGTCCTTTATTTTAAAATACAGCACTTGCAAAATAGCACTGATTTAAATCCATATACAATAGCAGTAAAGAATACACTTAGAATATATATCAGGGAAAAGTTACCTAGTTCTTTGAATTACAAAAGTAAGAAGTTTGTCAGGTTTCACAGTCTTTGTTAAGTGTAACTGTTTTATTCCTATAATACAATTCTTCCCACACATTTTATATCATGATTTGTCTACACTTAGAAGTTATTTGGTTTTATTATAATTGGAGGGAATATAACAATAAAAAAGGGTTTAGCCCACAACTTGTCACATATGTTGTATAATGTGGGAATATTTGAAGTATGTTATCTACATTTATCTCTAGTTAACAGCAGTTTTCCTTGTCAAGCATGTCACTCTATCCTGAAACAAAAGTGCATTGTTGTTGCAATGGCATGTGCAGGCTTACCTGGCTGTTCAGAAAATATTATGACTATTATTGCTACACCTATGTTAAGAAGTCAGTTGGTTCCGCGTACTAGAAGTGAACTTTGTTCTTACAAATTATAGCACTTGAATAAAAGGTAGCCACTTACCTGGTAGTTCTGATGTGGCAAAGACGGTTTTAATTGCTGGGATTGCGCAAGGATTGCTGTTGCTGTTGGATCCAAACAACATTCTTCGCCAATTTGTTGTACAACAATTTGTGGTGTTTATGTTGGCAAAAGACACCATTTTAACCAACCCAAGGATTTACTGTTACCTTAATTGAAACCTTAATGGTTAAATAAAGTAATTGTTATCAATATAGTTACAGTTGTAATCTTCATACTAGTTTCTGGTATCTATCCCTTTTTCTTTGGCATCATCCTTTTCCTTTTACTACCCTTACGCATACGAAGGTGAATGGCTCCTTTCTGAGTTACAGAGAATTTCAGCAATTTACCACTAACATAGATGTTATGTGTGGACAATGTATGATGGGTGGTGAGGGGCTACTCTACAGTGTGTCCACTTGCAGCTATTTTTGAAGTGTTCTAGTATAGTCTATATTTTATCTATTCTTCGCTGGCTTCCATTTCCATAATTTATTTGAATTTGTTTTATGTGGTCTGTTTTTGTCAGAATGGATACTTGAATACTGTTATGCCAGCTCATGGTTCTCTTTGCTACAGTTTTGATTTAGGGTCACAGATTGTTTATTGTGTACAGACCAGCTATTTGATATTGTCTGTAAGACATTACAATGGCTCAGCATTTTAATTATAGGTTTCATACCATACGATCATAGAAAGCTAAGCTAAAATGGAAACAGATTAAGTAACATTTATCTAATTGTTCAGTAATCACTGCTAGAACAAAACTCTTGACTAAGACAGAGAAGCTTAGAAAAAGAGAACCTGAAAAGCCCGACTGCTGAGGTCTTACAGATTTAGTGCGTGCCCTTTGACATGTTCTTAACAGTGGCAATGCCTTATTTCTTGTACTATAGGTCTGCTGTACTTCATCAGAATTTTAGAAATCTGTAATTAATGTTTCCTTAACTGTTTAAATTACAGATCCTTAGAATAAAATTTATAGAATTGCATCTTTGTTTTCATTTACCATATTCCCTGGTTTGCAGGGTTTTCTGTAGCTGTGCATTGTGTGCACTTTTATTGCTTTGTTTCCATGTGGAAAATGATCTTGGACTGAGTGTTGAAGATCTCAGTTCTTTTTTATGGCTAATAAATTCCTCTCTATTATAATTTAATGGCTGTGTCATGTTCTGTTGAGACTGTCTCAGGGTGTATGGCACTTCCTTTTCTTCCTTTTGTTTAGGATACATCTCCTTCAGAATCTGGCTGTGATAAGGTCTTCCCTACATATTAGGCAAAGGATTCTGTTCTCTCTAGTTTCTGTGAAGCTTACTGTTAGCTTAAGGACCACGGAATTATTTTGAAAACTTAAAGGAGTTTGAGGATATTGTTCTGGCATGAAAGAATTTCTTGGTTGAGAGGTGTTATAAGGTTGAACACTGATGCATAGCCGTCAGTGGATTGGGTATTTATATAGAATCTGATGATAGGTGCAGATGGGATTAAATTATTTACAATGTGTGCATGTGCACACTGAAAACTAATGGAGGGCAAGAACAAGTTTACTCTTTCTGTGACACTGTTTTTATTTTTCTCCATTTTTCAGAATGTCAGTGTCTTTGAAGAGATAAAAGTGTCTGTAAAAGTTGGGCCCAGTAACATTATATTAGAGCCTGTAATGTAGGGTAAGACTGCAACTGATTTGCATGGTAATGCTGGGGCTTACTGAATGTAGAAATTAATTGTTTTCTGTTTTCATGTGAAAAAAAAAAGTGTTTTAAACAACTTTATACTACAACTGCAACTCTTTTATTTCTAATTTATGTTTGTAAATCAAAATGTATATAAGCAAGCAATGAGGCATAATTGGAAATGCCTTGAATTATTGTACTTTGCAATGCTAGTCCAACTCTTACTGGTATTGTTAATTTCTAATATGGGATTTTAACATCAGGCACCTGTTCTAGGCTTGCTTACTCTGAATTGAATTCACAGTGCCTGACTTTCTGTTGCTTGCTCTCAGGGTAAACATGATCTAGTTTGCACAGCCTTTTGGAAGCTAGGATTCTGCAGCCTAACTACTTAGATTTTAAATTTACTTGTAACTGATGAGCTTTCTAATACCACATTCTAGTAAGCACCGAACTTCACAGTGTTTCAGTAGTAGAAACTATCAGGTTCTGTAGCCTTCCTGCTATCTCAATCAAGAGTTAATCATCAGTGTGTTCTCATAAAGAGCACAAAAACTTAGAGATTACTCCCTGTGTGATTTTATATGCAGCTATTAAAGGAGGGAAAAGCTAGGAATGCTTTTACAACCTTTGCTGTGGGAAGGAGCTGACTATGATATATGTCAGGCTATTTGAGAAAGTGTAACATATTTATGCTACAAGTGCTGCAGAGAAGTAGAAGATCCCTTCATTATTTTCCTCTATGCTGCAACTTCATTTTAAAGGGTAGTGTTACCATGTGCAACGACCTTAAAACATTCAAGTCTGCTTTCTAAAAATATCATTTCCCAAAACTGCTTTCTAAAACATAATCTTATACAGCTGTATTTTTAATTTCTAGATTCAATAACTTTGGTTAAATTAAAAGTCTCTTTGCTAAGTTGCAATTGTTATTGCATGTATAATAATAGTTTCATCTCACTTTTAAGTATACAGTTGATCTCTGTTGTGAAGGGTTTGCTAAGTCATCTCCAATGATCAGGTGTTCTAAAAAAGCCTGCTGATTGTTGGACCAAATGGAAGTGTGTGTTTATTTTTGAGTCAGACTCATTGATGAGTCCCATTGATACACTCATACAGAGAGCTCTTATAAGCAGAAATAGGTGCTCTGTTACAATTAGTCCTTATTTAGAGACTATGTGTGATATAGAGGTCTACAGATGATATATATGTTACACAGATATACCTAAGCAAGATAAAAGCAAACAAATATTTCATCTCCTATTCCACATCAAGTCTGAGACTTAATTTTCTTTGGAGAAGTTTGAAGCATTCTCTAGGATTTGCATTGCTTCCAATATTCAATTCCAGTTTTGCAAGTGAGATTTGTTCTCCTTGCATCTTTTGTACAGTATATTTCCTCTAGCCATGTCTGTTTTTGCATTCAACAATGATCTTATCCTTTCATTATTTCCCTTACTGACAGCTGATACCAAGATTTTTCTTTCCTCTTTTGGGACAAGTTACAATGTCAGTCACTTGGTGATCATTTCCATGAAATGTTTCCCCTGAGCCTACATCACAACATTTCCCTACGTTTCTCCTCTACTGCATAGCACTGTTCACACATGTAAAGACAGAGGCAACATCCAGTCTACTAGTGGTTATTGTGGTTATCACAAGATGAATAACCAAGGGTTCGGCATTAAGAAAAAATTCCTTCACTGCAAAGGGTGATCAAGAACTGGAACAGGCAGTTTGGGGGGGTGGTGGAGCCACTATCCCTGGAAATGTTCACAAGCATCTAGATGTGGCACATGGGGGCATGATTTAGGGATGAAGATGTCAGCGTTCAGTTAATGGTTGGACTTGATTTTTTTTTTTTTTTTAACCTTAGCAGCTCAGTAGATCTTTTCTATGGTTCTAAGATAAACAGTATCCCTAAGGTATCACAAGGTATCACCATGATGTCTTGGTTTGTGAAGGAACAGATTAATCAGGACCTGCGTGGTACCTCAATACATACATGGGTTAGTGCAATGCAAAGATCAACTGTTTTTAACTTCCAAAAGTGGGGTTAATAGATTAGGTGTCTGTTTGAGCATTAGTCCCTAAAATAACTATTTTGCTTTGTTGTCAGCGGTGTGCAAGGCATTTCTTTTGGGTTAGCTTAAAGGTTTTTTGCAGCTGATCTTGAGGCTTTGAAATACGCAAAATAGAACAGAAAGTGTTCAAGTAGCTTAAAGAGGGGTCAGAGGGAATAAGGTAGTATGAGGCTTATGAAACATTTCGAGTTTTAGAACTTATGTTTTGGAGATTCTGGAAGTCTCTGCAGGGGAAGGGAGAAACTGTTGTAGCCATAGTTAATAAAGTAAAACTTCTGACTTTGTTTGTTGATGAGGTACTATTATGTTCCTCAGTTATTTAGAAATAATGCTTTTCTGAAGGTAAAGAAGAAATTATAATTTCTGGATCTGTTGTTTTCTGACTAAGTAATCTTACATAAGTTTTCATAATTAAAAAAATAACAGTAAATTGCTTTGGCTTTTTCTCTGTATTAATAAACAAAAATATTGTATCGATAAAGGGGAAGGAAAGCCTTTCTTCAGGTTCTTGCATAGGTGTCTTAATTATCAATTTACTGCACAAAACATGACTGCTGCATCCACCTCTTACATTTCTGTACAAAAGTGTCTGGGATTTTGTTGTTTGGTTGTTGGGGTTTTTTAAACTTTTTTAGTTACATGCCGTATAAATTGATATTGCCTGTGGATTACAAGAAATGTTACAGATTTTTATGCTTAAATGAGAAAATTAATGATTGGGTAAACTGACTGATTTTTAGTTGCTATCATGCTTGTCAACATGAAAAGATCCAGTCTTTGAAAAAATGAGTTCTATTTACTTTATAATTTTGAAATACGTTGAGTTAAATATCAAATTTAGTTTGTTGGAACAAATACAATTCGAAAATTAAAAGTAGATTATAACACATGAAGAATAATAATTCAAAATAAGTAAATACGAACATGAAACATATGATAGAAGGTTTCAGAGCTGAGTAGTTTATTAGGGTGAACTGGTTAATGACATGAGAATGTTTCATACTTGATAATTATTTTTAAAATATTACTGTTGCGTTCCTTTGACTTCTTTAGTCTTTGCAACCATTTTATAAATTATAGATTTGTTTGGTTTTTTTCTTAAATGCTGTTTTGTATCATTACACGAATTCGTGTCTAATTTGGAATTTGCCCTGTGAAATAACTGCATTTCCCAAAAATACCACCAGACTCAGATTTTCAAGCTTCATTCAAGAGCTTCAGTGACTTTAAAAACAATAGGCAACAGAGGATTCTTGAACAGTAGTCTCTGTTAACTGACATTTGTATGAATTGTTTGTAATTTTGCAAACTGTGCATTATGCAAAACATATGACATCTGACTAGAAATCGAAATTACACTGTCAAATTTTTTAAAAAAGTTGATGCAGGCAAAGCTTTATAATTTGAATATAATTTATATTTGCAATATATTAGCAATTGTATTAGCTCTCTGTGCCTGTCTTCAATTTTTGTTGTTCCTATCTCTCTTCCTCGTTGTGTAAGACCGACAGTTTTTCTGTAATGTTCGTTGGATACTTGGCTCATCATTGACACTTGAGTTAGTTATTTAATGCTTTGACTTGATTTTGACTTGACTGTTATTCTCTGAGGAGACAGGGATTGTTCGCCAATCTGATTTGATTTTCATTTTTGTAAAATCAATTTCTAGAGTTATAACATTACCCTCAGCTAAATGAAATACAAATAATGCATTTTCCTTTTCTTTTATTTTCTTCTCTTGAAGCCGATCAACAACTTATCCTTACACAGAAACCCAGATGTACAGTCAAAACACTGGGGGAAATTATTTTGATACTCAAGGAAGTTCTGCACAGGTGACAACAGTGGTGTCGTCTCATAGCATGGTGGGCACTGGAGGGATTCAGATGGGCGTAACAGGAGGACAACTCATTAGCAGCTCAGGAGGGACCTATCTGATTGGCAATTCAATGGAAAATTCTGGTCATACAGTGACTCACACAACGCGGGCCTCCCCAGCGACAGTAAGTATTTCAGACTGATGCAAAACCTTTTTGACTAGTCTGCTCAGGTGTTCTTGCAGACTGACACAGTTTTTGTGGCAGAATGCGTTGCAGTATTATGTTGTCAGAATAAGGACTACATAGTACTTTTTATTAAAAAAGGACTATGTATGTATAAGATGCGGGAGTAAGAATACTGTGAAAACTTAATCATGAAGACATACCTTTCCCTTGACAGCTTGAAAGTAATTGCATTTCATGTGTTAAATTTTAACATTTTATAATTTTTCTGAAAATGTAAGAAAAATATGGTGTTGTTAAACGTAACTATGTTAGATGTAAATGTTAAATAGTGTAAATTATAGATCAGTATCTGTAACTTCCCTGCATTTAATCAGTTTGTTTGCCTGATATTAGTATAGTTTGGTAGCTTATTTCGAAAAATTTCCAATTGTTTAGAGTACTGAGGTAATAAGTTTTAACACTTTATTTGTACTTATTTGTACTTATCTATGGTACGTCTCCAAATTCTGTTCCAGATTAAAAGCTCATTGTGGGAATGTCTGACAGTGCTGTGGGAACATGCATTCTGTTACAACTGTGGTATAGAATATTGTGGTTACATAAACATGAGCATGAAGAACTTTACCTAAGAGCTTACTCAATCAGCCTATCTTTCAGTTAGGAAAATGGGTTTATACTAACCTTACCTTTGCTGCCTAAGGAGCACTTTTACCGCATTCTTCTGAGTATTCTGGTCTGCACATAGAGATTTGGAAGTAATGGGGAAGAGAATTGTGAAACATAGGGTAGCAGCAGTTTAAAAATGTAGAAAGAAGATAAAGCATCAGTAATAATACAGATTCATCAGTATTCAAAAAGGCAATGAACTTAGGAGACTTAATTTTTAGGAACTGATGTTAAAGCATCATTTAGATAATCTGAAAATTCTCTCCAGTTTGAATCTTAAAGTGATTGGTACAGATAAATACAATTTTTGGTACCATGCAAGAAATTATTACCTTATCCAAAAAACCCATGCAGTATTATTTCCTGAAAACAAAAATTGTGAAGAGTCATAATTCATGGATAGTATAACTATCCCACTTGAACGTAGTGGGATCTTTCACAGCAACAGAGAATTTTTTACTTGAGTATTAAAAAAGAGTGTATATTAGAATTTGCCTGTATTGTGCGTGACTTAATAGAAGAACAGAGGTTCTGAAAAAAGTGCCATTCCTCTTTCAGATATCAGGTGCTTAACTGGCTATGAAAACAAATGAGGCTTAAATATATCAAGTACACACAAATGAAGAGTAGTAGAGTTACTTTGAAGTTGAAAATCCTGGAATTGTTTGTATGTCAGAACTCCACACTGTATTTTGAAAATTAAAAACTAGTTTGATTTTTTTTCAAAAATTAAAAGTAGAATTTGCCAATATTGAACAAAAGCTAAAGTTCATGGCTTCAGCAGCATTTTTCTTTTGTGTCTTGCTCTATGTGTCAATAAAATAGTTTGTTTCTCAGTTTCTATACTGCTGTATCAACTCACTGTTAAAAATAGGAAAAAACACTGCTAGTTAAACAACAATTATTAAAGTGCATTTTGGCACTAAAGTAATTTCCTCTGTTTCTTGGGATGTTATTTTTCTGTATAATATAGTTTTCTGTAAGAATGATGCATTAAAGTATGTATGAAGTACATTTCTTGCTAAGGAGCGGGACGTAACATGATCTTAGATCATAATTTTAGGCTAGGTGTGTTTCAGCTGAAACGTTCAAGAATTAATTGAAACACTAAAGCTTCAGTTTATACTCACTTGAAAGTACCAAGTCAGTTTTAATTTTACTAGGTAGCATAATTAAACTGCGTTAAATAGAGCAATGTAATACTTTAATTGGATTGCACCTTAGATAGGTAGAGCTTGTTTCACTTGTGATCCTCATTTGATCTTTACCATCATAACTTTTTTTTATTCTTGTGTAGAGAATATATTGGAGCCATCAAAGTAACCTGTATCCAGATTGTTTTGCTGGAATAATATGCAGAAAAAAATTCCAGTTTTGAATTAGTTTGGAGAGTTTTCATGTGGAGAAAAAGGATATAAAAATTAATAAGAATTTATTTATTAATATATGTGGTCATCACAAGTTCTCTTTATTTTGCCATAGAGATACTAGTTCTGTTTACTCTTCTCAGCTGATAACTTGTTTTGTCATTTTTCACCCTCACTGATCAAATCATTACATTCTGTAATAAGCAAATTATTGAATTGAATTATTGAATTATTGAATGATGTTATCTCTTTCTCATACATCTAGCTAAAGTTAAAAGAACGAAACAAGAGAGTTTCAGCTTAAAATTCAAATATATAAAATAGGTAAATTTTATTAACTGTCTATTAGATGAATTAAATTAAAAATTTAATTTATTCTTCAGTAGGTAAGCTATTTGTTTTATGCAGAATTCAATAAAAGATAGACTTTTTAGGTTAAGTTTATTTTCACTTTTGTCTTTATAGTTTAATGTAATTCTGAGTTCTGCTTCAGAATTTTAATAAAGAGCTAATATTTTGGTTGTAATATTTAATTTGTTTTGATTTTCTGTCAAACATTCATACTAGAAAGCTGTCCTTATTAAGCTATAACATGCAGTAGCACTGCTTTCATAGCCAAAACATCAAGACTTGTGCTCTGTCAAACTATTCCAACATATATACAGTAGTGGTTTATGTTGGTATGCATGAAGAACATTTGTTAGCTTTTTCTTTACTTTTTTCATTTCCATGATTTCACTGCTTCTTCCCATTATATCCCTTGCTGGCCTATTAAACTACTTTCTCTACACGCTAAAAAGGTTTTTTTCACAAAACCAGAAGGACATTCAGATTATAAGAACTTCTATATGAGATGCTCAGTAGTTAAGCAGCTCTCCAAAATTATCATTTTCCTGTATGTTTGTGGATTGGTCAAGAACATATTATGATTGCATTGAAGAAGAACTGATTTAGCCTAGCTGGAGACCTTCTGAAATGAATTTGCATGTTGAAACCTGTATGAAAGAGTCATCTGTTTGGTTTACTGGCAGCTTTCATTAAAT
>WBND01000292.1:20476-33485 GCA_013398595.1 Tychaedon coryphoeus | reverse complement strand
CACTTCCTTTGAAGCCTAAAAGGGTGAACCTTTGGAAGTGAATAAAGGGCACTGTGAATGAGATGTGCCTTGGAAAAAGAGACAGGAGCTATCTTTTTTCAGCATATTGCAACAATATATTGAATACTAAGATACCACCTGCCTGCCCTGCTGCTGGTGGAGGATGGTTTGCAAATGCAAACAGATAAAGAAAAAAAATTGTTGAGTACCCAGATTATTCACTAAACCTCAGGACCTCAATTTTGCACACTGTTTTCTTTTTTTTTTTACCTCCTCAGAGCAACTTACAATAAACATTTTGTACTAATTGTTAAATTGTTATTTGATCATAGAAATTGTTAGTTGAATCATATGGAATATAACTATTTCTTTCTTCTTCCAAGGACGAAGGGAGTTTTTTTGCAAAGTGGGTTTGGGATAGGTATTTGCTATGTCTGTGCTATATGCATCTATTATGTGTAATTTGTTTATCTAATAATATGTTAATGAATTCTAAGACATAACCTAGCAAAAACAGTCAATAACTTCCAAATCAGTAGATTACGTTATAGATGTACATACTGGGATCAAACTGCTGAATTTTTTAACCCCAGGAGATTATCCTTATTCCTTAATGATTGCGTCAGTATCAGCATCAGTATCAAGCACTATTTTAGCTGGCAAACAAAGTAAATTAAAGAAATTCACAATCATGGTTTTCTCATCTATAATGCCCTTAATTTAGTGACTGCCTATGTTTGTAAAAACTAATTAATGTTCCTATATGTAGTGTAACATTTAACATGGTTTAGTTGGAATTGCAAAGTGAGTGCATTGGGAGTATACATTTCAGTTATCAGAACTTTTAAATAAGTGTTTTTATTCTTATTAAGAGAAGAAAAGGAGGAATGTATGACTGAGCACATATTCAAATAAGTGAAATTATTATTTAACATATCAGATAAATATGTAGAAAGTTGTACCTGGAATCTCTTGCTGCTTATTGTTAAAAATGGGAGAGTATCAGTCTTCCATTTGTATTTACACAGAATATAATTTTAAATGTTAAAATTACTTTCATCATTCCACAAAATATCATAATAATATGCAGTGTATTACCTGTGTAGTTATTCTGTGTTTGTGCTTAAGTGATATTTGAATAGAGACATAATGTTCAGTTTTTCTAGAGTCTAAATAAAAGTTCCTTAGAACTTAGAATCTAAGAGCTTGGAGAAAGAGATCCTTCACTTCAGGAACTTTTTACTCACGTAGCTTCTATTTCCTGTACACATGGTACACTCTGTGTCACATAGAGCCTCTTGAAAACCCGAAACCTAGGAATAACAGAGGAGAAGCAAATAAAATAGTTCAGCTGTGGGGACCTACAGGAATCATACTAATTGTGCTTTCAACGCCTGTATCCAGATCCTTGATAAAAACATGAATAGAACTGGGCCTAGAATTGAACCTTGCAGGGCACCAATAGAGTAAAACAAGGAGCAGCCATAAGTTTTCAGAAAGGGCAAGTGAATCACTTAGTGTCTAAAAAATCTGTCTTCAAATCAATTGTATTTTATGCTCAGAAATAGTTAAGAAGTAATTTTACAACTTATATGCAAGAGGGTTTCAAGCATTATAGGTACATGTGTCAGATAAATGCGAAAGTTTATTTTATCAAAGTATGTCCTAAAAATGGTGAACAAAATAATTAGTAGTGAAAACAATTTCTCTTTAAGCTTGTCCTAAGTAGAATATGGTGGAGATTCATTTTAAATATAGATCCCATTTTTGAGCTTGATAAAGCAATTAACATGTTTTAGTGGTAACCAGTGTTGCTTGGTTTATGTGATGCACTAAAAGTGAACACAGATTCTTTGCCTTCAATAGCCAAACTGATGAAATTTACTAAAAGAAACTCCAGCAACAAAAATCTCGCAAATGACAAAAAGCCCAACACTGACCCCCAAAAGCCATGAAATCAATGTGGCAGTGAGGAGTCAGTGTCATCTCTAATGCCACTTTTCAAGTGAAATTTCTAGAGATTCCAATCTTTTTAACAGATTGGTTCCCTGACTGAAGAAGGCCACAAGTTGCAGCAACAAAATGAGAGTAGGACAGTAGTGGGAATGAGCAGCAGGTGGTGTAACCCCAGTGTACAGTACTGCTGTGGGTTAAGCACTGTGATACATGTGACCTGACATTCAAATTTAGGATTTAAATGTCTATATAATCTTAATTGCTTGATTGTAATATTTTGTTAGGAAGGAGATTTCTCTCGCTACAGTAAGCTGACCTTAGGATAATCTTTTCTGCTTGTAGTTTTTACCTTGCAGCATGCTTTCAAAATTTGATCTTTCCTATGTGATTGAATACTTTGACCTCATAGTATTTTCCACTGAAGCAAGTCAGTGAAGAAGTCAGACTGTTAAAAGAAAGAACATTATTGCTAAGCAAGAATGTTTGTTTACATAATTACTGTATATATTTAATGTTGTGCCTTTTTTTAAAGACTTGCAAAGCTAATATTACACAATTAAAAGAAATTACTCCTCACGGCTGATATACTAAAATACTTGTCAATTGCCCTGGAAAAAAAGGATAAACTAATTTTACAGGTAAATTTGAGTATCAACTACAGTAGTTTTTAATTTCTGTTATACACAGAGTAAATTCAGCCAATATTGATAAATTATGTCACTAAAATTATAATTAGTACCATGGTATTTGAAGTAGGATAGAGAGGGCTATTAAAACATTAAAAATGTTCACAGAGATAATTATAAGTATTTTTTAAAAGTTGAAGTGGTGGTTCCATTGCTTTCATTTTGGCCATTTATTGTAGCTAATAATTGTGTGCTTTTTCTTACTGTGCGTTCCATTGTCTCTGTCATTTTCATTGTTGGTTTTTGCTCTTCTGGCCTCCCAGATAAATGACACTTAGGTTTTTTCTTTAATGTTGTTACCAAACTGATCAAAATCAAAATATCCATTGTTATTTTAAAGGAAAAGAAAGAAAATGGATGTCAGAGTAACCATATATTTGCATTTGAAAAAAATCTACTTTGTATTTTAGTTACACTGTGTTTTCTTTTCCTTTTTAAAAGCAAAATTATTGTGAACAAATCTGCTTTTCCAAAGGCTGGATCCTGCAGTCTGTGTAACTCCTGACTTTCCATTTACTTTGACAGCTGGGGATCTTCAAAGGGTGCTGGCAGGAGTTAAGTGTTGATGTCCTGTCCCAGTGAAGCTAATGATGTAAAACCTATTGAATTACTTTGGTTTGGGATTTGATTCTGTGATTTCAGATAGTTAAAGTTTTGTCTCTAATTCAATTCTTATTGCAAGCTCTGCATATTTCTTCCTGGTCTTGTTGAAGGAAAAACATATGGAGGCCTTTCTGAAAATCGTTCAGGGATTTTTTATTTAAATTTTTTTTCCTTTAGTGATTATATTTTCGTTCAATCTGGGTTATTTTTATTTCAGTGCAGCTCACCAGTAATTCTACATCTTTGAGCTCATTCTGAGCAGCTTGGAAGGTAAAATGAACTTTGAGGCTGTGATCCTACAGTATACATACAAGCAAAATTACTTTCTTACCTCATTGAGGAGGCTTGTGTTCACTGGGACTCTAGAATGAGGCCTTTTAATAAAATATGTGCCCTAGCCAGGAATAAAGCAGGCATTTCTGTTGATCTGTAAGGAATCTGTCAAAACTTCTCTGATCAGGCTTTTTTACTATCCCATCTTGAGTCCTTTTTTTAATGACATCTATTATCAGATTGAAATGGCGATTGAGACACTGCAAAAGTCTGATGGTCTGTCCACTCACAGAAGCTCTCTTCTCAACAGCCATGTAAGTTGTCTCTTCTTCACATACACTCTCTCTTGCTTGTTCTGCATGCTTAGCCTGCCTCTAAATGTTTGTTTTATTTTATTATTACTTTTTGCTCTTAATCTTCCCATCTTAGTTGCTTGTAATCTTCTACTACACCTCCCATGGCTTTATTTTGTCAGATTAAATGTCTTTTATGGTATATTGCAGACTGTTACCTGTTTCCTATGCTCTACACCTGTGTTAGGATGAGTTAACACATTTGACTGTTTTGCGGGTTACAGTGGAAATGTCAAGCTAAGGTTCAATTAATTCTAAATTAGCTGGCTTTTGGCATTTTAAATAAAATTGTCTACAATGTAAGAACTGTGTAACATGTACTGATTTTGGGGCATGTGAAGAGGAAGAGAAGAAACAGACACCTAAATAATATATTTAGGTTATTCCCAGGTGTTTCTTCATTTATTCTGACTGAAGAATTTATTTTGAAATTACTTAAGAACCTTAAGGATCCTTATGATGACTTGGTAAAAATTGAAAGCAGTGCCTTAATTTAAAGTACTCAGAAATGTCATATTCATCTGCCTTTTACTTTGTTCTTATCCTGCAAGTCTTACAGTTAAGAACTTTTCATAGACAAAGCTAAAAGATATTTGGGCAAAAACATGATCTCCAAATATAGTAATAAGTTCATTATATATAACTTTAAATAAATGAAAAAGACCAAGTTAATTTTAAACTTATTATATAAATAATATTATTCATTTGTAAGCTGTTAGTCTTTCTGAATTTTTTTTTCTGTTGGTACTTACAGTTTAGAATTTTGTATTTTTGCCATGTTGATTGATTTGTATTCATATTACTTTTTTTTTCCTTCTCAGCTTTCTTATTATATAAATTCAAATACTCTTATTGCTTTACAGAAGAAGTTGAAATTTAGTTTGCAGTCTAAATGTAGAATATGATGGTAGAAACTGTCCTTTGGAAATCAAATTTAAAATGTATGCTTTAAAGGTTTTGGTTTGGATTTTGTTTTGTTTTTTTTTTTTTTCCTGTAGGGGTCTGGTTTTGTTGAAGTTAAAATTAAGAATGTATGGTGGAGAAATTAGGCCAACTTTCTTTTTTCTTAAACCTAAAATTGGAAGAGGAAAACTGTATTGTAAGAAGTTCCAGGAAATTATATACAGAAGGATGTTTAGATTCCACGTTGTGTGCTTTCAAAATAATTATTTTGAAGATAAGACAGTATCAAAATTATTAATATTTAAATAATAATCAATATTATTAGACTGGTAATATGAAAATCATTGTTTAAATGTCATTTTTAACAGACCATAACTTTTTTGGCAATGTTTTAGAACTCTCTGGAAAGACTTAAAACACTAGAACTATTTAAGTTTCTGCTTAAACCTGTTAGGAAGTCCATAGTCTTTGTATAAAGCCAAGAAAGATTGCAAGATAAGCTGCAGTGGCTCAATACACTGTTTCATTCCTAGTTCTAGGCACTATTCAGAGTGTCTTCCTAATAACATGATTTTCACAGAAGATCACAGTCTTTCCAGCTGTGAGGACTTACCATGGCATTTATTGACTGTGAACACTTTGTGAAAAATATTGTGATAGGGATATATCTTTGACTCTGTGGGGAAAGAAAAATTTAAAACAACCCTTGTACATATTTCAGTGGCAATAAGTCTTTCCTGGTTTTGGTCATTTTTGACAAATATTTAAAATCTAGATGAAGCCTACAGGATATTTGCCTGTTTTTAAAGCAATGTTTATTGTCTTTAAACTCAAGGACAGTGTAGAGGAAGTTTAAGTGTAGATATGCACTCTGTCTGTTTCAACTTTTGTTGAATTTGCCTTCTAATGATTTGGTTTGACATTTATTAAAGTAATGGGCTTAACAGATTTTAAAATAGAATTCTAAATTGTGTTTTTAATTAACTTATACACTTTGCAGATGATAAATTAATTTCTGGGAATATTTTAGTTTGGTATTTAAATTTTCACCCTTTTAAACCTCAATGAGGTTTTGTAGGATTTTTTTTTTCCTAAATATGTGAGTTCTCATTTTAAGGAGTTTGTCCTTAAAATTTCTCCTCTGTTTTCTTTTGTTTCTTGATATATTTCTGCATGGGATCAATTTATTCAACTAATTGATAGTTGAGTCATTTATAAACATTGCTTAATTGACGTCACACTCAGTTGAACAGGTCTGGCTCTGTAAATATTTCGTACCTTTCTCCATCTTAGCAATACATTATGGTCAGTACTACATAAGCCAGGACTCAAACCTGAACAGTTTTAAAATTGTATTTCAGCTTGGTAGAAAAATGTGTGGGTTTTTTTAAAAAGTTGTTTAAAATAATGTTTGGATTCAATTTTCTCTTAAAATCATGAGTTAACGGCACTTTTTCTTCCAGGCTATGATCTATCAAGTAAAGATTTCAAGCCCTTGCTACTAAGTAACTCATTCCAAGAGCAGAGGTTCTTATATTGCGCTTAACTTTTGATTTGGGTTTTTTTGTGTGTTGAATAGTGCAAGTTATGTTTGAAATAACATCTGTTAGAAATTCATATAATTAATGAAGTGCACTCGAAGTGATTAATAATAGATTAGAAACCATCTGGAGGAAAATATCTTTAATGCTACATACAGAACTTAATTACAAAATAATTATTTTTTGTTTGTCAGTCTTTTGGGATTGACAGAATTTTTCCCCTTGGGGAAAGCAGAAGTACTTCACGTTCTGTATCGTTCTGATTCAATTCTAGATGTAACAATATATGACAAATGTTATATGAATGTATTAATAAAAATAGAGATGTAATAACTGATTTTCAGTATGGATAGATTGCAAGTGTTGAAAGTTATAATTACCTTTGTTTGTAAGCCAAGACAGACTTATGTGAGATCACTAGTGAAGTAAGTTTAATACTTTCACACAAAACTCAAATGTTTACAATCATACCTTTTCTTCAGCTTTATTTCAAAATGACAGGTGCTCAGTTTGGAAGCACTTTTGAATGTTAGTACATATAAAACAATGATATGATAAGATGATTAACTGTACTTCTTCATTTTCTTTATTTGAAGTGCAAAATTGCCTGCAAACCAAGCTAAAAATTTTATGTTTCAGAAGCATTTGCATCTTCTTTCTGTATTTTTCTAGAGCTTAGAAAATTCTAGGGATCCGTGACAAGTACTGGGAGAAATAAGGAAAATGTTGACTCACCAGAAAGTAAAACAATGAAATTTAATATATTCTCAGACTATATTGGTTTTGATATATTTTGTCATTTTCCTTTAATATTACATCTAGGAGTATTAAATTGTCCTTTTTTGGGTATTAGCAACAGCTAGAGGTATTTAATGAGTGTGCTGTACTTAGAACATGCAGTGATGTTACATAAAGTCTCTTCTTGCATGTTTCTAATTATCTACCACAATTACATGAAAAGATTACTGTTTTTCTGAGAAACTCATTCTATGCCATTTGGAAGTCAAAGGCAAGCAAGCTACACCTGATAGGGTTTGTATCCCTAATTATTCGTAGATGTACCAGTTATTTTCAGTGTTACCTAGGTAGCTCTTTGACTTTTATGCAGTAGCTTTTTGTTACATGTATCTTAATGTTTTTTAATAATAGACCAAGAGAAACAGTATCATGTTCCAGGTTTACAAACACATTAACTACCTATGGTGTTCAAGGAGTTTGTTTTCTGCAATTTATGTATTACATTCATGATTACTTTATTTCTTCATACTAACAATTTGTCTCCAAAGCATAGATACCTTTATCATGTACTGATGTGTGGTATTGAATTAAAAATATTTTTAAAAAAAGGACACTTTCCTGAGATGACAAGTACAATGAGTTCTGCTATTTCCTGGTAATTCTGAAGATACTAAAGCATTACTGTTTAATTAACCTTTAAAGACACTCTGAGGAAGGAAGTCATTTTGGTAGACCTAAAGGGTAGTTCCAACTGTCAGAAGTTAATGATGTATGGCTGCAATATTTTTAATGAAGTATATAATAGGGTTTTTTTTTCTGTTTTGTATGTGATATAGCTTCAATGGCTTTTAGACAACTATGAAACTGCAGAAGGAGTGAGCCTTCCAAGAAGTACCCTTTACAACCATTACTTACGACATTGTCAGGAGCACAAGTTGGATCCAGTCAATGCTGCCTCCTTTGGAAAACTCATACGGTCAATCTTCATGGGTCTACGGACCAGAAGACTTGGAACTAGGTTTGTGCAATTGAAATAATAAATTGTAATAAAAAATAAAAGATGCTATTGTAGTTTTATTTCTTCTGCTTTTGACAGTTTATGTGTTTATATTTTGGTAACTACACTTCAGATTTTTATCATTACGAATAAAACATAACTTGCCATTTGGAAATCACTAAGAATACTGTTGGCCCATAACTAGATAAATTGTATTTATTTTCATTTTATTTTTCTTACTCAAGTGCAGTGCAAGTTAATATGCTGGTAATATTTGTTTAAGAGAGGGAATTAATTTCCGAAAGGTAGTAAAATGACACTCATGTAAAACAGGTGTCACAGGAGAGCCAGATCTGATTTGTGTGTGTTATTTTCCAGTCAATGTAAATTGTAAAGTAAATGTAATATAAATATGTAAAACTAGTATTACTGCTTTTTAAATTCTTGTTCTTTCATAAAGGGGGAACTCCAAATATCATTACTATGGGATTCGTGTCAAGCCAGACTCTCCTCTTAATAGACTGCAAGAGGACATGCAATATATGGCCATGAGACAACAGCCCATGCAGCAGAAACAGAGGTAAAGTGTGAAACACAACTAATCACTACTATTTCTAGTTCATCAGGTATTAATTTTCCTTACATGGACAAGTTGGAATTCCTGTTCAGCTTTTCTGCAGTGAAAATAAAAATGTGCAGGATACCCAGTTGATGTCAATAATGTCAGGCACCAGTCAATGTGAAAGAATATTTACCTAGAAATTGTCATAAATTTGTAGAAAATAAACAATAATGAAATTACGTATAATATAAACAGATTATTCTTAAATATATGGAATTCTTGTCCCACAAGCTGAATAAAAGCAGTAACAGCTTTAATTTAAAACATTCCTGCTTTTTTTGCATTGCTGTATCATTTTATGTTCACACTTCTTATCAGAGAATTTATTATTAAGTTGCTTGGTAATTATTTCATGTCCCTATGAAGAATTAATGTGACCACAGTGTTTGCCTCCAAGTACATGTAAGTATGTTCCTTTAGTATCTGTTCTTCCTGAGGAACCTGTGAAAGCTCAGAAGTAGTTGAAAGCAGTCCACAGGGCTGTACTGATGGTGAAAGAATGTGTGAATATGTATATTAAAAACTACGTTAAACAAAAATTTTAGGGGAAATAATGGGAATTAGTAAATTTCTTTGAAATTAATTTTGATTTGACTGTTGTCACTAGCCACCCATATTACCCTAAAGTAAAATACTTTAGGGGAATATTTTGTGTCCTTGCACACAGCTGAGATATGGAGAACATAGCTTCAAACTTTAACTTCAAACACAAAGATCACTTTGATCTGAAATTATTTTACTGTCGTTTCCAGACAGTACAGATTAGTTACAACACTAAATGGAAACTCATGGTAAGATACATGGTCTTAACTATCTTTTGCTGAGCATAATACGGGGACATGAGATGTCTCATAATAACATCATGTAGAAAAATGCTTGTTGCAAAAACCATGGCAGGATTATATATTAAGGAATGTTGATAGATATTTACAAAATCTCACAGCAAGCTTATTTTACACACTCAATCTCATTCACTTAGACGTTTCATTCACTTGTATTCAAAATTATATATGTGCACCAAAACATATTCCGCAATGGTCTGACTAGAATTATTTCTGGGAAAAAAATCATGCCAGTCAGCTAAACATTGCACATCTCTTGTCTTCTTTGTGATTTGCAATGACAAAGTGATTTTGGAATTTTATTATACAGCTGTTAGGACTGGTTATTTCTTTTTCTATTATTTGCTTGATTATTTTATTTACCACCGTATGTCTTACTCAGTTAGCTTATTTTTCCTTACCTGAGTATATTTGGCCCAAGTATCATTTTCTTAACTTTATGTCAGTACGTTCCTTGATTATATCGGAACAAAATCACAGATATGGCACTGTGTGCAGGTAGTGCACACTTCTCCTGTACCCGATGTTTTGCACTCACACACATGTACTTGCACCAACATGTGCCCAATTCAGGCTCAATTCACACCAATCCTAAGGTCTCCTGTGAGAATCTGTAAAGGTGTTGATGTGGGGTGGGAATTGCAAGGTACCATTCTGCAGAATAGGTAGCTGTTACATGAAAAATACTGTGCCATAGGAGGCTTGATATTTAACTTCACTGTTTCATATATGACTGTATGTCATATATGTATATATATAACAATGATACATGCATCATGGTTATCCAAGTGTATTGAAAAATTCTAGGAGGACTTACTAAGAGAGAACTAAAAGACTGAATATTGTAATTTTCATGATTCTGGTAATATTGCTCATTTGTCAGCTTATTAATATTTCTAGTGATCCTTTTTTCTTTTAAATTAGTGGTAAATTGCAGTCAATATGTATTTTTTCTGTGTAGTTATACCAATTCTACCATCTCTATTAGACACATCTAATTGAATAAACACTTCTCTTCAGCAAAGCTGTAGACTGAATGTATGCCCCACATCATTTTTCTTCATTCCTTTTCTTAATTGGGAACTATGCGCCTCTAGTATTTGCGTAACTTCAATATCCCAAAGTGCTCATGTTGAAGTCTTCATTATCCTCTGACAGTAATGTTGTTTCTTCTTAAAAGTAATGAAACATTGTATATGTATTACAAAAGAATGTCAAGCTGTGTGGAAACATAAGGATTTGATTGTTTTTGGTATAAATTTGCTGATGTTACAATATGTTGTTACTAAGCTAAATTCTACCAGAAATTGGAGTACTCCTGGAGTGCCACCTTTGTGAATTCTGTAATGCATTGTTAATACTCTAGCTTCCCTTAGAGTTTTTTTCTTCTGTTATTTACAAAGAAGCTCTAAATTCTTCTGTCACTTGTCCTGTAAATTTTATTTTGAGATGGAAAAATCAAACTGTGTTCCATTTATGAAGAAGTAAACAGAAAGGATAATTTTGTACTTGGTATTTTTGAAGGTATAAGCCTATGCAGAAAGTGGATGGAGTTGCAGATGGCTTCACAGGAAGTGGTCAACAGACAGGCACATCTGTTGAACAAACTGTAATTGCCCAAAGTCAACATCATCAACAGTTTCTAGGTATGAAAACAAGTTTTATGCTGCTATATAAATAAGTAAGATGAACTTTGTTATCACAATGAATATCAAGCCAGACAAGTATAATAGTTGCTTCTGAAGTTATCATGCCCTCTCTAAAATCCTTACTCTCAACAGAACAGAAAGGCACTTAAATTATACATGAGCTTTATGTAATATTTAATATGCATCATCTAAGTATAAAAGGAAAAATACGGTGAGATACACTCCATATTACATAAATGAAGTTGCTTTGCATAATTATAATAAATGTGCATATTGAAATTCCTGTTATGAAAGTTGTTTCCTTCATGTGCATTACAGTGCATTTTATTTCATGAAAGTTGGGGTAGAAGGATGGCGTTGCATTACTATGCAGGTTAGCTACCCCTGGCTGTTTTGAAAGGATGTTCTAGTGTTGTAAGTGGAAAGAGACAAATAGTTTCAACTGAAACCCTAAAGGTCATGTTTAAAAATATCTAAATTATGGATTTGTTGATCCAGTTAAGCACGTGTTCCAGTCATAGAAACAAATCATAATTTAGTTAATGGTTTATGTAAAAAGAGTCCTTGGCTGTGTTGATAGTGTGCTATTAGGCTTATTTGGTTGGGATTTTCAACCACCAAATCCTTTGGCCAGACCTTGCTTTTACTAAAACCACCTGGAGCATAAGGGTAGCGTTAAAATGCTTTGAATCTTCTTTTCCAGATACCTTTCAGTCCAATATTTTTTTCTTACCAGCTTGTCTCTTGGAAACATTTGTGGCAAATAGTAAAAGCACATATTGGCTCTACTTGAAGTCTACTAAATGTCAAGTAGTGTATATTGAGTTTATTAAGCCCCATCACAGCTGGCTTCATAGAAACTCTTCAGCTGAACAACAAAAAATTATTCAAGGATTAGTCTCTTCTGCACTGACTCTAGATATTTTCTTGCACCCAGTAGTAGTCTGAGAAAGCATGTGTTAACTTCTCTATATAGGTATACTATGTACATGATGGCGTTTTAATCTCTTCGAGTATAATTTTGTATTTCTTTTTTACTGAAAATTATTAACATATTTAGTATTTTCGCATACAACAGGTATTAAATACTTTCCTTTTTGAACATTACGACCTTTTGGAATTTTTATTTTTTTGTATAATCCGTAAATTTTTTTTAACCATACTGTAACTGGCATCTCTTTCATTATGTTGTCATGACAACAGATGCATCTCGAGTACTGCCAGAGTTTGGAGAAGTTGAAATATCTTCTCTGCCAGATGGTACTACCTTTGAGGACATCAAATCACTACAGAGTCTTTATCGAGAGCACTGTGAGGTATTTCCTATAAATCTTTTTTTTTTTGACAGTTCATGACTTTTACTGAAGGCCAGTGGAGGAGAATAGTGCCAAATATGTTGCAGCCATGATAGTGGCACGTGACTTTCCCGAGAATATTTTACTTATCTCATTGAAAAGGATAGCAAAAAGGGTTTTCTGGAGGATCCCTTTCAGAGGGGAAGTGTAATGTGTAATAGATACAGATAATGAAATATTGTTACATGTATGTTTTTCAGAATGTTAGACTTTAGATTGTGCAAACAGATATTTGGTTTCATTAATAGGAAATGTAAATCAGGTTAGATTATAATTTTATTTTCTTTTACATTAAAAGCGGTAACTTTTTTTCGTATCAGAGAAACATTGAGACATTAAGCCACGTTTGATACTGAACAATGTGTCTTTTAGAAATAATTTTTGAAGGTGCTTCCAGCATATAAGGCATTGTGAAAAGGAGTAACATGTCAGGTTTACTTTTTTATTTGCAGTAGCAATAAATATTTTCTGTGGTTAAATTCCTCTGATAT
>WBND01000292.1:4625-20096 GCA_013398595.1 Tychaedon coryphoeus | reverse complement strand
CCTGTTAATGAACCGAGGTCCGTAAATGTTTCTCTTTGTTTAATGTGTCTCTTGATAATATAAGTGTGAAATTTAAAAATTGTATTAGTTTGAACTTAATAGTTTTTTCTCCTGTGATTATTTTCCAAAATAAATTTGTGTTGTCTGGCAATTTTGTATAGCCTGTGTGTATGCCAAAGGGCAGTCTTGAAGCAGTTATGTCATCCATGGGGATACTTTGCATGGACAACTACAGTGAAGGTGTCTCTTCCCAATATTCTATCTACTTCTTTTAAGCTAAAAGGATCATTCATACATCTGCACTATTTATGAGCTGTAGGAAAATAATGGAGACATTTCTTAAATCCATGAGACAGCATGTGAATAAGTTATATTGGTTGCAGCTGAGACATCTATAACGCCGGTATAACAAAGTACATTTTAACATCCAAATTTTTACTGGATGTAAATCATGGAATCATGGAAACTTTAGGTCAGAAAAGTCAAATTCAACTGTTAACCTAGTACTGCCATGTTAGCTGCTAAACCATGCCCCTAGGTGCCATAAATGCATTATCATTTATTAGTTTCATACTTTTTTTTTTTTAACACCAGCAATCTGAGTGAAATAGAAAGTCGACTTCCAAAAGGAAAACTAATTACTCTGTGCAAAAATGAGTCTATCCTGAAATGGATGGGTAACTGTGACCATGTGATGTACCAGGCCTTGGTGGAGATTCTCATTCCTGACGTCCTTAGACCTATTCCTAGTAAGTTGAACACCTGAAACATTTTAAGGATTTTTCTGCAAGCGTGTTCATGGTGGAGGTGTACTTGTGCTTCACAGGGCAGCTTAAAAAAAAAAGTTAAAAAGTTACAAAATACTGTGTATAGTTTCTCCGTAGTTTTATTGTGTAAGGAATTGTGCTGGGAATCCAGGAATTGTGCTTTCAGAATTCAAGGCATTCTGAAAGTTGGTAGATCTAGTTTTTAATACACAATTTCATATTAAATGTACTTCTTTCTCTATATCTGTTACATCTTCAGGTAAAAATGTTTTCCTTTTACCCTGGCTCCAGGATGCCTGGTAGAAAGAAGTCCTGTGGCTCTGTGGCAATATGCACTATTGTCAGTCAATCATTCCACTAAATTCAGTTGTTTTCAGATCAAACATCACATATTAATCCTTGATTAATCTGGAAGAGAACTGTGGTCTTTGTGATTCCATTTTTGGAGAGGTGGTCCTTTGTCCCTGACTGCTGAAATAAATTCTAATAACTGTTAAGGCAATGAAAAATTCCTAGTCCAATTTATTACTCCAATCTACTGTTTTCCTGTTATACATTCTGCATGAAATAATAATTGTCCAGTCATACCACCAGTACCAGGAGTAGAACTTTATTTTCAAATTTAATTTTGCTAGAATCCGTCATTGCTCTAGCAGTGTATTTTTATGGCTGTCTTTGGTAGAAAACAAATTTATGTGAAGAAAGTTTAACTTCTTCATGAAGTACTTGTTGTCTCACATATACTGTCCTAAATATTATGAAGAAATCATGTTAGCAACCCACTAAATCCCTCATAATTCTTATGTATTATCTTCTTCCAATGAAAGAACAGTACTTGGATTCATTTTTTAAAATTAGGGCCGTAAGTAGTATTGCAGGTAACAAAGCTATTTTGTCATGCTGTGAACACCTCCTGTGCTCTAGCAACTTCAGCAGCAATAAGCACTCAGTAAGAATATTTGGTGATTGTGCCTTGCAACAAAGTTGTGTTGACTTCTTGCTTGCCAGTGGAATAAAATCAGGCTTTAGCAAATTATGTATAATTATGCATAATATGTATAATACAAAAAAGAAAATTGAAACTAGAAATGTATAAAATATGAAGGTTTTCCATTTACAATGCACATTTTTAACCTTTTTTTAAAGAATGAGTGAGTTCTTTGTAGCAATTGACGTAATTTGTGCATCTATATAACAGAACAAAGGAAAAATGTTTTCTCAAACACATGCAATTATTGACAACTGTTACTTGTGTAAGGTATTTTGCACTGGTTTATATTTAAGGTTTTACATCTCTAATGACAATACTATTGGGAGGATTTTAGAGTAATGTAGTGTATTACAAACAATTAGGTAACAATAAAACCCCCCACAAATTTAATTGGCACATTTAATAGGTTGAATGAAAATTCTCACTTGCAAAAGCAAGTTAATTTCTGAATGAAAAGGTAGTGCAGACACAGTTTTTCATCAGACCTGTTCCTCTCCTTTTCTGTTACTTTTCCTGCAAAGCCTGGCAGTCTCTAGAGGGGTGTTTAAGTGACATCATGCTGTCTTCCTGGCTTGCTTTGTATGATGCCAATACAGGATTTCAAGAAAATGGGGCAAAATCAATCAATATCAATAACTAGATACATCGTGTCCTTGTCATGCTATTTCTTTCTTTCTAGAGTCATATTTGAAAAATTGATACCTACTGTGTCTGACATTTCTGTTTTGGGGATGGTTATCAGACTGTTGGATTCAAACACATCATCTAATCCCAGGACAAATTCAATCCTTGGACACTTCTGCCTCCTTTTTGTGAGCAGTCCAGTGGTTTTCCGCTCAGAATTGCACTCACTGAGCTACTTTTGGAAGGCAGCTAATGCATTTTCTTACTTTATCCTTCAGGACCAGCTAACTAAATGGCTTTCTTTAGTAGCTTTCCTGTAATGATAGGCCATCCAAGTTTCTTCTTCACCGTTAAATGGTTAAAATTTTATGATTTTTTAAACTCCTGCTTTTGATTAAAAGCATCGCCAGTCATTACAAGATAATGGCTTAAGGATGAATATAACAAAAATGCAGCTGGGTGAAGCAGACAAATTCATCATCCTCTATGGGAAAATAGCAGCTTGTAGGAAAGTTTGGACTCTGTAGAGGAGTTGGGACTGTAAATGCTTCATTAAAGGCATGTTTATGATCTTTTGGAATAAATGGGAAGATAGCAGCAGCTTCGGCTCAAGGTAGGGAAAAATTAATTTGAAGGGAGCTTTAAGAAAGCCCCCTTATTTTTTCAAGGTTGTTTTTTTTTTTGTTTAGATCTTCAGTGTTTGGGTTTGTTTTTTAAACAAATCCTATTGTTGATACATATTACTAGAGTGAAAAAATACTGTTGAGAGAAAAAAATGGTTTTATTTTTAACCTCTGTATTAAATTTGTCAGCTGGAATATTTTGCACCCACAGAATGAGTGAAGAATTGCTGTGTATAAAACAGCGAAATTTCTTTTTCTAAGAAAGGTGAAATGCTGTCTGTCAAAGTCAGGAATAAAGAGCATAATTATCTAGTGTCCTTGGCAATAGGCAAGAGCTATTATATTTTAGAATGGACACCTTGCATCTTCACACATGGCAGAATGGACAGTAATAAATTTGGTTGTGAGTTAGTTTCTGTGATGGGTGGAGAATTTATGCAAAATACACTTCCATAACATATTATACAATTCCAGAGAGACAAAAAATCAAAGTACTGGACAGACTGCAAAGTTCAATTTTGTACAAGTCAGAGGGGTTTTGGTTCAGAAGTCAAGCTTTTTACGTTTTTATGTCAATCAAACTTTCAGTAACTGCCATTGCCACATCATTTAGTGTGTGACTAATAACACCTCATGATTTAGGCCATTTACTTGGCACCATGCTTATCATAGAAAGATTCTTTGAAAGGATTCAGATGAACTTAAAAGTTCAAGGATGTAGGTACTTACATTTTTGGTAATGGCTAGATGTGTACTTCAGGATATGAGAAAAATTCTGTATTTAATGTATCTCCAAAGCTCATCAGAAACTCATGATGGTTATATACAATACTGATGTCCGATTAGCTACTTTAGCTTTTTTTATTTCTTCAGAACATAAAATTCCTTTTATTTGTTCCTTTTCCTTTCTAGTTAAAGGCCTTTCTTAAGGCCTGAGCTGTTTTTTCATGTTTATTTGTAAGGGATATCAGCATTGTTGTGATGCAAATAAATTGTAACATATATATACACTTGGGTAAAAAAGAATAATGGGAACACTAGAAGTGAAAAAGTAGTAATATTTTTCTTAAATGTCTAAATACCATTCATGCAGTATTTACGTTATTACTTCCACCTTGTCTAGTAGGTAAGAAAATGTGAGTAAATACATAATCAATTAGTAAGTGCACTTAAATAATTTACAAAGCAGCACAAGTGAGCTAGGGGATTGAGAGGGTGGAAGAAAAGAGCTCGTTCTTCACATGTAAGCCTTAAGGGAGAGAAAAAACTCATAGTGTAAGAGGGCTCAGCTAACGCAGATACTTTGTACGATCAGATTGTGATCACCTAAGCTTCCAAAGACATGGTGAATTGTAAGAATTACCAATATGGATTCTACTGCTTATGACTGCAAGTTTAAAGACATGAGAAAAATATATCACAAAGAATACAATTTCTCTTCTAGTAAGTTTGCATTTCTGGTAGAAAGCTCTATTTGAAAAAGGTGTTACTAAACAAAAGTGTTACTTCCTTAGGTTTTTTCCTCTTCACTTTTGTAGTTGCATTCATTCTCTCGTAGTCTTCAGAAACCTGTAGTTTTTTCTTTTTGTCTTCTACTTTTTGCAGCAGTTTGAGGGTTGTGCTGTTATATCAATGTGCAAGGGTTAGGCATGGGAAAGCTGAATTTCTATCACTCAGGAGATACGACTTTATTTTTTCCAGGTACTGTTCCTTTGGACAATACTTCCTGTCCTCCTCTTTTGAAAAATTAAAATTTCTGCTTTTAGTAATGCAGAGTACTGTAGGGGCTTCTTCAGTGTCTCTCTACATCTGTCAGCCATTCAGCATTTCTGTGGATGCCATAGAAAAGAAACAAAATGCACATAGACTTCACAGTCATTTGAATAATTTCGCTTTCTGTCAGTGAAACACACTCCCATATCTTGCTTGTTGATGATGTCCTTAAGCAGTCCATATGAACAGAATTTATTCTTTAAAACCGAATTAAGCAGCAGTATGACATAGTTTAAGATTCCTTTGAACTTATTTGAGGAAACTGCAGTGTTCCTGTAAGTGGATTTTCCCCTGGACTTCTGCTTCTTAAAAGAGATGCTTAAGTAAAATGAAAAGCTGTAAGGTTGTGATGGAAACTTCCATCGTGACTGCTGCAATTAGTGTTGTTCTTGTATAGGAGTGCCCCAAACAATACTGCTAAGTCACAAACTTCTTTGGAAGATTGTCTGGTGAAGAAGTCAAAACTGCTTATTAAACCAAAACTAAAATCATTATTGTGTGATCTTCATCTCAGTGAGGCATTTTGAACCTAGGCTAGATTTGTCTAGTAAGTAAATGCAGCAGACCTGAAAGTTGGGTACAAGAGTTCAGAGGATGCAAAACATTTCAAGACAGGTGCACTGCTTTCTTTTCATTCTGTTTTTATTCTCCAATGCACAGGTGCCTTGACCCAAGCCATTCGCAATTTTGCAAAAAGCCTTGAAGGTTGGCTTTCAAATGCCATGAACAATATTCCACAGAGGATGATACAAACCAAGGTAGATAAAACTTGAAGCACTATTCTTGCAGCAGCAAACCAAGTGGGCAATAGCATCTTAAAGGAGAAGCATTTTAACTTTAATGTTAAATTTCGTGTTCAGCATAATCAAATAATGGGAGAGGAAATAATATTGTTTGATCTGCTACATGGTATAATTCAAATATGAGGACTTACTAATATATACTGTTAAGATAGTCAAGACTCAATCTGTAGAATTAATCTACTGAGTGCAATATTTAAAAATAATAAATTTCTTCATAGGTTGCCGCTGTAAGTGCCTTTGCCCAGACTCTGCGAAGATACACATCTCTTAATCACCTGGCTCAAGCAGCTCGAGCTGTGCTTCAAAATACTTCTCAAATCAACCAGATGCTCAATGATCTCAACCGTGTTGATTTTGCCAATGTTCAGGTAAAATTTAGTTTTGAATAGCACGGGATTTTTATGTGTTATTTCCTCTATGGTTTTGAACATTATTGTCAGGCATCATTCCATCAAGAAATGTCAAGTGCTGATTTTTTGCTCATTCGTATACATGGTGACTCAGTCCAAATGTGACAGCTTAATGCTTTAGAAAGGTAAGAGCTCAGAACCATTACCTGTTTCCATTTACTCTCTTGAAATGCACATATTCTTCCAACTTCTATGCAAATGCAGAGCAAATACTTCCTTAAAATGGGTGCCATAAATCATGTGTTACTAATAGCAAAAATGATATTTTAGGATTAGATCTCAGTAGTATATCTTCTGAATGTCTGTTAAAGTTATTAAATGCATAGCACTGTCAGTAGAGATTGTCTCCATTATTTAAAACCCCATCCATTAGTATGTTTTTTCTATGTGCCTCTGCCTAAATTAACAAGATCTCCTGAATAATGGATTAGATTAGTATGGTTAGAACCTATAGAGCATAAATTCATGTTTTTACTAAGCTTAATTTCTCTTCATGTTTGTGCTTGTCTGAGGAAGAATACTTCTTTCCTTTTGGCCAGCAAAGTGAAAAGTTTCAGATTCCTGGTAGTTCTCTGTTTCTCTTCGTTGTGAATTAGTGTTTGTTTTAATGTAATTGTTAGCACACTTAGCAGAAATCTAGTCAAGAATTCTTGACCAGAGATACAGTATTTTAAGTACAATAATATGTTGACATGGATACAGTCTCTGAATGAGATGTTAACTTGGCACATGACAACTAAAGTTTAAATGGAAATGGCTTGCAGTTAGTGGGCTTTTTTTTTTCATTTTCTGAATTAAACAGTTAGCTTTATTTAAACTTGGTAACACTGACTAAAGTGCTGATTACTGTATGCATATTGTGTTTCTCCACTCATGTGCAGTTTATGTTGTCTTTAAGTAATGTGTTATCTATTACTCTGTGGAGTCAACAAACAATCCTTGTTTGCATACAAAGTTTCTTTTATAAGATGATGAAACAGGATTTGTCTTTAAGCTTAACTTCTTCAGATCAAAGGGAATGTTGCAGTTGATTTCTCACTGCTTCTTTTATTACTTTAGTCTCCAGCATTTGACTCTTCTTCCTTCTTGTCCTGCCTGAAATCCAAGAAAGAAATTACGAGATATAAGTATTTCAGTAGAAAAATTACAAAAGTAGAAGCCTTTTTCACAAATACATGTGGGAAACAGGAAACTTCAGTTGTTTACTTGTTCATTCTAATTTCTTCATTTGATGTCTATTCTTTTGTGCTATGCTTCTCCCACCTATTTGCTTTCAACAAAATTACAAGAGACATAAAATAAAAACCACTTCTTAGTCTGTCTAGTAAGTGGGTCCAGTCTCTTTCATCCACTGAAGAGCTTAACCTTTGAGCTACAATTGCATTGTGTGCTTTGGCTTATGTACTGTCAGTTCAAGAGTTGCCATATGCTGTAACAGGAGCAGGCTTCCTGGGTGTGCCAGTGTGATGACAACATGGTTCAGAGACTTGAAACAGATTTCAAGATGACTCTTCAACAGCAGAGCACTCTGGAGCAGTGGGCTGCCTGGCTTGATAATGTAATGATGCAAGCATTGAAACCGTATGAAGGAAGACCCAGCTTTCCTAAAGCAGCACGGCAATTTCTGTTAAAATGGTCTTTCTACAGGTAGTATTTAATAGATTTTAAAACATTCTAACTATTTTATTAATTGCTGAATTGTGCATTGTCCTGAAGTTGACAAATACAGTATCAAATAGTGGCTTGGTACATCATGAAAAACATGGGTGTTTTTTCAGAGGATGTCTGTTGCTAACCTTGAACTCAGGGCTATCAGGAAATGACCCTTGTTTATTGTTTTAAAGGCCATCTGAAAATGAATGCAGGTAATTTTGTCTAGACTTAGAAACATATTATGAATTGTTTTGGTTAAAAAAACTATGCAGTCATTAAGTCACTGTTTTTAGTGTTACTTGTTAAAACATGGTGGCATCAATATTTATTAGATAAGAAAGGTAAAAGCTGGTTTTAGTATATGAAAAGAACATTAAGACAAGCATTCCATGTTAGCTGCTTATTGAAACAGTTATCAGAGTAAACCTTGTTCTTTGAACCTGACTGTAGCAACTGCTTGTTGAAGATACAAAGATATAATATGAACACACAAGTCTATTGTTTTTGAATTCTAAGTTTAAAAGCTTTTAAAATTCTGGCAAGTAAAAGCATTGCCCTGGAAAGATTGATACAACAGACACTATTTAAGTAATAGTTTCTTTAAAATCAAGTAGTTTTCTTATCATTTTAGTTGTTTATGTTTCCAACAAAGTTTCTTTCAAGTTAGTTTTACAGTTGGTCAATTAGTGGTAGTTACGCATAGGTCAATACCAAAACCGAACCAGTCTAGTTGTTTCTTAAGTGGTGTCCAGCATTACCTTCAGAGAAACGAGAAAGCAAATGATTACCATTTCCTGGTCATCCCTTTAAATCAGACATTTTAGGATAATGTTGCTTCTGAGAATATTCGTTTTGAGGTGAAATGTCTGTCTACATGGATAAATGTTAAAATGGCTGTGACATACAATACATAAACATATATATATTTTTTATTTTCGAATAGCTCAATGGTGATTCGGGATTTAACCTTGCGCAGTGCTGCTAGCTTTGGCTCTTTTCATCTGATCCGCTTGCTTTACGATGAATACATGTTTTACTTAGTAGAACATCGTGTTGCTCAGGCAACAGGAGAAACACCTATTGCAGTTATGGGAGAGGTAAGATAAAATGTAAGAGACTAGATTGATAGATTTAGTGATGAATTGGAGTAAGCGTTTTTGCACATTTTTAAGCATGTATGTAGAATGGTAGGATGTTCTGCAGTATTACAATAGACTGAGTTACAAACATACAGTGGTTTCAAACTTGTTTCACTAGTTCATTGTAAGAGTACTAAAATCACACTGAATTCTTAAAATAAATTATTTCTAAATGAACTTGCTCTTTTAGGAATTTGCACACAGATTCATGTGCATGGATTGAAAAATGTTGATCAACCTACAACCATTTTCCGCTTTTTGAGACCTGAATATTTTATGTGAAAAAAAAAAAGAGCATAGTAATAGGAAAATGTTTACATACATTTGCACACATAACTCCCATACAAAATGTATACCCTCTTTGACCTAAGAAGGCTGGTTTACATGCAGAATTTTGGCTTGTACAGACTTGTTCATATACCAGTGCAGACATACATAGAGGTTTGCAACACATTTGATTTTCATACAATTGTTTTAAAGACTGTTGGTTTAAAAAGCAGATCTAGAGTCTCAATTCTTAACTATGTTTTATACTTAGCTGTGGCATCTGCAAGACAAAGTTTCTCTTATCCCACTTCTTTTCAGTAGTTCATCTGTCCTTTTATTTTGAGTGAGACAGTAAGGAAAGCATGAACAGTTCCCAAAGAATAGTGCCTTCAAAGGTGCTGGAAAATGGATATATTTAAAAATATGCTAAATCGTTAGTAGGACGGATTTATTACATTTTTACACTTGCGAGTCACTCTATCATGTTCTGTGTTACCTATAAATTGCAGGTAATTTTGCTAGTTGAGTTGTCATTCTTCCCACAAGGCTTATATTGATAGGCTTATTAAATATTATAAAGAGAATATATACTTTCAAAAGAAGTTGGAAAATGTCTCAGCTTGCTTTGTCAAATTATTTTGTATTGTGTCATGACATGTTTCAGAAAAATTAAATGTTTCTACTTAGTAGAAGGACCCAGAATCACCATACATGCTCTTACATTTCTTGCATTACATTTGCAGAAAGTGCTACACAAGTATGCAGTTACTACATTCTTGTTGTCTCAGCAGATTCTATAAGTTAGACATAAATGTAGCATAGGGCCTTCTAAAAAGTTTACGAGACTGAAGATGGAAATACTATGAGGAAGTAAGTATTGCAAAAATTTTGGACGTGAGGGGCAGAATAGAAATAATGCATGAAAAGCATGTCTACTTATGTCTCTGTGTATTCAATGGCTGAAATGAAATGAGGAAGATTACAGTCCAACAAGCACTGTAAAACAGTATAACTGGTTGCAACTGAGAAAAGCATTCTCATACTTCTCCCTTCCTCTTCTTCCACCCTCAGACACAGGTATTGGCAAAATTCTTCTGGGAAAGACTGGTATCTGGTATCATTTATGGTTAGAAGTGTATCTATCTAAACAATGTGCTTTTCTTTCGAAATCCATTGGTGGCATTTTACTCTTCCAAATTTCACACAAGAGAAGTGGAGGAAGGAAAGGGAAGAAGGTTTCTAATTGACATGGAGTTTCTTTTAAAAGGTCTGGATTTTTATGTAAA
Organism: Tychaedon coryphoeus; assembly: GCA_013398595.1. Lineage (NCBI taxonomy): Eukaryota > Metazoa > Chordata > Aves > Passeriformes > Muscicapidae > Tychaedon > Tychaedon coryphoeus. The sequence goes on along the minus strand of WBND01000292.1, from coordinate 9,760 downwards.
TCGGTTATCAGGTTATAGAGCCTTTCTCAGCAGTGCATTTCATCTGCCTTACAGGTAGATTAACAACACTGTGACATACTTCATTTTTTTCCAGCACAATTAAAATGGTGCCTGAGAAATTTTAAAGACAGTTTTTTTGTTATAATATTGGCAGTTCAGAATGAATATCCATTATAATGTATGGCTCTACAAAATAGCTCGCTTCAAACAACAAAGGCCCTGAGGAAGCAATCTTTAAAAAAGGTTGTACTTCTCCATTCTAATTTTTGAGGGTTTACTTAGTGATAATTGTCTTAATAAGCACAAGACTGAAATGGAATGGGAAATTGCTCTGCAATGGATGTGGCTACAGCTAAGATTATACAGTTGAATGAATGCAACCATCAAAACAGTGGAGCACAGATTCCTACATCATAGATATTGCAAGTCAATATTTGTTAAGACTGTGTCCATTTTTTATTGTTTATTTTGCAGTTTGGTGATTTAAATGCTGTGTCCCCTGGAAATATGGATAAAGGTAAGCATTTTAGTATCTCCAGAGTATAATTCTGTGTAGAGCTAATGTGTCTCTGAGCAAAATAAATCCTTATGTTTTAAAAACACAGTAAAACAGAATTTATAGAGCTGTATCATCCTTTAAACTGCATGTATATACTCTGTGGATACACTGATATAATACAATTGCTATGTATGTAATATGCCACATATAATAATGCTGGAATGTTGTAGGTTTGTTTTACAGTAAGAATATTTTTAAAATATTTATTGTTGTTACAAAGAAATATTCCAATTTTGTTATATCTAATAGGATGGAGGAGGGTACCAGCTGTTGAAAGAAAGACAAGAGTATGCTTATGTATGTTTAACTGTAGTGAATATTTTGCTAACTCAAGAAGCAGAATTGTATGCAAGTAGTCAGGGAGAAATTAGTTCCTTATATTCTCTTCATGCCCATTTTGACATGCATTCTTATACTGACTATTTGAATGATTTGGGGTGATTTGACCTAAGAACACTCAACTAGTGAGTATAAAAATGTTTGTCAAAATTTGGGGCCAAGTGACCACAACTCTCCTCGCCTCAGTTTCCCTATCTATACCTAAAAGTATCATGTTCATCATGTTTTGGAAATGAGGCATTTCCGAATATGAGGTTAACATTGTTTGTTAGACCTTTTGAGATTGCAGTTGTTTTTCCAAAAAGTATGCAGCTCAAGTGATCAAACCTGAATTTGTTTATCTGAGATAATAGTTGACTTTTTTCCTATTAAAATTTTAATTTTCAGTTTGTGCTTTATCAGATTGCTCCCCTGCATTTTAACTATTACTTAAAAAATAAAGAGCCTTGTATTAGAGACTTCTCGCTTTGTCATAGTTACATGCTGGTTTGTTTGTGCAGATGAGGGCAGCGAAGTTGAAAGTGAAATAGATGAAGAGCTGGATGAAAGTGGAGAGCCACAAGCTAAGAGGGAGAAAACTGAGCTGAACCAGGCATTCCAGGTGGGCTGCATGCAGCCAGTGCTTGAGAGTGGAGTACAGCAGAACCTCCTGAACCCAATTCATAATGAGCACATTGTTGCAACTACTCAGACTATCAGACAATGCAGTGCTACTGGAAATACATATACTGCAGTCTAATGTGAAACTTCTCCTGGCCTCCAACACATGCCCCATTGCATTTTAGCTGTTTAGGTTTACTATGAAAAAGAAAAAAAAAAAAAAAAAAAAAAGAGAATAAGTCTGAAGGTTGACTGTTGTCAAATGTAACTGTTCTGATCATTATTTTGTTGGAGTTGTTAAATGGAATGGGTATACGTATTTTGCCAGGTCTGTTTAGAAACAAAAGAATTTTTGTAAACAAATGATTTTACATTGGCCACTCAATATGAAGAGGTTTCTTTGTATCAAATGCAAGGAAGATTTTTGCAAAGTTTAATGTTAATGTTTTGTCCTCTTACAATAATTTAATTTTTTCATAGTTTTAAAAATATTTTAATGTTAATTATTAGTTATTATGCTGATTTCATATAGATAGGTTTTTAATTAGATGCACTTCTGTGAAATATCAAAAGAACTATTTTCTTTGATTTACACTGGAGGCATACTTATTTGACAGCAGATGTATCAAATTTGTTATAAAAGGTGCTTTTCATCGTACTACGAGAAGACACTATTTTGATAAAATTGTGAGTATTCAGGGGGATTTTTTTGTAATAATGCTGGAGGGTTGAGAAGATCTGCTAGTTTCTTCCTGTGAGGAAGAAGCTGTTTAAATAACAGAATTGTATCAGAATGTGGTAATCTGTATGGCATAAATGTACCTAATTATCTGAACATGATGTAAACAATGCAAGCTTCATTTAAAATCAACAGTTTCAGATATTATTTGCATAGCAGTTCCTCTGTTTTGAAGACTACTGATTCTATATGTGAGGCCACTGAAAAGATGCTTTTGATTATTCAGTGGTACCGTAGTTGTTAGAAACTGAAGCTAAAAAAGAAGTGACTTGATTATTGTTAATTTTAAGTATATGTGCTACTTATGCTGAACTGGACATACAGGAAAACATTCCGTTTGGATGACTTTCTTCTATTCCAGGTCTTTTCCTACTAGTGGTTCAATCTGCTGCTCTTAGAAAAGATGATTTATAGAATGCAAGGAATGTAGCAACCTGCATCATTTTCCTTTCAAAAACATTTCCTTGTTGTTAAAGTGGATTTAAATTTTTACAAAAATTAGACAAGGCAGTGTAACTGGCACACCTCACTTGTACTTATTCCCAATTGTGTAGAATTTGAATAGGTGGCTAGATGGACCATTGCCATTTAAGAATGTACATCAGGGATCATTGTACCTCGGCTATTACATGGTGCCTTAAACAGAACTGAAGCTAAGACTTAGTAATTTTTGTTATTCTTAACTCTTAAATTAATTCAACAAGGTGTGCCTGTCATTTTCAAATTCCCTAAGAAGTAAGGACAGGTTACACAGCCTTCAAAAGAATAAAAGGATTTTTTTATTATTAAATGATTTTAATATCCCTCTTAGAATGACAATAGACGTATTTTTTCTCGTTTCTAGCTGGATTTCACTTTAATAGAAATAAAATTTGCTTGGGAATTTGGAAAGCAAAACTAGCTTTAATACCAACTTCAAATGTCAAAAATAGATTGACCATAGTCCCAAGCATGATTATATATTTTCTAAACCCTTGCCTACTTTTAATTTTAAAAACTAAAAAGAAATAAATGAGCAGGTACATAATGCAGTGCATGTTTTCAATTTCTATATTTTGTGGTGTATCAGCCAGATAGTACATTTTAATGGTTAAATAATATCAGTTTATAGAGACCATATTAATTGACATTAAAGAACTCAAGTTTTTCTTCACGAACGTTTCATTATGCAGACACATGAAGGAAATTAAGGGGAAAAAAAGCCAAAAAGTGAATGAGAACACAAAAATATCAACTTTACAGGAAAGACTGTTTAAAACAATTAGGATTCTTTTATTCTGGTTTATCTAGTCTGTCTGAAAATGACTTTGAAGTCATACATACCAAATGGGAGAAGAGCATATAAAATGGAAATATATTTATAGCAAACAGGTTTGTTGCTAGAGTTTACATATGCTCCAAATACACCTGCACATAAACTAAAATGTCCTAACATTATTGGTGCACAAAAATAAATTATAATTCCTTTGCAGAATTGTGAACCTATCCAGCTCATTCTGTGTAGGCGTAATTCCTACTAATGTCAGTAGATGGCTTTTGCCTCAGTAAAAAGTAAAAGTGAGGTTTATTCATTATTTCTTAACTCATAAATGCACTGAATCTCATTATAGATTTTGTTGTCACATATATCGCTCAGTGTGTCCTGATTTTTCCTTAGAAATCAGCACATCTGTACCCTTCACCAAAAATGCTAAAACTAAGCTGTGATAAATATTTACTCCCCTTCATTGTGCATTATAAGATGTTTACAAGTAAAATAAAGTGAAATAATTCAACATTTTTTTCATTTTCAGCTTTTTTTTAATACTGTAGTAGTTATTTTAATTTTTGTGTTCATTTGTGTTTTCCTATTCTTATTCTTTGGTTTAATGTTGAATTTGTTGTTGATGAGAAAAGAGTACAACTGTAAAAGGTAAAACTAGATTGGTAAATATGATGGGACGTGAGTATCTTTCAATATTTAGCTCTCCACTCCACTCAGTTGTTAACTGTCATAAAGTGAAAACCAAAACTGCACAAAAATCTGAATACAAAAAATGGAATGTATTTCATAGTTTCTAAAAGCAATTAATTATCAAGACAAATTGGAACTTTCACAGGTTCAGAAAACTGACTGGAGTCTCTATTCTTACGCTTAAATTCTAAAGATTTTATCAGATATTTTAGAGCAACTATCTTACTGTGTTGTAAACTTACAGATTTGGGGGTCTTTTGTTTTGTTTTTACTGACATTTCAGTCAAACACTTAGATAAAACATTTTGCACAATCTTGCTGTTTAAAAGCTGGGTTTTAGTAATCGCTGAAGGAGAGAGGGACGAGTACCTCAGTGTGTATTCTGTAACGTGTAGCGTGCGGCTGCACTGCCACACCAGCTCTGAACTCTGCTGTCAGGGCTAGGGAGAGGTGTAGCATGTGTCCACAGGGTAGACATTATGAGAGTTGACATGATTTATGTGTTTTATCTTGAAATGGAATCCAGAATAATTATTTTAGAGGCATTTCCCCCATTAGCACAAAACAGCACAGTGAACAGTGTGGGGGAAGAGGTCTTGTTGAGCTACCTTTTCAAAGCACAGGGCCCAATTTTCAAAAGTTTTATATTTATTCAAGTGTTTTGTTACATTTGCATCTTTCTTGTGGTAAATCAGTTTTAAAACATATTTTTTCTGTTTTTTCAGTTTTTTTCGCTTGTACTGTAGCATGCTCTAAGCACCTTCATTTTTAAAAAGTTTCATTAAAATTTGGAAAATAGATGTTAAATTATTTGCCTGTAAAATAATGATTTACAGCATTACTGCCTTTAGTTAAAAAAAAAAATAATGTTCTGTCATTCAGGAATGCATAGGAATATATACAAATTTCATTTAAAGCGAGGTATTTTTAAATATCTGAAACAC
>WBND01000291.1:1094408-1125608 GCA_013398595.1 Tychaedon coryphoeus | reverse complement strand
GAAAAGTACCATGTTTTCTTGTGATTTTTTACAATTTGAACAATTACATCAGAAGTGCTGCAGGAAGGAAATGCTAGCTGTCTGCATCAGAGCTCATTTTGATTGCTGTGCCACAGCAGCTTCCTCCTCCTACAGCATTAAGAGAGTAGGTGAAGACTAACCATGCAGCTTTTGTGAAGTCTCAGGGCAGTGTAACCTTCCCTTTTAAAAAGCACTAATTGTTTGCAAAATGTGTGGTGTACAAAGTGATCCATTCAGTAATTGTATTGGCTGAACTAAAATCTTGCAGTAAGACTGATATGAAACCTGCACTTTAAATGAGACTATTTGAACTGAACCTGCTATATAATTGACTTTTATGAACAGAATGGATCATTACAGACATCTAGCCTGAATAATGACATGGCAGGTGAGATTGCCAATTGCTGTATTTCACATATGATCCAGAAGACGTCTGTTTAACCTTTCTCTGGTCATTCCCCTAAAGCAAGCTGGAGCAGCAGCACTACAGGTTGTATATATGCTTAATCAATAAAAAAGAATATTTATCGCCAGAGACTGATCCCTGTCCTTATTTCTTTCTATCTGCCTCTGTATGGTCTATCTGTGGGTATCCAGAGGACGTATTTAAGATTACTTTAAATGCAGATGCACCTTCAAGTGTGGTATGTATGCTCAGTCCCCCTCTGTCCATTGGAGGAGGGGTGCTCTAAACCTGTACTCCTGCACTTTTGCCTCTATCCATGGTACGTTAGATGATGGGTGATGTGTCCCTCCAGGGCTGTGCCTGCATCCCTTTGGGTGCTTTGCAACTGCAGCTGCTCAGGCTGACTGAAGCAGGTGTTAGAGCCCAGCTCAGTATCCTGGTGTGTGGTTTGCCTTCCAGCCCCAGACACAGCGATATCAAAGCAGAGATACTGGGGAGCTGTTTCTCAGCAACACCCCATCTTTCCCACTTACACTCTGCTTTCCATGGATATATTTATGTGGTATTTCATAGTAGATGTGAACTCACTCTGCCCACATACTGAGCCCACTTGGAGTGAGTCAGCTCCATCAAACAAGCTGAGTAGCTCTGGTTAACATGCTACAAAGCCTGAGAGGTTAGGAGGGAAAGGTTAGCAGCTCTGCTCAGTGCCAAGAGAGGGCTTGTGGTAACAGAGGGAATATGTGTCCTCCTGCCCATTTGTAGACATCCCCAAGGGAAAACAAAATTAAAAATGCAGAAATTTCCTTTCTGAAAACTTCCATGCTCTAGTTCCCCTCTACCTTCTCTACTTATCTGCACTGCATCTCATACTTGTAGGAGTTTGTGTGTGCCAATAAAGCTTGTGACCAAAGTTGTTCCTGGCCCACCCTCATCTCAAACATTCTGCTGAGTCCCTTGTCTCTAAGTCTCTAAGTCTCTAAGTCCCGTGTGATAGAACAGAGCTGCTTTCTGTGTGCAGGACCTGCTGTGACAAGGTGATTTTTTTAAATACCAAGGAAGGGTGAGAGCTGGGCTACCTTGCTGCTGTGCCACAGAGCCCACTGCTGGGATGTAGCTGTGCGTGCTGATCAGAGCTCTCTTCCCGGGATATTGCTAATGGCAACCCTTGACCTGCCTTTGTCTAATAGATTTCAAGTGTCTCCAAGCTGTATCTCATTCAGCTCCAGAAAAATATGACTTCTAGACTATGCCATTTGCAAATGTAACCTCAAAAAGCAGTAATAGCCTTGCTGTGCCCATATCAAGGAATAAAATTTATCATAAAACTTTTGTTTATAGTGTGGATTTTCAATTTTTAGACTGCTTTCTTATTAGCTGATATATTATTGTACTGCAATTTCCATATCAGCTGCACCTCAGTCAAAAGTTTTGGTGTCTCTAAGCTTTTGTATACCAAAGGGAGAAAATAATTCCTCGGCCTCATGCTTTATCTGTGCTGTCTCTCACTGGAGACATCTCAGGGTAAAGAATCACTTTTATTTCATGCATTAAACAAGTCTGGAGACATAGCGTTGTCTTATAAGAATTTCTGATGATTCTTTTTGAATGCCTTTTCTTCAAATGTTCCAAATTCTTGAAGCAAATAGTTTTTGACTTCTAAAATAAGTTCTTGTTTCCTATCAACATTTCAAAACAAGAGAACAACTTGGGTTTTTCTTGTGCCATTTTTTGGTTTAAAAACCCTGAGATGACATTCAAGAGAAAACAAAAATGTTCTGTTTTAAAAACAGAGTAAAAAAAAGAAGCTTTTATTTTGACATCTCCTGGGAGTGAAAATCAAACTTTGTCTTGTTAAATCATTTTTTACAACAGAATCACTTTTTCCACTTTTGCCACAGTACCACCTTTTTTTTTGTTTTCTTTAAGTGGAAGAAGGTGCTGGCATTATGGTGAATATATTGAATCCATAGGGACTGAAAGTGTCCATAAAGTTGGCTGAGGGAATGGGGTGCTGCTGACCAGAGCAGGATGTCCATCTCTGCTATTCCATGCAACAGTAAATGAAGCAATTGCTGCCTCCTGTGTCTTTGAGAGTCACAGTCAGAGGCTAAGGATATGCCAGGTCCTGCACAGACCAGTGCAATGGGATAGTCCCTTAATGACAGAGCTCACAACATGCACAAAGGACAAGGCACAACTCAGAGGTGCAAACAGACAGAAGAAAGACCAAGCACTTGTGCACTGAGACTGCAGTAGTCTACCCCCTAATGAAGAGTATGGAAGGACTTGCCTGAGTGCCAAAAATGTGTACGAGAGATTGGTATAATGAACATTTTGGAGTGATACATGAGTTCCTTAACAATGATTTGGGGTTAAACAGTGGAGGGCCTTCACAACAGAAACCAGTTGATCTGAAGTGAAAAGAGCAAAGCAGCAGCAGAAGGGTATGAACAGAGAAGAACACTTGGAGTAAGAAGAACATTGAGTTAATGTGGTGGTGGTTGCAGCAGTATTCTGAGCTGTGCAGTTATTTATGATAGCTGGAGAAAACAGGTCTTGTAATGATGACATCACTAGAACTGGCAATCTGGATCTAGCTCTAGACTAATATGCAAATTGTCAAACAAATACTGGACTTTAGAGAGGCAAGAGACTGATATCCTACAATCTGTTGTGTATCTTCAGAAAATTATTTCTAATTTTTTTATTCTAAAACCAGGGTCTTTGGAACCCCATTATTGTAATAAACTCTGCCCATTGGTGCAGAATTTAGGAATGAGATGAGGACTGAGGCCCTATTGCATTAGCTGCTGCATGGGTATAAAGCTCTAAGGAGATCTTTAATGACAACTTCTGTTCCCTGTTGCTATTTAACTTTTCTTAGGGAAATTGTTGGGTTGGGGTGTGGAAATCCCGAGTTATAGAAGTATGAAATAAATGAGAAGAAAGCTGAGATATCCAAAGGACAGAAGCAGGGAGAACAGCTGAAGACACTGCATGCCTCTAGAGATTAAATGTCTAAAACATCCAGCAGAGAGGAAGGAGTTCCTTCTCAGAGCACAGAAAACACCCAGTGATCTCAAGTGGGACTGTGGGCTTGTGCTTTCATGGCCTGTGCAGCTGCTCCTTACAGCTTGTGTGGGTTGACTCCTCCCTTGTTATTCCCTTGTGCTGACTGTAGAGCATATGTGAATAGTAAAGAGATTTGCAATTAAGAGAAATGCTTCAGAGAGCTAAAAAAGCTCTTGCTTTTGCTGAATTTATATTTTGTTGCATTTTTTCTTTTTTTTTTAAAGCCATTAAATTAACAATTAATAATTTTCAGGGTGGTCACCTGCTTTTACCAAGCACTGGGATTTGATCCCTACATCTTCTAGCAAATATGGAGGCAAGGAGCCTGATTAATCATTGCTAAGAAAGCTGTTGCCTGTGTGCCTTCATACATCTGCACACATCTGCACTACTGAGAGGGGATGACCTAATAAACAATGGAAGTGTTTATAAGCCAATGCTTTTTCTTTCACCTGAGTGACCTCAAGTGCACCTCTGCTTCATCTATCCTCCCCTCCTTTTGTGCATCAGGTCTGGGCAGGGAAGGTGAGGGACAGCAGATGGTAGGCTGACTGTTGCTCAGTTTAGAAAGCAACTCCTAACATTTGGCTCACACCTGTCAGCAGACTCCGTATACACTTGTTTATCCTCCTCTGTACCATATGTTTCCATGCAAAATCCGTTCCAATGATCTATTGCCTTATTGCTATCAGTCCTATTATGGTTGTAACTGAGCATTTCACAGTCATTAATGCATTTACCCTGACAGCATCCCTGCTGCGTAGGCATCTAATATCACCCACTGTGCAGATGGGTTAGCTCAAGCTCAGATCCACAGCTCCTCCATCCTCAAATCCTCCTTGAAATCCATGGGAAGGAAACACATCTCCAGGGGATGAAAGTTTGGGAGAGAAAGCTGCCTGTTGGGTTTCACCCAAGGAATTTGTGGTGGAGTGAGGAAATTCCTCTGTGGGATTCTACTTGGATGCTTAAAGTGCTGGACCATTCTTGATTTCCTGACACGGAGGTGCTCCCTGCCTCTGCAAACCCAGCAGAACTGTGGTTGTTGTTGTCATCAGAAGATACAGTCAAAAAGTTAGTTAGAAGCCCGTTGGCCCGATGTAGTGATAGCAGTCAGCTCAAAAGTATTCTGCCCAAATGAGAAAAGTTGACAAGGACCAAAAAATGTGCTTCTGCTGCTCTGGAGACTGTCTCCCACTTCCTCTATTCTTTGTATTACTGGAGAAGAATTCCTTCACAGCCCTTCAATTCTACACAGGAGAGGAACAGGGTTTTCTAAATTGTACTGTATGTACCTATCAGTCACCTGCTTATTAATTATAACTAAAAGCATGATTAATCTGTCACAGATAGGGCTGCTAAGTAACCCGAATCAGGCTAATGCATTTCTGTCACCTACACAAAAGGCAGCATTATTCTCAGATTTTACATCTGTGTATACTAAGGCCCACATCCAAGCAGCTGCAGAGCACTGGTGATGGCTTTCTGCCACAGGTGGGATGAGGTTGCATCATGCATATCTCTATTGCCCCCACAGAGCCTGTGCAGTGGTTTATTTCTTCAGCATTAGCACAGTTTAATGAGATTATCTTTTGCAAATAATTTTTAAATTATTTAAAAATTGATAATAACTACAGTTATGAGAATTATTTTGAGGGACTCATAATGACTACAACTGAAATTCCTCTGTGGAAAGGGTCAGCATGAAGACCAAGGTGCTAATTAAGCTCTGCAATGAGTAGGAGCTAAGAGGTGCATGGGTCTCCTGCAAGTGTCAATGTCTAAGGAAAACATTCTTTTGATATGGCACAACATATTTTTTTTTTCTCTTCTGTGTTCCTTTTCTCTGACTCTTCAATTGATCCATTTTTTTTAATAGCCTAGATGTTGGAAAGTTTTCCAGTCACCAACTTGAGATTAGTAACCACACTTGAAACCCTCATACATCCATCCCGTGAAATAGTCAATGCACAGATATGCTAAATCACAGCTAAGCTACACTGTGTAACTTTTAAAATGTCCTCAAGAAAAGCTTTTCACATAAAAGATATTCAAAACTGACACCTCCAGGAAACTAATTATACCCTACAATATGAGGAGCAGAAGACATGTAGGTCAGCCAGTGAAGGAACCATTCCACTGATGTCTGGGTGACCTGCTAAGATTTGATGCCCTGTTTCTGGATGGGTAAAATATGAGAAATATAATAATAGTGCTCATTAAGCATATAATCTATTTATTTTTTATATTTTTAAATTTTTTTAAATTAGATATGAACAGTATTATTTTTTTCAGTCCTCTTATATTTTAAATATATATGAAGAGAAAAAGCCTAGCTTCAATTTTGTCTTTTTACAGCTATTAGCTTTTTGGTTAAATAAGATAAAGTTTTATGTAAGAGTTTTGGTGTGAACTGCCTGAGAGTGCAAGATGATGCTTGCAAGTTGCAATCTGCATTCCTCCTGTGCTGCATGCCTCAGTGGCCCAAAGGAAGAAACCATTTTGGTCTTCATCTCAACAGTCACCTTTCTGCATGCAGGCAGAGTATCAGAGAGTAGTTTCCTGATCATGAAATTTATGGATGTTTGTACAGGGTAATAGTTTTGTTTTGTTTTGTTTTTTTTTTTTTTTATGTCCTAAGCAATGCAGTAGTGAAGTGACATTCAGTGGAGAAAAAGTAGAAGATGGATAAGAAAATAGAAACTGCTCCAGAACAAGTGTTGTTTGTGTGGATTTTATGTGGCTTTTACAGTTCTTTGCTTAGCTTTTTTTTTTTTTTTTAATTGCCCTTTAGTCATCACAATTTGGTGTAAATGCAGTCCAGAGTAAATTGTTTGTAGCCATTCACATGTACTACAGTGACACAGAAACGAAATCTTGGAATGCTGCCCTTAATGTAGCAACTTCACCAGTTTCCTGCAAAACTGTGCTCTCCTACCCTTTCTTATTAATAAACATGATATCCTTCTGTTTGCTCTCCTTTCATTCTGCACAGCTGTACTCTTTTATCAAAAGAAAGTCATAATTTTGTTTGTCACATTTAAATACAGATTTTTTTCTTTGTTTATGAATAGCAGGCTTAGATTTTCCTTATGGATTAGAAATTTAAACAGCCTTGACATTTAGAATGTAAAGGAATTGCTCCAAAAGATTATAGTCATGTTAAAATGAGTCATTCACTTTTGATCCAAACTTCCTGACATACACATCCATATATATTAATCATTATGACATCACTGAAGAACTATTTTTGCCTTTTTAATAAAAGCTGAGTGCATTTGTCAACTCATCAAATTATATTTAATCCAGTGAACATACAGACCAGTTAGGAAAGACATGTGCTTTCAAATAACAGCACAGCTCCTTTCTACATGTCTGAAAATGTTGTGGGTGCAAAACCGTGTAAAATGTTTGCACTCTTTGAAATGCAGGTGAAAAGCCCACTGTAAAAAATAAAAAATAAAAACAATAATGAATTCCTTTTGCTGAGGAAAATGAAACTTACCTGTCAACAAATGCATGGTGTAATACAAAGATAGGATCATTTGCAGAGCCCTGTACTTGGGACATGGAGCCGTTCATGTAGATGTGCAGCGCGTTATGCAAACCGCTTTGCGCTGGGTTTGATATCGCAGTCTGCGGATCAGCAAAGCCTGTAGACTCGAGAGAAAATCATATGCTGATATGACAATGTGTATAATTCCTTTCCCAGTAACAGTGAAGATCAAAGTACTTGCTTTCCCTTCATTTACATTCAGTTTTTTAGACAAGAGCTTAGGAAAACTTGTAAAGGAGTGCTAACATATTTCAAAGGCATAGCAAAGATGAAATTAAAATAAGCTAAATTAAAACTCCTGCCATGTAGCTAATGCAGCATGTCAGCAAATGTACTGCTTAATTGCTTTGTATTTTTAAATGTCTTTGTCCATTTTGTCTAGCTGGTAAAATGCAACATAATCCCTACAGACATTTATGTGTGGACATTTATTTATCATAAATTGAGAAAACTTATTCACTTTATTTTCATTTTTAATCTTACTTACAGGCTCCTAAGATAAAGCAGGATACTTTATCTCATCATATACTCATATATTAATGTTTGTCTCTAAAGAACACTATTTTATTTATAGGAGCCAACACAATACAAGCTATAATCTCTACAGAAGGATTTGGTGAGTAATCAATAATCTTTTACAGACAGATTTTCAGGATGGAAGTTTGCTGTTATTTTGGAGGACACTTAAAAGATGGGCTTTAGGAAGAGCTTAAAGACCAACTCCCAAGCAGGAAATACTGGAAGATGAGTTTCTGCATTAGTTTTTATCTTGGTAGCCTGTCTATATTTAACTCTGATATTATAGCCCTAATCATCATCCCATCAGCCGTACTTCCAGCGTATTTCAAGGACTCCTAGTAAAAGCCAACTCAACCATCTGATTCTTTTCTGGGATTTTCCCAGAGAATAGAAGGAGAAAGCTGTGCTGTCCTAGTCTGTTTCTGAACCTGATGCTAGTTCTGATATTAGACCCATGCCACAAAATCTCTCATATCTGTCTCTTTTATTTGGTTACTGAAGATATCTTCTTCTCACAATTTCTGTAAGCTGTAGGAAGCATAGTACAGACGTAAAAACATCTTCCCAATTTAACCATCAAATTTAAAAAAGCCATGAAGAATATGATCATTGTGTTGATTCTCAGTGTTTCCCAAATATTGTTGCAGTTTAGCATGTCTACAAGGTGAAGAAAATAAAGATATTAGCTTTTATCCATGGGAAATTCCTAATGTACTTTGAACACCTGCTTTATTTACTTATTTGAATCAAGAACTAGCATTTTAATGAGAATCAGTAATATACTTTTTGAAGTGAATCTCCCAACCGTCTTGCTATTTGATGCCTGTGGCTCACACCGCAGGGCAATGTCTGACTTTGCAAGCTGGTTTCCTTTTGTAGAAAATCTGAAATGTGCCAACTATCAGTGGGTGTTCAGTTCAGGGAACTGAACTACAGCTGGTATGAAAAAAATCCCTTCCCTGTGAAAACCCTAATATGTCAGATGGAATTTGGGTCCACAGTTTCAGCTGTTTTGTTCTGGATTTGCTCCTCTCTGAGTCACACAAGGTATTAATTGAGATGCAGCTACAGTTGCCTTATGAGTAGGATTGTACTCTGAACTTGAAAACCTGAGTTTTACACTCAGATGGTACTCTGATCTTTTATGTGACATTATTGCACTGCTTTGTCACTCTAAATTCCCTCATTGGGCTTTTTGTTGTCAGTCAACCTCTTCAAACAAGTGGAGAGCATCTGGCATAAACCCACTGGTATTTATAATAAGATAGCACCCAAGAACCAAAATACTATAATAACCATCCATCTTTCTGAGTCTATAGTATGACAAAGTTTCTGAGAAATTCAGGGGAAGTCAGAGTTGAAATCATAATTAGGACATTTGGAGAAGGTAGAGTTGGCTTACTATGAACATTGTAAGTCTTTAAAGTGAAGTCTGGATTTAGGAAACAAAGAAGAACACATCAACATCTACAGATTTTAAGTGTATCAGACAAGGACCAGGATTCTGGAGGAATCTGCTTGGTGACATAAAGACCAAAGGAGAGAAGTTCTTGAAGTGAATATTCAGCTCACAGAAATCTGCATGATGGTGAATACTATGTTTCCTAGCTATCAAATCAGGGGAAAAAGCAGAGTAAAATATTACTTATGAAGAATGATGTATATTGACAGTCTGTCCAGAACTCAGTGGAAGCAGTGGCAACAATTTTGGCTTTCTTGCTGCTGGCCACAGCATGTGGTTACTGGAATGAGTCAATTTAGGACACTTCTGTGATCATTAACTGGATATCATATATCTGCATATCATTCTGAAGCAATTCTTCCACTTATATTCTACTGCATTAAGTATGTGAGTATGTTTAAAGGAAGAAAAACTTTTTCCAGGGTCTGGATAGACAGCTAGATGTTTGATATCAGACTTTGGATGCTTCTTGCATTTCCTAATGCATTGCAAACACTTGATCTAATCATTCATAAAAATGCACAGAATACTCTTTTTGGCTCTGGACTGCTTTTCATGGAACATCTGCACATAAGCAATTTATCTTAATCATCAAAATCTCTGTACTGGAACAGCTTTAGCCACCCACCCTTCTGCTCCAGATAACTGGAATGCATCCAGTCAGTGTCAAAGGTGATGTCATATTTAACCCCACACGTGAGAAGTTCTAATATTTGATCTCTTGTTATGAAAACTCCGTATAAATTTTTAAGTTAGCGGGAATAAAGCCATGATGTGTTGCCACTGTATCTTATTAGCTTGGGTCTTACTCTTTTCTCTCAGACTTTTTAAAAGACTTCAATACAATCAGCTATGCAGGATCACATACTAGAGTGGAGTCGCCCAAAAAAGCACATGTGAAAACTTCACTATTTTTTCAGAGTGCAGGAAACTTTGCTGAGGTAGCTGCAGTAAAATCACCTCCAAAGCAGATGTGAGACTACAGACACAAGCAGTGAGCTGAAATAAGAGTCCCTCATCTCTATATAGGGGAACTCTTGTTCCTCCAGCTGCCTTGCCCCATGCTGTGCCTTCCTCTCCGCTGCACTGACTTTACCTCGTCAGTCCTTTTGTGAACTCATTTCACTGACTATCCTGGCAGTAAACCACCCTGGAGTGTGGGACGTCAGGTTTTCTTTCCAGGCCACTAAAATGCAGAATCTCACGTAAGGATATGATGAGAACAAGTGACAGTACCAAAAAAGGAGAGAGAGTGACAGACAAATGGATGGAGGAGACTGCAGTGAGCTCTTAAATCATCTTGGCCAGTATAGAAAGCTTTAACATTGAGACATTCTTATAAGCCCTTGGTTGATTATGGTGCATCAGAAATAGCTATCAGGGTGTACATAACTGAAGTGAAGTTTATCCAGTGATTTGGATGAGAGAAAAATCACAATTTTAGGGCTTCATAAACCTCATTCTGCTCTTGCTCATAACAGGATCAGCAACAGTGATTTGGTGGATTTGAAGTAGCTTTATTGGGCCAGGCTGAATTAAATCAGGTGGGAATTTAGACCAAAGTTTATTATAAGAGAAACTAATGGTGCGGCTCAAAATTAAGACTGCCTGACAGTTTTTAGGATGGTATATAGGTGGTTCTCATTGAGCATGCAATTAGGTCAGGTGTATGTCTTTTAATAGAGTACTTGATTATATTAACTGTGGATTTTTCAATCTACTAACAGAGACCATAGAAGTCCAAGCACGATCAGTCAAGTGCAGAACTTTATGTGCTGAAAGCAGGTAATGTTTTCCTCAGTTGCTCATTTGCCACTGACTGAAGTGCTGTAACTACACTTAGCAGCAGGTATGCAGAGCTTGGAGAGCATTAGCACTGCAAAGTGCTATAGAAATGGAGGATCCATTCCAGCAATCTTGCCTGCTTTAATTATCTTGGGGAACTGCTTAGCATCTCTGGCATCATTTAGATATCCGTTACAGTTTTGCAAGTGGGTTTCTGAACTTCAAAACAGTATTTCAAAATAAATTCTAGTGTTGTGTGACTTTCTAGGCAAGTGGTAAAGACAGCTGGTATTTTAAAGGTCAAATTCTACTTGTATGTTGCATGTAGAGGGGATTGATTGCACCCCCAGTCAATTTGCTGAAAACACTGAGCTGGATGGTTGATCTGCTGGAGGGCAGAATCAGTGAGGCTGGAAATGACCTTTGAGATCATCCAGTCCAACCTATGACCAAACATTCCGTGCCTACTTGACCATGACACTAAGTGCCATGTCCAGTCTTTCCTCAAACACTTCCAGGGATGGTGACTCCACCACCTCCCTGGGCAGCAGTGTCTAATCACACTTTCTGTGAAGAAATTCCTCCTAATGTCCAACCTAAACCTCTCCTGACACAGCTTGGAGCTATGTCCTTTCATATAGCTGCAAGTTACTGGGGAGAGGAGACCAACCCCACCTGGCTACAATCTCCTTTCAGACAGTGATAAGGTCTTGCATGAGCCTCCTTTTCCTCAGCCTAAGCAACCTCAGCTCCCTTAGCAGCTCCTCAAAAGACATGTGCTATCCCTATTGCCCTCCTCTGGACTGGAAGAAGGCTCTGCAGAGGGATCTCGACAGGCTGGACTGATGGGCTGAGCAAAACTTAGGTTCAACCAGGTGAAGTGGTGGTTCACAGGATGTGTGCCACAGGTTTGGGGAAAGGTGGCTGGAAAGCTGCCCACTGGAAGAAGACCTATTGGTTGATAGCAGGTGGACATGATCCAGGGTGTGCCCAGGTGGCCAAGAAGGCCAGTGGCATCCTGGCCTGGGTCAGCAGTGGTGTGGCCAGCAGGAGCAGGGCAGGGATTGCCCCCCTGCACTGGGCACTGCTGAGGCCACAGCTCCAATCCTGTGCTCAGTTCTGGCCCCTCACTGCAAGAAAGACACTGAGGGGCTGGAGTGAGTCCAGAGAAGGGACACAGAGCTGGGGAGGGGTCTGTAGCACAAATCTGATGGGGAGTGGCTGAGGGAACTGGGAGTGTTTATCCTGGAGAAAAGGAGGCTCAGGAGGAGCCTCATTACTCTGACTTGAGCTGCTTGAAAGGAGACTGCAGCAAGATGGGGTCAGTCCCCTCTCACAGGCGACAAGCAACAGAAGAGGAAGTTACCTCAAGTTGCCACAGGGGAAGTTTAAAGGAGATTTTAGGAAAAATTTCTTCATGAAAAGCGTGGCTGGGCATTGCAACAGGCTGTTGAGATAAATGGTAGGAACCCCATGACTGGAAGTGTTCATAAAACATTTGGATATGGTACCTGGAAATATGGTTTAATAGTGAAAATGGCTGGTTAATAGTTGGACTTGGAGACCTTAGAACTCTTTTCCAGTCTTAATGTTTCTGTGATTCTGTGGTTTAGTGATGGACGTGACAGTGTTGGATTTATGATTGGACTCAAAGACCTTAAATGTCTTTTCCAGTCTAAATGATTCTATGATTCTCTGAGTCCAACTTTTTCCCCATTCTCCGAGTATGATTTTTCTTTAATAAAGTTTTCACAATTTAGAGAAGTTCAGGTATGATAGATGCATCTGCTTTAAAACAGGAGAACTATAAGAATTTTCAGGCCATTTTTTTTGAAGTTAGTGGTGTTCTTTTGGCTTATATTTGTGCAGCATTTATGCCATTGGCAAATTCACAAGAAATTTTTCAGGGTTAAATCTTACATGCTTACTCAGGTGGTGTTATTGCTGTAATCTCTCTAGAGTGAGCTAGCTGCAAGATCCATAGAATTTGACCTATGTGACTGGAGTAAATGAAAGTCTGTGATCATCTAATTTAGACCATTTCACGATCTACTTATTTTTCTTTACAGTTTGTCTTGTATAGTTTCAATGTGATTCATGCTGAGTAGTCTTTCTAGTTCTCTAGCAATAGTTCCTTGCAACTTGATGACATTTTCTCAGTGTGCAGAATAAATTTACCTAGAGGTGGAGGTTCAAGCTGGGTGGGGAATGTTGGCTGTAGCCTGAAACTTTTTCAATTAGAAGTTTTCTGTTGGCTAGCTTCATTTTTAGAAACCATTTTTTTCTACAGCTTATGAATTGCCGTGAAAATACTGAGAAAAGTATTCCAGATGAAAATTCCTCATTTCAGAAAAAAAGGGAAAATGTCCTATTGAAATGAAATTACATTTTGAAATGTTTGATGTTTTATTCTATTATTTCTTGACAAAATGGCAGTAACAATACATAATTGTGACAGACAATGGAATGCTACGACATGGTTTGGCTTGATAGCATTTGTCATGAGTTAATTCATGAATAATGAAAGTGATACAGGGTTTTAGAATTTTTTACGTGTTCTTCTGTGACTTTGTACAAAACTTAGAAGGCCCTGATTTTCATTTGAAGTTGCTGTGAATAAACTAATTTAAACTGTGGAATCTGCTCATAACAAAAAAGAAAATCTAAATTTTTCAGCTGTCTCTTATTCTTAGGAAGCAGCATTCAAGGTGTCACACACCAAAACTGAACTGAAAAAAGAAGCCAAATGACTTAATTTGCAGTCAGCTAATCCATATCTGATCTTTCTGATGCCTTTAAACTAGGCTGATTTTCTGTTCTCTTGTATCCATGAAGTTTCTAATGAAGTCAGCAGTGTTCCCCAGCTAGGACCACGAATCAACAAATCCTATTTAAAATAATTGCTTCCAGGGGCAAAGTGTAAACTGCTCTTAACCTGCTGTTTTTCATTCATAACAGAATCTTGTCTGTCAGATTGAGAGGGCAATTCATGGGCACAGCCCCATGGGAGTGTTTTATTGAACTATATTGACCTTTACATTCTGGCTGTTGTGGTACAAATTCTTCAGTGACATAATTTCTGTCTCTCCAAGCAGTACTTTATGTTAGTCAAACAGAAATGTCAGCCTGCCCTGTTGTCATCTACTCATAATGATGCTGATACTTGCCCCTTTGAAGGATAAAAGTTTTAGCCTTTGTTCCAGTGCACTGAAGAATGAAAAAGCATAAAGTTTTGCCCAGAAGGGGATGTTCTATGTGACCACAAGTATTTTTCATTACAGAATTGAAACTGAGGTGTAAATCTCACATTTGTGTAAATCAGGAACTGCTCAATTACAGTCACCGGCTTGGTTCTGATCACCTTTCATAAACTTAGAGTAACTCCATAAAAGTCAATGAACTTTGGATTTCCTTGGGATCTAAAAGGAATTAGAATTTGACCTTAGGTGTATTGGCACAAAATTGTGCAAATAAGTAAAGCAGACATGAAAAATGTTTTGCTTTGAAAAAGAACAAAATGTTAGGATCTACAGAGGGTTAACAAGTCTGTCAGAACACAGTCAAGAGGAAGTAGGCACAGACACAGTAAATGCAAGTAGCCAATCAAAGCTTGGCATTTTGACACAACAGAAAACTAAGCTAGCCATTTTTAAAGAAAGGAGTTAATGCAATTATAAGGGACTTTTTCAGTAAAATTTCTTAAAAGCTTTCCACCATCTTTTTCAACATTAGCCACGAATTTTTGACTTCACATTGGAGTTCAGTATCTTGTTAGCTAAATAAGTTGGCAGAAATGTTTGTGGTCCTGTGGTGTAAAGTTGTGTTGAAATAATTCAGGTTAAAAAACAAAACAAAAAAAACACCCACAGGCTGTACTTTTGCTTTTGTTTACAGTACCAGTAGCATGATAGTTGACCCTCAGTAATTCATTACTTGTTTACTTCAATTCCTTTTTTTCTACTCCTACTGCTCCAACCTCTGCATCTATTCACACACTTTATGGAGTAAAATGTAGGCTAACCTGTACTCAGTTATGTCACCTTTTTCTTTCCAGTACTTCATGTAGATTCTGTTTTCAAGGACAGAAAGCACAGTTATGTTTGGAGATGCAGACAATTATTGTCTGGATTCTTTCTAGGCTGCAATGGACCAATTCTGGATTTCTGACTATTTTTAAAAAAGAAAATGGTCCACTTTTCCCAAAAAAGCTTTATGGCATTCCACACTGCATTAAGACTAAGACTGAACATATTAAACCTTAGAATCATAGAATGGTTAAGGTTGGAAGGGACCTTAAAGATCTTCTTGTTCCAACCCCTCTGCCATGGGCAGGGATGCCACTCATCAGATCCAGTTGCTCAGGGCCCAAACTAACCTGGCCTTGAACACTTTCAGGGATGAGGCAGCTTCTCTGGGCAACCCGTTCAAGTGCCTCAGCATCCTCTGAGTAAAGAATTTATTCCTAATATCTGATCTAAACCTTAATTCTTTCATGTGAAACCATTGCCCCTTGTCCTCGCAACACCTACCCATATAAAAAGTCCCTCTCCCTTCTTTTTATAAAGACATACTGGGTGGCCTCAATAAGTCTCCCCTGGAGCCTTCTCTTCTACAGGCTGAACAACCCCAGCTCTCTCAGCCTGTATTCATAGGAGAGTTGCTTCCTCCCTCTTATCTTTATGGCTCTTTTCTTATCCTCACTCCTATTCTATTTTGTATTGTTGTGCCCTTATGCAGTTCTTGTAAACCAAAAGCTCTGGGAGATTGAAAGTAGATTCAGCTGATATATGATATCGTAGAAATATTGTTATTGATAAATTTACAATGTGTTATCTTTGCTTATTAACAATTCTACAATATTCAAAAGAGTTTAGTAGACAGTAAAGAATTTCTTTTAGTAAAGAACTTTTGCTTACTAGCCAATTAGGAAAATTCAAAAGAGGTTAAATAGCTAGATAACTAAGATAAACAACAAAATTCTTTCAGAAATTATACTAAGTGTCATTTCTGGAGGATAACAATCCATATTCCTTAGAGTTTGGGAAAAGTCTTCTATGGAGTTCACAGTGGAATGATGTAGACATAATGTGTCAGCTGGCAATACCCTCTTTCAGCCTTGTTATCCAGCCTGGACCCTGGAAGACAGTGAATTCCAGGGCAAACATGTACCCTCCATGGCTACATGGCTACATATGGTTCAGCACAAGCAGGTTATAGGATGTTCTCCTTTTCTGCTGTATTTTTTTGTGCAGTATTTTTTTGCAGTTCCTGGTGCTGACTATAGCAGGAGACAATATCTCCTAACAGACTTAGGGGTCTGACCTAGTCTGTAGTTTCTAGTTTGCTATCAAACACCTTTAATGTGGTCCTGTCTGCTGCTATTCCAGGGGAAAGCATAACTTTTTCTTTCTTTTACAGTTATTCTTCATGAAATCAATTCAAACTGCCCAGAGTTTGAAGACTCTAACCCCAGAGAGAATCAATTTACAGGTGGAAGTGGTGTAACAGAATAAAGAGCATTACCTTCCAAAGTGTTTCGGAAACTGTAATTGGCCATTTTATCCATGGGGCCAGATTCATACTGAGTCAGTGAAAGGCAAAATTCGACATCAGCTGAGGATGGGAGCCTTGGGGTCCTTGACTTATCGTGATTTCCAGGATTTCTCCTTAAAGGCCCCTCGCCTGTGGCACTGCACAAAGCCTGCTGGCTGTTGTACTCTTCAGACCGAGTGCAAATTACCTGTATAAAACACTTTCTATTAGAGGAGTTCAAATTACAAAAAAAAAAAAACAAAAGAAAAAAAAGCAAGCAAACAAACAAACAAGCAAAAACCCAAACAAGCAAACAAACAAACAAAAAAAACCCACACCAGAAGAGGTAGTTTGATAAATTTCTATTAAGAACAAAGAAAACATAGAATGTAATAACTTTGTTTCAAGAGTATATATTATTTTTTACTTTTTATGTGCATGATTTTAATCTCAGATGGTTATTTCATTAAAAACAGCCCTCTGATACAGTGCAAATTTTGAAGTAATACACGGATCTGTATCTGAAATTACCCGTGTGGACTAAGACATCAAATCATTAATGCTCTTGAAAACTCACTGAGGCTAAATTCAGTGTTACCTGCCAGTGCAGCAGGACACAGAGTTAAATCTGCTGCTGAATTTGCTAAATGGAGGATTTTTGGCTTCAGCAGGCTACTGAAAAAAAGCCATAATCACAGATTTTTTTTGCCCCACACAGTAAGAGGGGGAAACCTTGACTTGAAATATGAAAAAAAATTATTATGAAAATATCTGTGTTTTGTCAGGGTAAATGGACACTTTCTTTCTCTATGTTTCAATGATGCCACAAGTATGAAATGGGAAAATTTGCTGCTGTAATTCCTAGAAATGTTGCACAGACGAACTTGTATCACCAACTGAAATACCACAGTGATGGATGTTGTGAAAGGATCTTAAACAGAGGTGGATAAAGATGTAAAGTACTGCCAGAATCTAGCATCATTTACATAAATATTCTGGGTTCACAGACAAAGTTCAATTACAATGGCATAAAAAGCCATTATTTTTCAGATTATCTGCAGAAGCTGCCAGTCCAATTTGAGACTCCTGAAAGAGCAAGGTTGTTCAATGGTGGGTCTATGAGAATGAAGCAGAACAACAGCGGCTCAGAATTCCCAGAAGTTGTTTTGTATCCTTAGCAGGTAATGTTGAGGCTCTGAATCAAACTCAACTGTCTTTTGTTTTGTTTTCCTTCTGAAAAAAACGCCAAAGCAAGTAAAACTCCAAACCACCAGAGACCCCTTTAAAACAAAGGACTCTGCAGTTAGCAAATAATCAATGTGGCTAATGAGAAATTTGGGTAGAGAAAGAATAGGTCTGATTAGTGAGTGAGGCATCATAGGGGAGAAAACACCTAACACTGAAACCTCAACTTCTTTTATCCTTAAGGTACATTTCTATTTCAGGGACCAAAACAATGAACAAGAAGGTGAGTGAAAGCAATCATCTCTGCTTTGAATGAGATGGAAGAGCATGAGAATCTCTGTTGAAGGAAGTGGGTGGTAGATTCATTTCACTTATACCAGCCATGTGGAAACCGTGAGATTGAAGCAACACTTTAGGATGACCTCTGCAGTCAGGAGAGAGGGAAACATCTCCTGAGTGTGATTCAGCTCTCCCAAACCAGATGCCTGGTAGGTGAGATGTACTTACCTCTAGGGGTGCCTAACTCTCTCCATTGACTAAGTCAATGAAATAAAATGAGTAAAAAATCAATGCAGAAACTGTCTCTGGACTGCAGTTAGCAAGGGAAGCAAAATTAAGAGTGTTCAACTTAATGCTTTATTTCTGCATTAGGGTGGGATGAATCACACCCTGGAGGCTCAGATGTGCTTCTGAACTAACTAAAGACAGAGCCAAAGGCAAGTTGATGTGCTGCTGAACTAACTTTTGAACAAGTGGAAGGAGATCAGATGAATCGTTTTGTAAGTGATTTGATGACAAATTTACAGATAATGTTTGATGAAGCTGGTGATATAACACAGAGTCCTTAATAATCTGGAGTTCTTAAATGATAGATTTTCTATGACTATGAATATACTGAAAAAATAGTCTTATCTATTTTGGGGGTATATAAGAAAGCTTATCAGAGCAATTTATCCTTAGTCACTGCTCTGTTAGCTGAAATGTGTCCATGTCTGTTAAAACTACTGAGGTGCCCTTGGAGGCTGTAGATAGTTTTCCAGCAGTGTTGCATGAGCTCATTTCCCCCAGAAGCAGACCAAATGGGACAGGATTGTACATCTAAGAGGAACTCAGGTCAGGAGTGTTTCTTTAAGGGAGTCTCTTCGAAGAATCTGCATCAAAAAAGGAGAGGTTGTGACAGGGAGAGGCCCACAGTTATAAACACAAACCACAGTTTATGCTGGTTTTATGACTGGTTTGTGTTACTGAGTTGATTCTCATTAGAAGGAAAATAGGTGGATGATTCAGGAGAAGTTCTAGTAATTTCTTTGTTTATGAAAGTGTACCATTCTGTGTCCTTACAAGTGCATTAGTGATGAAGGCAAATGTGTCTTGGCTGGTGAAACTCAACCTGATTCTTAGCTGTTGCCTGGCTCAGAAACTACCTATGTGTGGATTTTTTATCTATCTCTCCTATGGGCTCTATCTAGGTTCATATCTCCTGGGTTCTCCATTCTGCCATCTCCTATCTTTCATCGTTTTCCCACTGCCCTGGGGATATATCCCTATTGTGTCTTAAAGTAGAATCACATGCTGTGTTCAAGATACAGTTTTCAGATATTCATACAGGGAATCTTCAAGCATGAGCTTAAATATATCCCTAAACAAAGAAATTTTTCCCCTTTGTTCTGTTTATCCATTTCAGTGGGATATAATGTAATTGTTAATGTCATGAGGCTTATAAATTTTTAGAGTGCTTTTTTTTTCTCAGTCATGTCTCAGTGTAACCCTCATTAGCTGTCTGACTGACCAAATTCATCCTAAACAAAGCCAGATGCTACAAGGAGAACCATGGTCAAGAAATGCCACAACATAAGTGCCAGGAATGAAAACACTTGTCTGTAATCTTCTGCTATTTCTTTTTCTGAACTAAAAATTAAGGCCTGGTCATAAAATGAATGAGAATGCTTTTCCAGAAAGGTTTAACTTCAGTGATCTTAATTATGGCTCTATCATGAAACTATAATTTGCAGTTTTTAACAGTCATGAAATGTGTAAGTGATACTAAAACACAGATCAGCCAAATGGTTCTTTCTGGATGTAATCTGCATAAAGCATACATAAAATGGGTCACATCATTGCCTTCTTTTCCTTTGACAGGAATACTTTCTACTCAAAACGTGTCGGTCTAAAACATGATATTTTATTCCCTTTTAGAACAGTCCTGAGAAAGTTTCTTCAGTTCACCCTGGACTAATCTTAAAATTCCAGCTACACCTGCTTATGTGAATTCCCCAGTTACAGGGCAATTGTTAGGAAGATACTCTGAGGAAAAGCTTATGTAAGTAATGAGCAGAGCAAATACCAGTAGATGGCAGTCCAGAATATGCAGCATCGCTTCTGGGCCTTGTAGCACCCAGCAAAACATATCCCTCTGTGCACTGCAGTTGAGATCTTGAGCACAGCTCTTCAGAGTGTTTCTTAGAAAACAAATTGTAGAGGCTACTGTCTCACACCTTTGGCAAATAGGAAAACCTTTTGTCTTTTACTTTGCAACTGCTTGCACAGACCAGCCCCTGTGCCAAAATAAAGGGAACTGCATGACAGAAGATTTCAGTGATGTTCAGTCTTTTGACTGCTGTCTTTAAATTCAAATCTTTGGGGAATTTTGTGACAGATTTCTTGGGGTTGTTTTTGCTTATTAGATCTGTGCTCACAAGGGCATTCAACACTGGTAATAAACACATGGGAAAAGAGGATTCTCTATGGTATTGAAATAGGTGCTCACCCACAAAGTAACCCAAAGTTTCTCAGTTTGTTTGGGCAGTGGAGCCACTCAAAGGGCTAATCCACACCTCTGTGTCCTTTAGAACTGATCCCTTGTTCTGCTTTTCCTCTGAGGCCACTGACCCCCCCTCCAGAAGCTGTACCAGTGTATTTTCATAGTGCTGTGTTGCAGATTAGATAGCCTAAAAGAACCACTCCAGACTACAGTCAGAGCAACCACTTGACTTGCTAGTGTGTGCCAGCCACAAAGATGTGATGTAGGCACTTCATGGCCTTCCTGGACACTTCGTCTCACCTCTGTTTGTCCTACATGAAGTCTGACTCCTGAGTTGGAGCCTTGGGTCCTGTTATGGAGCCAGACGAGATTTTGTACTGATCCATTGTCTTTCTCTGTCTTTCTCCATTTATTCTCACAACCTTGCTTGGGAACGTCATTAAAGCACAGCTCTCACACCGGATTTAAAACATTTGGCAGCTATAAAGAGATTTAATTTTTTCTCTTTTTTTGGCTGCGTTAGGGGCTGGCATAATTTAATCCTAATTAAGTGGCATCCAGAAGCCATTTACTCACCAAACTGGGAAAATGCAAGGAAATCCCCAGATCCAAGCTGTGCCTTAGGACCTTGTATTTATAGGTGGAACTTTGAAAGGTGGTGTATCTGTAGCAGACCAAAAGGGTTTTAAGAGATTGTGCATATTTTTATGTGGTTCTTCGTGTACTGCTGAATATTGCTGGGAAAGTTAAACATGCAGAGAATTGAAAGAAAAGGAGAACATATGCAAAGCAAAGCCTTGAAGAAATTCTAAGAAGCATCTAAAAGGGTGAGGTCTTTAATTGTCTTTCTTCCCCTTATGGCTCACACATAAGCTGGGGGAGCTGTGAAACTCGAGCTAAAAGGAGATGAGACAAACTGACAGCATTAAAACAAACCTGGGGCCTTCAAAGTGTTTTCTCAGCCTTCAGTAAAAGCTGGCTGAGTTTCACCTTTTTTGCTTGATGGCAGCCCAGACTGGAGAGCAACCTATACCTGATTAAACACCTCAAAATGGTGATGGGATGGAGCAGAAAATCTGTTACCAATTCCTGATGAAGTGTTCACTAGCACCTCCTGGTCTGACAGGCTGTGATTCCCTGCTCTCCAGCTGTCTCTGAGCTGTACCATCACTGCTGCTGTCTCCATATCTGCAGTGAAATCACTCACATCTCCTAGAGAGAGATGGTAGCCTGCTTCTGCTGGTGAATTATTATCAAACCCCAGTTTTTATGATATTAATGTAGCTATTGATTTATACACCTCTAAAGGTGCATATTCTTTATCTCTTGCTTCGCCCAGCTCCACTGTCACCCACACAGGATCCCATGGACAGCCAACCACAGGGACATAGAGGCTGAGGATACCCAAGTGTCTGCTTCTGCTCTGCACAGATCATGATACCCTCTTGCTGTGGTCCTGAGGTGGCATGTGAAGAAGTATCTCTTCCAAGAGGAAATGCTTCAAATTTATAATCCATGTAAGCATATCATTAGAGAACACACTTCATAAATTCTTTCTTTATAGTTGCTCCATTTGGGATCTTGCTTTTTAATGCACCAGCCTGTAGCTGGCACCACAATCCATTAAGTTGCAACAAAAATTAAGTTTGTGAGCTCCTTGGGTGTCCACAAGCAGATGGATGTAAGAGTTTGGCTGCTTTAAGGATCAAGAAGTGCTGGCTTCTGGTGTTTGTATTTCTGAAAATTTCCTGCAGTTTTCAAAGGTAGATGTAAAATAATGTTTCAAATGATGTGTCAGGCAATTCAGCTAGCAATACAACTACCCTATAAAATGTACTTTGAATTAAATAACTGTGTCTGAATAGCTGAATTAATTTTTCCTATGAAGTAATGTTTTCAGGTAATGGATCTAAAGTACTGTCATTATTAGTTCAGAAGCATTTTATCAATTTTCTATGTGTGTAACTTGTTTCTCTTTTGTAGTAGCTTTGCTTTTGTGTAACTGGTTCTTCAGGGTGATATGGAATGAAGTGCTAAGGGAAATTTTCCATGCTTGCAACAAAGAATTGGCAGCATGCTTACCCCAGCACATCCAAGAGCAGCCAGCTCTCCACGTTATGCAATTGCTGCTCTCAAGTCTTAGGAGAGACAGAATAGAGGGAGCTGAAGTTGATGGTGTTTCCTGCTTACCACAACAGCAAACTGAAATAGCACATAGATTCTCCAACTTTACTTTCTTCATCCTATGTCTAGCACACTGTGGGGATTCCCAGACTCCAATGTTAACTGCCAGCAGAAAGATTCTGCTTTTAATTTGCAGAAGGCTTTTATGCATTTGCAACTCCATTGATTTCAGTTGTTTCTTGAAATTAGTTCTGGTGCAGAAGAGAGAAAAATTTAACCTCCTACTATTTAGAATTATAAAACAGTTTTTGTTGGAAGGGACCTTTAAATGTCAGCAAGTCCAACCCCCCTGCCATGGGCAGGGACATTTTCAACTTCTTTCATTTCAACTGTTTCTTAAAATCCATTATTTTGAATAATTGTAGAAAAGAGCAGTAAAAAAACCCAAAACCCCAAAACAAAACAAACAAACAAACAAAAAAACCAAAAAAACCAAAAACACACACGCAAAAAACCCCCCACTCTTAAAATGCCATGAAATATCTCTAATTCCCATACAGTTTCCTGTTGAGTTGACATGGAATTGCCAAAATTGCTAAAGCATTAGTATGTCTCATGCAGTCCTAATGCTGAGTGTCATACTTGAATCATCACAAACAAGTCACTGAAAACATGAGAAAACCCTTCCCACCCACCTTAAACATAAGCTAAGCAAACAAACACAATCAGTGAAGATTCCTGATAGTCTTGCTGGTAAAAAAGAGGCAGGAATCAGAAGTGTCACTTAGATGACAAATATGAGAAAAATGTGGATGGATAATTCACTCAGCCAAGTGGCAACAGCAGCATGTTGAAGAAAAAGTAAGGTGAAAGCAAGAATTTCAGCATGTATCCATGGGTATCCATGTTGCCATGGCAACCCTTCAATGGAATAAAGTATTTTCTCCATTCTTTGGGATTAAAAAAAAAAAAAGAGGGATGGTGTTCTGCAAATAGGCACTTTACCTTTTTAAAAATAAATCTAAACCATTTCCTAACATAGCAGCATAGCAGGCATCATTTTGTTATGCTTTTGAAAGACACTTAAAATTCTAAAAAGGATGCCATATTATTGATGTGCTATTCAAACGTTTCTCTTGCCCTCTTTTTATTTTGAATGCTTGCTAAAAGACTAAATTCATTCAAATTCCTTCACATTTCTGGATCCTCCTCCTTTTTTTTTTTCTTTTCTTCCACTCACGCTGTTTTGCTACAGAGCTTAGATAATCAGAGCATTCTGCAGCAGATCTGTGGCTGTTTTCAGGCTCAAGCTTAAGCTATTTTTTCTCTCTTTTGATTTTCTGGAGCGATATTTTGATCTCTTACTTTGTGCTACTTGAAAAAACTGTATTGACTGTTATTCCCTATAAAGCAATTTTTAAAATTTGGATTCAATGCTAATAAAGAAATATCTTTACCCCAAACTCATGACTGCAGATCTGTTCAATCTCTTTCATTCTTTCTCGGGATAAGATAGGAGAGCCATACATAGATGGAAGATATTAGAGGGAAATGATAGTATTTGAAGGTGAAGCTATCACTTATTTTGGAAATTTTGATAAAATTGTAACATTTCCAGAAGTCTGAAAAGAAGCTGAAAAATATAAGTGATAAGCATTTCCAGAAAATACCTGGAAAATGACTTCAGTGCTCTTACCTATGTATACTGGCATTGAATGTGTTTTAGACATAGCATACCTTTTATTCCTGCACCTCTTAAAATTGCACAAAGATATCTCTTTGAGCAACTTGTTACACAAAAAAACCTTTATTTTAAGACTATATTAGTGGGAACTAACTTTAAATGAGAAAATATAAACCTGACTGTTTCTTAAATATATCAATTGCTACTAATAAATTTTCTATGTATTTATTACCATGATGAAGATATCTGAAGAATCCGGATACAATTAATAAAGTCTTTGGGAAAAAAAAACCAACTATCTGACAACTGTACGCCTTTTAGAAAATCCTGCTAGTAACTTGCTAATTCATGTGTATTACCTGTCTCCTCCTACCTTGGCTATCTCATCCAATATACTGTATTGATAGCTCCACTTGACATATGTAACCAATGCAATTCTGGTTTCATTTTATCATTTTATCCATTTTATGTACAGTTTTCACATAACCATTTATTCAGCTCAGTGCAGAAAACAGAAGATCCACTTCTTTTGATAATGCAATCTAATTAAGCTAGTAGAGTTGATCCATATTCAAGCTGTTAGAAATAAGAAGAATTTTAGAAAATGGGATGAAAATGCATATTTGTATCTGTGTCTATTTTATGGTGATGCCTACACTAAGTTAAATGTGCGCAGGAAATTTCCCAGGCACTGAGGCCAAGTAACAGCAAATCATCCATGTCTATGACAGTAAAATAATTTTAATCTCATAAACAGGGTGTCTCTATGCAAACATTCTCCTGGGAATGGTCCCTGAAGTGGTTCCTGTCTGAGGGAGAAAAAGAATGCCAGAGAATAGCCTAAAGAGTTCTATTACTGTTTTTCCAAATGCTTGACTTTAGAGGTATAAAAATCCCCTATTATTTGGAGGGTGCAAATCAAGACTAAATACAGCACAACCAGCCCAGTAAGCCCAGTTGGGTGCTGATTTGTAATATGCCAGAATATCCCAGAGCTTGCATTTGTCTCTGTTAAATCACTAAAACTGTCCAGCCTTCATTTGGGCTGCTGCTACAGAAATAAACAGAAGATAGATTTAGACGAACATAATCACAGTCTTCAACGCCAGAAGCAACTGTTGCCATTGTCATGATGGAGTGTGTCTATTGAAGCTAATGGACCTCTGCCACTGTATTCTAGGCAATGTGGCAGTGGTGAGCAAGAGACCAAAAAAAACCTCTCACTGTTTCTCAGAGGACGCTATAGCTCAGCTATATGAGACCTTAACACTCACGTATACACGTAATTTCACTGTGTTTTATGGGCTCATTTGAAGTGCTTTTAATTGGCTGGAATCACTATTGTGTTTGTCTCTCATTTCCCTTGAGCAACAGAGATTATTTCTTCTATTTCTTTGAACTACTGATGTGGATTACACAGCTGATTCTTCTCTGCTCCAAAGCTGTGGTTTGCTTGTTTGCCTGTCTGTTTAACACTAAAAGCAGATTTAGTTTAATTTGTTTTTAACTCATGGATCAGAGGAATATACTGGGAGAGGGGTAAAGTGCCTGAAAAGCCTTTGCTTCTATTTCCATCATTAAGTAACCCACTATTTTGCAAGGGTGCTAGAAATTCATGTGCATAAATCCCGCTTCTCTGATCTAACTGGCACACCAGAATCAAGCATGTTTAACCTGCTAAAAGCCATGTTTGGACCCAAAGGCATAACTTTTCCCCTTCCACTTTGTTTTTATGTTCTTAATTAAACAGTCTAAATCCTGCAGTCAGAAAGAAATTAGACAAAGTTACAAATAAATAGTTCTAAGTGAAGATTAGGTCCACATAAAATCGGATTTGCTCTCTGCTATTGCTTACTTTCTCTTCTGTCTAAGGGAAGGCAGAGTGGCTAAGCTCCCATCTTTTGCACCTCACCTAAGTGCTTAAAATAAGCTAGGATTATTTCCTTCCCCTTTCCTTGGCCAGTTCTTACCTGCCACGAGGAGAAAATGGATGCTGGGCTGAGTAAATTAGGGTTGGTGGGATGTCTGCCACCCATGTACTCATCATTGCAGACCTCACAGTCCTCTGCATCTCTCCAGTCCCAGTAGGGGATGGTGAAGCTCTCATCACCTGTTATTCTCTGGATCTGGCGTTCCCACATCAGCAGAAAGACCCGATGCCAAGGCAGGAAACCAGGGGCTTCGTGGGCAAAGTCAATGTCCCGCCACACACTGGACCCCCCTAAGAGTGTGTCTCGAGAGGCATAGTAATGCATCCACACAAAGAGATCGTACACACTGATGTCTCTGAACATGGGGTTGAGGCCATTGTTCATCTGAGCATACGTGCCAGTAGCAATAACGTAGTCCTGGCTAGTGATGCTCTTTGCCAAGTTAAGATAGGCAAGAAACTTGTTCTTCTCAATGGCAGTGAGCTGGAAGATGTTTCTTCTTATTTTCACTTGCCTTTCAGCGCAGTTGAGCCCGGAGAAGCCGAATTTGCACTCCCCACAGCTGAATCCCATGAAGTTGCCTACACATCTACACGTCCGGTTGTAAAACACAGAGGGCCATTCCTCTCTGTCATCCACTCCTGAAAAAGGGAACTGTGGTCCCAGTGGAGCCTGGGAGAGAAGGATGTTCTGGCAGGACCCTCTGCCGGAAAGCTGCCCACAAGGGGACCCGTCTCCATCCCAGGGGGGACAGCACTCCTTGCTCAGCAAACTCTGCACATTGGCACAGACTCTGGGGAACTGCCCAGTGGACGGCTGAAGGATGACGAGCAGAAAACCCAGGGCAAATAGCAGCATACTGACAGAGCAGCAGGACAGCATCAGCGCTATGCTTCAGTGCTTGGAGTGTTCTTTCTGGCCCCTCCAAAGGCCTGTGTGTGAAAGGAATTCCTCCCCTCCACCAGGAATGCTTCACAGCTGACTTCTGCTACAGCGCGCCCTGCAATGCCCTTCCCCATTCCCACACGAGATGCATTTACACACAAAATACACCTCAGGGTTAATCTCATTATCACATGTTCTATGTGAAAGCCAAGTGACCTTCCCCCCACCTCCTACAAGTTTCAAAATACAGGCATTTATTATAAACTTTCATCTTCTGCCTAGCACATGATTGCTCTCCTCTGGCAATTGGAGAGGAAGTAAAATTAAAGTTTGGACACAGAATCAATTGTACGTTCTTAGAATTCCTAGTTTGATTATACGCTTTAGAGTAAATGGTTGGTTAAATAAAGACATGGCAGGATCTGGTCTGTTAAATAGGAAGAACCGAAAAATGATAAAATAAAGAATTTGTGAGCAAACTATTTTTTTTTAACAGGAAACAAAAATAAAATGTGGTCAGATTAAGTGTGAACACAGGGCAGAAGCAGAAAAAATTATTTGACTTAGCATTTTTACATTTCAGTGTAAACTGCCTTTCTCGGGTTAGCATATGGCAAAGGGAGGTGAGGGAAGTAATATACTTTTCATAAGAAAATAATTTTTGTTCTCCTAGAACTGATAGCGTTTTCACAGTTGATGACACACAGAAGTCTGCATGACAGTCTTCTCCACAGTTTTGAGGGGACACAGACAATCTGCCAATAGATTTTCAGAAAGCACTTTGAGCATCTGTCTCTGGATCAGGAAAAACACCATTGACTCCTGCTTTTCTCCCATCAAGCAGTTTGCAAACAGCATATCTGTGTTCTTTACTCAATATGTTGCTGGGAAGCCTCCAGACCACCCACCTCTTTCTTCTTGTACATTAGCCTGAGCAGAACTGACAGAGCTGCATGAGCAGATTTAAAAGTTAGACGTTCTTTGAAGTTGCCCCTTGCAAGGGGACAACTGTTTCTTCACTGCTGAGCAAAATGCACATGAATTATCCATTATTTTCTTCAGCTAGTACAGCTGTTAGTAAGAGTGGTTTTCTGGGGTTTTTTTTCTTTCTAAAAGCTTTATGAATAATTCCCTTGTGCTTAGGAAGGGCAGGAACATATAGGCAGATGAAGTGAGAACTGTGCTGGGAAACGAGCCCTTTGCTGGGATCAGGAGATCTTCACATGACCATGCTGAGGAGCACGAGGTGCTTTAATCCTGCTGGCTTCTACGCCTCAGGTATTCCAGGGGATTATCCCTGAGTCCCACTTCCAGGGAGCCTGTGATGGGGGAACCCGGAGCAAGAAGGGAAAAGGGAAAGTATTTGCTTTTTCAGAAAATGTTTCTAACCATAGTCAGACGTTTACTATTTTTAGCTGACTCCTCTGGTTCCCATGTTAGGCTTGTAAAACATATTCTATCATAGAAAGGCTGTTTGTTTGTTTGTTTTATTTTATTTTATT
Source organism: Tychaedon coryphoeus (assembly GCA_013398595.1). Taxonomy (NCBI): domain Eukaryota; kingdom Metazoa; phylum Chordata; class Aves; order Passeriformes; family Muscicapidae; genus Tychaedon; species Tychaedon coryphoeus. The sequence continues at coordinate 1,097,180 of WBND01000291.1, read as the reverse complement.
TTGTTTGTGCCTGGCTGTTTGGGAAACCTTGCCATTTCATTTACTGTTCCTCCCATGGAGGCTTCTACAAAAGTACTACACATGAGAAGACACCCATCTCTGAAGGTAGCAATATATATTTTTTAATTTTCACTGAAAAGCTACAGGGATTGGGAGAAACTTGAGGCAGTCTCAGACTGGACCAGAAAAGCGCTCAAATATATATTTATGCAGACAGTCATACACACAAATACATTCAGCACCCTGTTTTAATACCCAAATAAGATTTTATGTTCAATGTTACAAAATAAGACTCTGAGCCTTGAGAGCTCTCATATGATGAGTTTCCGAAGCAGCTGGTTAACCAGGGAATTCCCTGTGCGAGGGTACGGATGAGAAGCTTGGAATCAGGAATGTGACTCAGGAGCAGCACACGCCCCTGTTGCTTTATAGAGATGTCAATAGTTACTAGAAGGAAAACTCCCAGAGTAGTGAGGAGTCTCCCTGAAGCTCACCTGCTGGCTTGTTTGCAGCGTTAGGATCAGATTTACAGCACTGTGCTGCAATGCTAAACCGAGCTCACAGAGACAAGGCCTATGGATTTCTGATGTAGCTATGGACAAAGGCAAGGGACACTCCAAGTAAAAAACTGGCATTGGATGGGGTTCACATTACCTCATCGAATTAATTCTTTGTTTCCTCAGAGCTGAGCGGGCTGATCTTCAAAATATCGTGTCTTCCTTTTGTAAAATGCCACGGAAATTTCCATTCTGGGCTGCTAAAACTGAAGCGATCAAAGTTTTAAGTAATATTAGTGGGTTTTAAAAAACTCTGATAGCTGGATGGCACCACGAAGGAAGCGTCCCTCAGTATTGCTTGTTAATTACTTGTTAGGAATTCTGTGGGGATTTTAGGTCAAGCTGGCTATGTTGAGTGGGGAAAAAAGAAATTTAGGATGGGGAAACGGAGAATAATTATTACTGTGGTTATTTTAAAAGTCAAGCATAAAACAGTGGAGAAACAAAGGCTGGACAGACAAAGTTGATGCTGCTCAATTAGCAGTGGAGATACGAATTGTCCAGAGAGAAGGAAAAAGAGAAAAAAAAAAAAGTTATTTGAGATGGATAAGTACATGGACCACTTGACAATTAGAGAACAAGTGGAAGGACAGATAGTCTATTAGCCAGACAGGAAATTCAGTCTGATAAACCTGTGGGCTCAGATTGTGTGAACCAGTGAATGTTACTGGATCAATGCTTTTATTATGTGACCACATCATTTTTGATCTGATATTGGGATACCTAGACACAGACCTAATGCATCAGAAAACAGGCATTCAGACTGGTATGAAAACAGGCCAAATATTACAAGCAACTTCTAGGATCAAGAAAAATGTCATTGATCTGCAGTCCAAAGCAAGGGAGAAAAGGTGCTGATGCAATCAGAGCAATGCAAATAAAGAAGGTATAGCAAAAGTCAAAATGCAGTTTCTCCCTGTTATAGACTGAAGATAGCAAGTAGCAGAAAAGTAATTACCAATCTATCAGTCTACAGTCTGCACAAAACCTGCCTTATACCTGTCAGTCTTGATGACAGGACAGCATCTAAGGGGGATGCTAAAGCAATATTTCCTACAGTTTTGTTACACTCCACTTGCACTTCACCTCTGCTTTCAGATCTTTGCTGAAAGGCAGCCTGACTTCTGGCTTTTAGCAGCATGCTGGGCAGAGTGGAAATTTTGGTATGTGGCTCTGAATGCTTTCCCATCAGCTTTCAGAGGAAAAGTGTCAAACAATTTCTTAGTACTATGTGGCTCGTACCTGTGGCCTTGATAGCAGGCCAGTGTGCAGATTTAACTAGGTAGATAATATCGTGCTGCTTCAGGAATCCCTGTCTCTCCTAAGAGCTTGCTGAGGTTAAAAGCACAGAAGGTTTTTCAGCAACCTACAGGGAAATTATTCATTTCTTTTTCTGGGATAATGTTCTGCTAATTTTCCAAGGGAAACTTGCCTGCTGAGGGGCCAGACAAGCAATGCACCCCATGCAAAGCTAGTGGGGGAAGCAGCTAAGGGAGGGTAAGACCAGCCTTTGCTCTGTTGGAGCTCTCCTAGACTGACTCCCCCATCTTGCAAAGCTGCATCCCCTGCCACTATGACAGGTTCCCCACAGCTGTGTCTCAACCAGCTGCAGAGTTTTACTCTTGCAGTTAAAAGCCTATTTTCCTCCTCCTCCTTTCCAGTGTCCTCTGATTCCAGTGACTCCTTTGCAAGTCGACTGGAGGCAGCTTCCTCCTGGGCTGCCCATGGTGCTGGGCTCATCTTCAGAACCAGCTGTACCTAACAAGTGCCTGCCTCTAGGAGCTTCTCACAGACTTGTTCTGCTCCATTGATCCAGCTCTGCAGAGAAACAGAAAAAGAATAAAAACTACTAGTAGCTGTGTGTTGGTTTTCTCTGTGTGCACGCTTTGGAAAACGGATAATCAAACAGCGTATTAAAAACCACAAGAGTGACATTTAGCACAGAGCAGGTCTCAGCAGCTCCTGGTGGTAAGGCAAACACAGCTGTGCAGTGTCAAAAAACTAAATTTGGAAAAGGAATGAGAGAATCAGTTGTTACAGGTACAGGTATATAAATCAGTTGGGACCCTTGGAGGCTGAGGTCACCTCATGTATGGACCCAGAGCTGCTAGGCTTCCATTAAACCTAGCTTTTGCTTATAAGTAGAAGTACATCAAGTAAGCAGTTCAAATGCATATTTTTCTCTGAAATTCAACTACACATCATTTTAAATTGA